>NAJL01000109.1:0-19423 GCA_005059885.1 Salinomyces thailandicus
AACCCTAACCCTAACCCTAACCCTAACCCTAACCCTAACCCTAACCCTAACCCTAACCCTAACCCTAACCCTAACCCTAACCCTAACCCTAACCCTAACCCTAACCCTAACCCTAACCCTAACCCTAACCCTAACCCTAACCCTAACCCTAAACGACAATATGGCGACGTTCTATCTCCCGTCGCCATATTGTCGTCGTCCAATAGAAAAGTAAGGATCGCAAATAGATAGGCTTTAGCGGGCTCCACTAATAAGAGCGCGCTATATCTAGGCTTTAGCGGGCGCAACTAATAAGCGTCGGCTTCGCGAGCTACGGGGGCCGCGCTATATAGCGGGGCCTAACCCTACCCCGGGGACCGCTAAAGGTTACCCTATACGCGCGTCTACAGGTTTAAGAACTACTCCTACGCTATCGCCTTAGGCTGTTTCTTGTCCGACGAAAATGTGTATACAGCGTTAGATTTATATAGGGTTATAAGGACTACCTATAGTTAGACCTCTAGGCGGGACTATTACGGGCGGAGAAGGTATTATATATAGGGTTGTAGAACCAAAGTAACGGGTACAAGGTAACGGTAGTAGACTAGCTACTAAACTAAGGATAAGTATAAAAGGCTTTTACGATACTACAGGAAGTATAGCGGCGGCTAGAGGCAGCCTATTACGAGCGGGAAAGGGTTAAAGCGGAGGAGGACAAGGAGTAGACAGAGTAATTTAGGCTCTACCTATCTAAGGAAAAAGTTGTCCTAGGAAGGCGTAAAACTTAGCCTTTATCCTAGGAAGATATAAAAAGCAGCCTGTCCCGGGATAACGTTAAAGTCCTATTTATCCTAGGAAGACGTAAAAAGCAGCCTATCCTAGGACGATATTAAAGTCCGGTATTATCCTAGGAAGACATAAAAAGCGCTACGGTCTTAGGACGACGTTAAAAAGCAGCCGAGTCTTAGGCCTAACGGTAAAAGGGTATCTAACTAGGGAGGGGCTTTTCGGTATTCTCGCTAGAATTAGCTAGGGAGGATAGGATACTAGTTAGGGAGGGCTAGAAGGGAGAAGGAGGCTAGACTTATAGGTAGGTAGCTAGCGGTAAGATAGCTAGTAGAGTAGTAAACAAAAGGGATTTAAATCTTACGCTAGTCTTTATAGAACTAAGGGGCTAGGGGGATACGGGACCTAAGCGCTAGCGAGGGACGCCGGGTTGTCTCGGGCGTATTAGATAACTCTAGACCTAGGAGTAAACGGGGAGTCTAATATTATTCTATAAACATAGGCGGGCGCGGTAGCGTATAGCTAACTAACGCTACTTAGGCAACAAACACGACGGTAACTAGACAAACTACTAATAACGGGCATCTATAGGCTGTCTAATAGTCTAGGATAGTAATAAGCGTCTAGGGCGGCTTAGAACCCTAGATAACGGACCCTATCCTATATAGACCCTATAGTATAAGATAGTAGGTTAGGCATCGGCGTCTCTATAGGAGGCGTAGATATATCTCTAGTAGTAACCGGCGGGAATAACACTACCCCCGGCTACCTCTAGCTCGCGCCTCTCGAACCGGCGAAGACCTAATATAGACGTACGGCTTTACGATACGGCGGGAGGACGGGAACTAACCTATAGGACAAGCGGCTCGGTGCGGAGCCTAGCTAAGTATAGGAGGGATAATTAACCGGCTCGTTACCTTAGCTAGGGAAGCAGATAATAGGAACAGTATAGAATATACGCGGTCGGAGGTAATATAAGGGTTAGGGTTTATAACCTTTAAGTATTACATTAGTAGTCCGTACTAAATGAAGGAGGAGTTAGCGCAACCTAGCTAGTCCTATATAATGATCACCTAATAGAATCCCGAACACTAAGACCCTATATAGGCTTAGCGCCTACTATATCTTTTCTCCCCTCGGGCCTCTCCTGTAGAATCCTTAGGTATTTAAATGTATCTGATTCTTACCCTACATTTCGATGCCCTATCTACTATTAGGACCTTATATATTAAGCCTACTTTAGTATCTACTATGACTCTCTTACTCTATAGTAATAATAGGACCTAATACACAAGGTGCACTTAGGTGCTTAGGTGCCCGCAAGCTACACCTCACTTATTTGACCCGATTAAGTATAGACCCCTAGTCTTAATACTATGTTTATCTATACACACCGCATTTCAAAAGATATAAGGTACGTATTGATGTGTATTGCGGAAACGTACAGAATTACGCTCTAAATCGAGTCCTTTCTTCTCGCAATTTACGATACTAACACACTTATTGTCTCTTACACGCAGTCCACACGTCTACAGCCTTCCTGCGGCTTACCGTAAGGGATGGTCGCACACTAGGCAGCAGCTTGGGAGCTGCGCCACTTCCTTTCCATCCTCCAAAGGGTTTGAAATGGTGGATTCGCTTCAGGAAATTGGTCCGGATCCACCCTCTATCTCGCATACTTCCGATATGGCAACGTACAACATTGACCTTACAAGCAAAGCTACTCGTAGCTTCACCGAGGACCTTCCTAAGCGCCTGATTGCAAGCCACCGCAAGGACGATCCATCCGTGCATCCGTCTGCTTTGAAAGTCCTTACAAGACATCTCCACAGCAGCCGCGGCAACCTGTTATATAGCGGCATTGGGGGGGGCAACGAAATGAATACTCGCTACATCCGCGTGATAGTGGATCTTGCCGCCGGGAGCAAGACGGACCAAGACAAGCAGGGCCTTATGAAGCGAACGCTGCAGTGCTGCATCGACTACCAGGGCAAACACGCGAAAGACTGCGAGTTTGAGGTCCGCATCAATGAAGTCAACGAAGGCAATGTCCTCAGGATGTGCCCTGAGCCTGCTAGCAAAGGGCGGTCGCACAGGTCCAGTGAAGGGCCTCTGCCACACCTACCTGAAGTTCGCTAAAGGGGACCACGCGAATGTGAGGGGTTGCCTAGGTCAAGCGTTGCTAGGTCGCATAGGCAACCGAGACGTGGGTCAGTCAAGGTATCGAACTAGTAGCTGATATTCGGCTTGCTTTCTCTGCGATTCAGCGTCTACAATGTTCGTCCGTATGAGCGTTCCTGGCTCTGCTGTGGCTCGACTCTCAAAAGTACACATGTTGGCACGCATCCTGCCCGTTTCGCCCTCGCTAGAAAATTCATTCGCCCTGTCTTCTATGTTGCGGGGTACTCCGCGGACGTAGTCGGATGGTGACTGTTGCAGTCGGCGCCTCATACCCACAAACGGCTCTGCGTGAGAAGGGTAAGTATAGGTCTTCCAGAGGTATGGGGCACCAACAGCCATGCTCCGGACGAAATGCCCGTCCAGTAGAACGGGATGCGTTACCTTGATCAGCGAGGATCTAGATCTGAATGACCGAGCCTCCAGATGCCCAGTCATTGGGGACACACATATCGCCCAGCTGGAAGGCAGGGTAGTCCAGAAGCCACGCCGGGCCATCCGCGGACTGAAGGGATATCACGAGTGACTGTGACGAAGCTGTCGTTGTCGGACCCTTGCGCGGCCGGGGACATTCATGTGGACCAATGCCGGACTGCAAGTAGAATGAGCCAGTCGCAGCCAGCAATGCCGGAGCAAGATTTCCAGGCCACAGAAAGCAAGATATAGGTAGGTAGCGTGTCCCTTGAGCTGGCGGTCGTCTTACCTAGGTGTTCTGACCGTGGGCAGTGGACCGGGGAGGACTCACATAGGCTTCCAAGGTCATCAATGAGTAGATCCGGCGAGTTGCGCTGTATAGGAACATCTTTGAACGACGCAAGTGCCATCAAAATCTCATCGCAAGTGTACCCCGAACTTTTGGTCCGTGCCGTCCAACCTCCGCATCTTCCTGGTCGAGCTCGCGCGTAACGTTCCGAGCTGTAAACATGTAATCCGAGACCCATCACCCTCGGTACCATGTCCAGATGGGCTTACACACGAAGCTCCAAGAGTTTCGCACTGTACCTCTTCTGGGGCTTGGGAGGTGCCATCTTCATCAGCGACAATGTGGCCCAGATTAACACGGTATCAGGCCGGTCGATGGAACCGTCCTTATCCCCGCTTGACAACACCACCGGCCGCAAAGACACCGTACTCTGGAGCAAATGGGAAGTCCAGTCGAAGATCCAACGCGGCGACGTAGTCCTCTTCTCAACGCCGCAGAAGCCAGACGTTATAGCCACCAAGCGCGTAATCGCAACACCAGGCGACACCGTCATTCTCGACCCACGAAGACGACCGACACGCAGGGTCAGCGGAGCGGATGTACCGGAGAGCCTAGGATGGGACATGTATAAGCGACGAGCCGTGGTACCCGAAGGCCATGTATGGGTGGAAGGAGACAACTGGAGGGAGAGCAAAGACAGCAATTGGTATGGGCCCATCTCGAAGAGCTTGATCCTGGGCAGGGCATCGGCAGTGGTCTGGCCTTACTATAGAGCTGGCGCCCAGCCATGGAACGATTTCAAGAGCAAGACAAAGGTTATCAAGGGCGCGGTTGAAAGGGTGGATGAGCTGGAATTTTGCGAGAGCCTGGGCCCGGTATGATCATGCCTCTAGGTCTTGCGCTATCATCCCGAATGAACTGTTGCCGCGCTCGGAGCTCCATACAGGAGTGGCATACTTCTCGCCAAACAAAGCGGCACATGCGTCCACGAGCATCGGATAATGCACTTCCTGACGCCGAACATCCACAAGCACAACTACCAGCGGTCGGCGACCCACCTGATTTCAGACGCCCCAAGCTTCCCGCCAGGATATTGAGGTCTGTACAGCAGCGCCCGACAGCGCTCACTTGAGGGGCTACGTCTGTGGTCCAATTGCCGCTGTTCTTGACGATGGCATGGCTAAGCTCTCTTGCAACTTTCGAGCTGCTATAACATTCAAAAACGCCGAGCCTATACTCAGCGCTCCCGCAGAGACTTTTTAGTGCGTGCAGAGTGCAGCTCGAGTAGCCTAGTCCAAGGGCTTTAGCGGAGGCACTACACTTGCTTTTGATGGAGGTGTTACTCTCCATGGTGCGTATTCTACCGCGACATGATCACGGATCCGCCGGCAAAAGAGCTCTCGCTAGCTATTTGAGCTCCGCCGCTGCTAATGCCAGATCTGGCATCAGCATCGAGAGCTTTGTTGCCCTCTTGAGATCTGCGGGCTCCCTCGTAGAGCTCTTTGGCGGACACTCAGAGCAGCTTGCGAAATAGAGACAGCGAGTCAGTCGGATGATGGCTACGAAATTTTCTCTTGATCTTTTGGTCTCCCAGAAGGTATCCAGGTAGCAATTGCTCTCCCCGCCAACGAAGCTAGCAGAATTCACTAGTGGACGCTTACGCCGTCTGCATCATGCAGCGGTGAATTTGCAGAACGCTAGCAATTGCTTGGATCATGCTGAGAGAGCGCGAGTGCTCATCGCTGCTACTTCAGTATGTCAGCACAATCAAGCGTTCAAAGTCCTGATGGTAGATGACTTCAAGGTCGAAAAGATCTTCCGAGCGAGACACGTCGACACGGCAGGATACTTGTTGACTTTGAGGCTTAAGTCTTGGTGTGGCTTTGATGCATACAGGCATAGAAGCGCCATTAGCTTTCCAATTAGGAAGGAGCAAAGGCCGACATCGGCGCTGTTGCGCGGGGTCAACATTCAAAGACAGATAGCCGCCACGAGACGCTTGAACGAATGCCCCGCAAAGACTCCATACCATTGTGAAAACACCGTTATGTCTGCATCATCTGTGAACTCATCAAAACGTCTCTATCGCGTCGCAGCAATTCCTGGCGACGGAATTGGCGTCGATGTCACCGAAGCGGCGATTCAGGTGCTAAATAAGCTGGCCGAAGTCAACGGCACATTCGCATTCGAATTCACCACCTTCGACTGGTCCTCCAAGAAGTACTGTGAGCGCGGGCAGTACATGCAGGAAGACTGGAATGCCCAATTGAAGAAGCACGATGCAATCTACTTCGGCGCTGTCGGGTGGCCGGACATCCCCGATCATATCAGTCTCTGGCAGATGATCTTACCGATTCGCCAACAGATGAACCAATACGTGAATGTACGACCAACAAGAATCCTCCGAGGCACCGAGGCGCCACTGGCGCAACTGAGAGAGAAGCCAGGGGATCTCGACTGGATCATCGTCCGCGAGAACAGCGAAGGCGAGTACGCGGGGCAAGGGGGAACCACACATGGCCATACCAAACACGCCATGGCAACCGAAGTAGCGATCTTCTCCTACGTCGGTATTGAACGGATTATGCGCTTCGCCTTCGAGACCGCAAAGGCCAGGCCGAAGAAGCAGCTCACGATGGTGACGAAGTCCAATGCCCAGCGGCACGGGATGGTACTCTGGGATCAAGTCTTTTACGAAGTCGCCAAGGACTACGAAGGCGTCGTTACACATGACAAGATGCTCGTAGACGCCATGACGGTACGGATGGTCAATCGACCGGAGAGTCTAGACACCATCGTCGCTACGAACTTGCACGCGGATATTTTGTCCGACCTCGCTGCGGCTCTGGCAGGTTCCATTGGCATTGCACCTTCTTCGAATCTAGATCCGACGCGTTCATGTCCGTCGATGTTTGAGCCCATTCATGGCTCTGCGCCGGACATTGCGGGGAAGGGGATTGCGAATCCGGTTGGTGCGTTTTGGTCTGCGGCGGAGATGGTGAGGTGGTTAGGTCGTGGGGAGTTGGATGAGACGGCGGATGACTTCATGCGGGCGATTGAGAATGTTACTGGGGATCCGCAAACGAGGACTAGGGATATGGGCGGCAGAGCGGACACGAAGGGGGTCACGGAAGCTGTGTGTCGGGAGATTGAGAAGATGTGTGCAAAGAAGTAGCTGAGTGTTTTTGGCACTTCGAGATAAGCATCGACAGTTACGGTCTGTATGAGGACCAGTGATACATCTGTCTTGGAATTGCAAATGCGGCGGCCTCTTCCCAACAGAGGAGGATTGCCCATGTCGCTGCTGATCAATGATTATGTCCCTGGATCGTTGTGATGGCCTGGGTGGAGGCGAGGTGACAGATGGTAGTTTTAGGTAAAGAGAGGAAGTGAAGACCGAAGACTTTAAGGGGCTGCGAAAAAGAGCACAGATAGGCTCAACTGTCCATCACATGCATCTGCCGAAGTCGGCAAGCGCGTCGCCCCGCTGCCCGACACTGTGGATTGCTGCCAGGGACCAGACCCTTGCGAGAGATTCCACCCTGACAACACCTCCACCGCCCCTCACCGCCCCTATCGCCCATAACAGCGAACCCCTCCCTCCTCCCAGCCCGAGATCGATACCAGGCCCCCTCAGCAGTCATGGCACAAGCCTTCCCTCCCGGAGGCACCTTCTTCGATAACGCCAAGCGGTCGTTCGCCAATGTGCCTGTCAACAACAGCAAAGACAATGCCATATCCACTACCGAGTTCCTCGAGGCCTCTGAGTCCCTCACCAAGCTTTTCGATGTACTGGGAAGTGTCGCCTTCCGGCCCGTCGCCAACGACATGACTGGCAACATCAAGGTACGGCGGCGAGGGCTTAAGCTTCAAGACCACCTAGATACAGTGCTGAAGTGGCCATAGAAAATACGAGACCGACAGCTACAAGCACCAATGGACTCAGAGTCCCTACAAGAGCTAGTACGGAACGAGCTCAAGACGAAGAAGCACACTGCAACCGAAGGTCTCGTCTGGCTCACAAGGTACCACCTCCCCTCTTCCCCAATCACCAATCTTCACCACCACCGCTACGCACACTAACACCCCACCCCCTGCGTCCACCACCAGAGGCCTCGACTTCACCTCTCAAGCCCTGCGCCAAAACCTCACAAACCCCAACGACGAGCTCTCAACCTCCTTCCGCAACGCCTATGGCAACACACTCAAGCAATACCACGGCATGCTCATCAAACCCATCTTCTCCGCCGCAATGTCCGCGACTCCCTACCGCAAAGACTTCTACGCGAAGCTGGGCGATGATCAGACGAGAGTGCACAAGGAGTTGGGAGATTGGCTGACAGCGTTGGAGGAGCGGGTGGGTATTTTGAAAGAGTTTCTGGGGCGGAAGGAGAACAAGTACTAGGATTTGCAACACTTTTTATACATTCTGGGTTGAAGAGACTCTAAGGTATGGGCCGACTGCGATCTTTCTTCCAGTGCTTCGTGACGAGCGATCAATCCCCTCGCTTTAGCCTTGCTGAGGTCCGCAGGACGTCGGAAAAGTCGGTGATGTTCATACACTGTCGCTAGAGGTCCAAGGGCCTGTATGCTCCTCATCGGCCGTATTTGTAATGTGCAGAGGTAGTTGACGTCGAGCGTCCGGGCCCAGGCTCCATGCTTTTAATATCAGAACTGCGGTACCGAGCGGTCAGAGGTCTTTGCAATCGCAGATAATCGCAGATAGTAAGACTTGACGAATCGCTTTCAGATTCGTAGCGAGAAGGGGCTTGAGGGTCATATGTTGGATAGCCAGTGCAGGAAGCTCTTGAGCATGTTCGTTGCTGGTCCGGATGAGAGGCTTGAGTGCATCGATGCTTCTTTGTGGCCAGCCCCTCATACCACAGGGTACAGTTGCTCGCGGCGCATGCTACGCTCGCCCCGTCAATGTCCGCTTCAGCATCCCGCAAAAGCTCGTAAACACCACATGGTCCTTGCCCCTCAGCCATCTCAGCTCCACCTCTTCCTTCTTACACGTAATTTTAACGGCCAACGCCACGCCTTCCTTCTCACCCCTACCTCCGTCTTCCGCTGCGCCAGCCATTTTAACATCCCTCAAACCCTCCCCCTCCACTGCCTCGGATGCAAACTTCCTCTTCCTCCTCGCAGCCCTGGACCACACATTCCCCCCTGCCTCCAAAACACCAATAGAAACCGCAGCCTCCCACTGCCACGTGACATCCAACGTCCTCAAACACTCATCAACCCTCTCTCCCGCCCACCGCGCATCCATCATCGGCACCGCAAGCGTCTGCGCCGTCGGCGCCGGCAACACCGCATGCACCAAGTCTCCATGCCTCGCCACCTCGTTCCTCGGCCTGCGATCCCCAAAACTCCACGCGACCGCCCACCGCTTCGTCCTTGCCCCAGCCTGCAGACCAGTGACTGCAAAGTTTGTAATCTCATGCTTCTTCAGCTCACTGACAATCTGCTGTAAACTAGTCATCTTTCCCAACATCGCCGTATACCACTGCACGCTGTGTTTCAGCTCGAGACTTTCAGCTAGCAGGCGGGAGACGAAACCGATATCGCCGCCAGGACAGATCATCTCGTTGGCAGACCCCGTGCAGACTGCGGAAGGAGGGGCGACCTTGTTGATGTAGCTGCTTTGCATGTCTTGGTCTGAAGCATAGAAGGGTGGGTTAGTCATGACGAAGTCGAGCTTTGAGCGGTTGATCGCCGCGAGGGGGATTAGAGGGTCTTCGGTAGTGGTTTGCACGAGTTTGATGCGGGGGTCAAGGTCATTGGCTGTGATGTTCTGGCGGGCGTGAGTGAGAGAGTGCGCGTCGATGTCGGTGCCGGCCATGTGCCAATTAGGGCGGGTCTTGCAGGCGAGGAGGCCGTAGATGCAGGAAGCGCCGACGCCAATGTCGAGACCGTGGACCTCGCGGTTGCTGTCATACTGGTCATTGTAGGTGGCGCTGGTGGTGTCCAGGAGTTCCTGGATCCAGCGGATGTAGTTCCAGCGGACGGGGACAGGAGGGCACAGGCGGTCGTCGGGGAGATCGAGGGTCAGATTGAAGTCGCATTTAAGGAGACTCTTGGTGAGCTGTCTATGGAATTGTTAGTGATAGGCGTGGAATTTTGAGTGAGGCTAGGAAGTAGAGCGCACTTGACGACTTTGGGATCCTGAAAGTCGATCCATCGTTTGTGTTTGGAGACTTTGCAGATGGCGGCAAAGTCGGAGTCGTGGGCTGCGAGGACGTCGAAGTCGACATCGTTTTCGTAGAAAGCGCGGCCGTCGGCGTCTGGTTTGGACGGAGTTGGGGAGGCCATGTTTGCTTGCGGAGATGCAGCAGAGGTGGAGCCAGGATTGGGCTTGGACTTGGAGAGAGAAACGACATGCACGCCACACGAGTTGACAGAACTAGGGAGAACAACCACATGAAAGGACGCGACCCTTGCACCTTTGTACGACTATCTACTACATTACACATAACCATGGTATCTCCCAAAGCGCCATCTTGTTGCCAATCATCCGGACACAAAGACGCTGCACTATACAACACATGCCCACCCAAACGAGCCATCGAACAGCCACTCGTCTGGCTCTTCGCCCAGCCTGATCTGCTCCAGGCTAGGCACTTTATCAGGGCGGTAGTACTCCAGCAGCTGCTCCATGTCCCCTTCATCCATTTCACAAAGATCCTCCAAACTCCATTTGACACAGACTTTGGACATCCTGCGAAGTGGTCAGTACGTGCCCCCAATCTGCAACCTAGAAGTCCTGTACATACCACTGCATCCTCTTAGGACCCTCCTCATTCCGTGGTGCCGTCACCCTAAGCTTCTTCCTCAATGCGCCTACCTTCGCAATGGCATCCCCCATATTCGGAGGCAGATCAGCCGCGATCCTCCTTCTCACAATGTTCGCCATCTTCGGTCCATTTCCATTCGTGCTGACCATAATTTGCAACGGCCCGTCGCGATGCACGCTTCCAAAGTAGAAATCGCATTCGGGCGGTACATCTGCGATGTTGGCTGCAATCCTCTTCTCCTTGCACAACTTCCAGATCTGACTCGAGGCTTCCGGCTCGTCGATTGCCGTGAGGACCATGGTGATAGCCGGATCATCTAAATCCGAGGGCTCAAACTTCTTATCGTGGTATTCGACCTGCTTGCGCGCAACGCGGTAGGCGACTTCGTCGTTCAGGCCGTCGCGGGGGCTGATGAGGGAAACTTTGGCGTCGGCGTTGAGGAGGTTGAGGATGCGACCTGCGGCCACCTGAGCTGTGTGTCAGGTCAATCATCTGGGCGTGAATAGAGGACGGGTGTGGAGGCTCACCTCGCCGCCGCCGATGACGAGAACCTTTCTATGGCGGACTTGCCAGGCGAGGATGAGGGAGCCGCCGCCTTGAACTTCCGGGTACTTCTCGCCTCCCATGATGTATAGACCGTGGGCGGATGAAATGCGGATCGAAAAGGAGAAAGAGAGTACTGTGAGGTCAAGGTACGGTAGGTAGAGACGATGGAGATAGAGAAGAGACGCTTTCACATGTGAAAGTCAGAGTGGCAAGTTTGCCGACATGGATCGTTCAGCCAATGACGACGGCGTTACAGTCCGGTTCAGGTTGACTAAGCCGAGACCCTCAGCTGTTGTTCACCTGCAGCTTCCGCCCCGCTCCACCCTCTCATGCCGCTGGCGGATCACGTGTGCACGTGAGTTTTGCGACCACACACAACAGGGCTTCCAGCACCACCTCGGTCCCCATCCCTACCTTGCCTCTCCGCCCCCGAACCGCCCACCCTCATGTCGCCAGCGCGTGTACGATGACCCGAACGAGCCCGCAGCGTTAGGCATGGCTTCGCGCAGGAGCTTGGGCGGCGGACGAGTACTTGGCAATGGAAAGAACCTTGCGCCGCCAGTGCCGACGAGGTCTGGTAAGCAGCCAGTCCAGCAGTCGGGCTTGCTCTCCCCCTCCGAGAGCTCCATATCCCTCAGCTCTCACGCTTCAAGCACACCTGTATCCGCCGAGACTGAGGACCTCACCTCCCGCGTAGCATTGGACGAACATGGCTCTTCCCAGGCGGCGGCGGCTGCCAGCTCGCGTATGGTTTGTCCGATCTGCAATGAGGAGATGGTATGTCCAGCTTAAGGATCTCCGTAGTGGGGCAAGGTGCTGATCGAAGTAGTTGACGCTTCTGCAACTGAATAGGTAGGTACGCGAATCACGAGACCCACAGAATGAGATCCGACTTATATTAATCTCCCTGCAGACACATTGACGACAATCATGCCAACTTGGAAGCGGTGGAGCAACAGGAGGCCAAGACATGGTTTGAGCAGCAGATGTTCAAAGCCAAGAAGTTCCAGCCATTCCAGATGTTGAACCAGAAGCTACGAGGGCTGGAAGGTTTCGAATCAAACAACGATGCGCAGCCACATAGCACCATCACACCGCCGCAGACAAGTCGCGGTGCAAGTCGCGGTGCGTCCCCAGCTCCTGCAGCTCCGCCCCGCCCGATGGAGGTCCAGCTGGACCCGGATGATTTGATCAACAAAACACACTGGCAGCGAGCTTCTGGATATGATTCCTGCTCAGATCCAATGTGTGGGCGAAGATTAGGTCCTACCAATGGCCAGATCAACTGTCGCTGTTGCGGCAAGCTCTTCTGCGACGAACATACCATGTATCAAATGAAGCTCTCGCGGTCAGCGCAGCACGAACCTGTGCGAGGCATGTGGTATCGAGTCTGTGAGACATGCTACAAGACACGCGCAGGCTACAATGACCACAATGGTGCCGAGCGAAGTCACTTGGACTACTTCAAATCGGTACGGCGGAAGCCGGTTGACAAACAATATCTTGAGACGAGCCGGCTGGAGGCGCGTTTGACCAGGTTGACGCAGCTACTTGCTGATCCACCGCCTGACCCAAATCAAAGTGCAACGAATGTGCTATGGTCATCAATAGCCGGCAACAGGAACTACCTGCAGTCGTTAGAGCAGACAGTGGTGCCATGGCAGGACGATCTGTCTATTAACGAATGCCCCTATTGCCAACAGCCGTTTTCCCAGTACAGCCTTCGTCGACACCATTGCAGAACGTGTGGCCGAGTGGTCTGCGCAGATCCTATGACGGCATGCTCTTCGGAATTAGGCCTAGACGTCGACAAGAGTAAGTTGAATTTGTCTCACGTTTCTAGACACAGCACTAATGCTCAACAGTAACTGACGGTCTTTCAGAAAAGTCCCTGGGGAAAGTCGCAGTGGATGTACGGCTCTGCAAAGACTGTCAGCGGACCATCTTCAGCAAAGCGGACTTTGCGCGAGAGCTGGCTGCTCCGACGGCAGATCAGCGCGCATACAAAAATCTCAAAGAGTTTGAGCACGGCATCCGACTTCTTCTTCCAAAGTTCCAGCGCCTTATGGTTGCCCTGCAAGACCCAGAGAAACCACCTACACCGCCACAGCTCGCCGAAGCAAGCAAAGTCCGCAAACGATTAACAGACGCCTTTACGCAATACGACGTCGCTGCCCGGCGAATACGAGACCTACCAACCGAAAGTCCCACCCAGCAGAGACTCCAAAAAGCCATCCACCAGCAATCCACGAGCTTCTTACACGTGCACATGCTACCCCTAAAATCCCTCCCAAAGATCCTCAAACACGCCAATCCCGCCCGCCTCCCACCAACCGCCAACGGCAAACCCCAACAAAACGCCCTAGCAGCCCTCAAAGCCGATAAATCCCACAACAATGCCGACAGCGGTTCCGACACCCGCCCATCCAGCAGCCGCGCCAGCAGCGCCAGCTCCGCTCAAGTCACCGCGCTGGAAGCCGAAGAGCGAGATCTCCGCACTCGATTAATGGTGCTCGAAGAGCAAAAGTTCATGGTTTCCGAAATGATAGCTGCTGCGAACAAGCGGCGAAGATTTGATGAAGTGGCCGCGTTGGCGCAGAATGTTGAGGATCTGAGTCGGGATATTGATTCTTTGCGGGGGCAGCTGGCGTCAATGGATTTTAAAGGGGCGTATGTTGGTGGTGGTGGAGTGACGTAAATTGGAGATTGCAAATGAGGCCAGGACTCTCTCGGATGAGCGCTTGAATCTGTTGTCTCCGACTTACTTGTTCTGGATTCCTCCCTTCTCCGACTCTGCCCGCTTGGCTCGAGTGGTGCGTTGAAGGCAGTGCGGCCTTCGACGCCCGCCTCCGGGTCGATCCGGACGAACCACAGACATAAGTCTTCACATCTACTCTGACGCTCACTACGCCACTGTACTGGAACCTCGCTACAACCTTACGTGTCCTGAGGGCATCGCATTGCAGACAAGCTCGGTCAAGTCTAGCTCGACAGCCGGGAAAAGTCGGCGGGACTTTGAGGCGTAGACGAGGGCAGTGGATAGAAAATTGGATTGTACGCTCAATTATGCAAAGTTGGAGCAACTTTACTTTCCTCCACTCCTCAGGCACACTAGACTGGCGAGCTCGTACTCCGCGGACGTTTTCTACAAAGTGAAAAGTCATGAAGTCGACTTATAGCAGTTGAGGTATTCTCTGTGGACTAGGAGAGGATAGGTAGCATAGCTTCGCAAGAAGAACAATGCATAGGCCGGACGAATACACCATCCCACCATCATCAGTGATCATCACCAGCACCCACAACAGATTCCGAGGAAGATCTGATCGTGAAATGAAGCGCCGGATGAGACTACGCAAACGCTGAACACGGTCCGAGGGGCTCACGATGTAACTTGAGATATTCCAGGGCTTGAAAACTCCCATGCTCTCTCCCTTTCTGATCCTCCTGTGGATATACTGTGTGATTGATCTCCGTCTCGGCCCGTAATGACGGATCGAAGCTCTAAGCATTACCTTGTGGTGCTCACTGCTTCGCATCGCAGTGAATATAAAAGACAGCAGGTAGTGATGAACATCCTGGAACCAATGACTTTCCCGGCGTCGGACGAGGATTTATAGAGGTCTCCCGACGCTTGAAAGGCGTTTTACGTCATTTACTTCCTATGCACTACCTTGCATCGTTCGTCGCTGTTAGAGGTTATCATCGTCAACTTTTCAAGCATGAGCACTTCCACCCTGTTCGCTTTTTGCAGAATGATTATTCGTCTTGCCTCTGCTTCCAAACACGAAGAAACAGCTCATCGCTGTGTCATGGTAACAATCAACAACCAAGAAGCCCAAGCTTTCTAAGCTTCCTCGGGAACCGCTGCCCGAGCTCCTCCTCCGCAATCGGATCTATGATCTGCGTTGCTACCTTACGTCAGATGCATGTATTTGATTGATCTCCGCCTACGAAAGTATGGGAATCGTGTCCGGCAGAAGGGAAACATGGGAGAATGACGTGCCGGCTGGGAGTACGGCTAAGAGATACCCAATGCCAGTGGCACAGCTGACGAAGCCAAAAAACCGAAGTATACAAGTCAAGGTAGTTTGCAATTCCCTTTCTTCTTTACTTCGTACGTCTTTATTGTGAGGCTGTAGGGCAACAGACGCACAGTATGCATGTCACGATTGCACTCACAGGGCTTGCCATTGCCGCCACCGGTTTGGCGCAGTCAGTCCCGACGATCCAGACTGGAGGCCTTGTCCAGAATGGAGAAAGATACGAGACGCGACTGAGGGTAGACAATGGCACCTATGGTCCGGAAATTGAAGAGGTACACTACTGTAAGGCGACAGTGGCTTACACGTCAGATTGGTCTATAGCTGACGTTCTCCTCAGACTACGACCAGTGGCCCATTGGCATCGCTGTAGCTTCCGACGGCCGTATCTTTGCATCCTACACGCGAGGTGACTACGACTACACTCTAGGAGTCGTCGTGAACGAGACAGCGGAAGAGCCGTATCCCAGCCGGGTTGCCAACCTACGCCCAGATCAGTTGAACACGACCTGGCACGGCATCCCCTTCGGCGTTGGTACGGAGAATTACTTCATCTCTGTACAGGCAGTATACGTCACAAGCCAGACGCGTAACCGACCCGAGACGCTATGGGTATTGGATACTGGACGACCCACGATAAAGAATGCACAAGGTGACCCAATCATGCCATACGCACAGCCTGGCGGACCGAAGCTCTGCGCCATATCACTGTCAAACAACACTGTCTATCAAACCTTCACCTTCCCCGTCGATGTCCACTACCCGGACAGCTACCTCAACGACCTCCGTTTCGACCTCCGCGCGAACACAACGGGCACCAGCGGCAAAGGCATCGCCTACCTCGTCGACAGCTCCAACGAAGGCCGACCGGGCTTCATCATGGTCGATCTGGGCACCGGACAAACCTGGCGGCGCCTGACTCAAGACCCCTCCGTCCTCCGCGGGCCGAATGACGTCCCCTCCTACCAAGGCCATCCCTTCTACCTCCGCCAAGCCGGCTCCCCAACGCAATGGCAATTAGAGGGCCTCGACGGCATCCAGCTCAGCCCAGACGGCCTGACAATGTACTACTCCCCGCTCTCCACCAACGACCTCTACAGCATCCCGACGCGCAACCTCCGCGAACGCGGGCGTCTCGCCGAGATCCACGCCCACGCCAACGTCAGCAGCCACGGCCAACGCGGCGGCAACGCCAACGGCTTCGAAGGCGATAGCAACGGCCTCATCTACCAGCTCATGCCGGAGCACAACGCAATCTACTACTTTGACCCCCGGGACGGCCAAACCCACGGTTTCGTGCGCGACCCGCGGATGTTGTGGCCCGATGGCGCGAGTGTGGCGGCGGATGGTTGGATCTATATGAATATCAACCAGTTGCCTTATCAGCCGAGTTGGAACAATGGGGTGGATTTGAGGACGTATCCGGGGGCGGTTCTGAGGTGTAGGTTGCCTGGGAACGGAACGAAGATTACGAGTCTGTATGGTTAGATTTTCTACGGTAGAGCAGAACAGTAGCTTTGGCTCGATCTCTACATGCAGGTTCTATCATTTACGGGATGTATTGTCCTCTTTCTGCCTCTGTGGCTCTGTGATCTATGGATTCCACGCAAGGTAAGGTAAGGTAAGGTAAGGTATCTAAGGTCCGCGTCTGTGCGAATAGTTGATGCCTGAGGCAGAAGCATCAAGCGGGGCGTCGTGCCCTGGGGGGATTGTGGGGCTGAGGTACGTCGCTGCCTCGACGACCAACAACACGGGGAGCTTCCAGTCCATCGCTTCCAACTTTCTCTCCACCCTTGCGCGTCGACATACATACGCTTCTACCGCTTCCACCGCTACCAACGCCGCCGCCGCCGCCATCTAAAATAAGCGACGACTAAAGAATACACAACCCCCATCGTGGCTCACCAAGCAGAGGCAGAAGCCTACGCTGCCTCAACCACCGCCGACCCGTCCAGCGACACACCTACCCTCGCCAGTCAGCTACCCACCATGGATATGAACAAGTTCACCACGTCCTTCCAAAACTTCGGCAAGACCGTGTCGTCGTCCGTCTCACCCTTTGCGCAGCGCTCGCAGCAGTGGATCCGCGAGCAGACGGGCAACGCTGGCGAAAAGACGGAGCTGCCCCATGACTATGTCGAGCTCGAGACGCGCATTGATGCGCTGAAGCAGACGCATCAGAAGCTACTGGCGGCTACGAGCCAGTATGCCAATGAGGCGTACGATTACCCGCCGAATATCAAGGAGAGCTTTCAGGATCTTGGCAAGAGCATTTCGGAGAAGGTGAGGCATTCTAGCATTTTGCACCGTATCGTCCACTAACGTCTTATCTCCTCTCAGGTCGGCCTGCTCAGCAAAGCCAACTCCGCGGCAGAAGCCCAAGCCGCCTTCACCGCCCCGCCGTCGGCCAACCCCCAACCCAAGACCTTCGCCCACGCCATCGCGCGCTCCTCCCTCGCGGGCTCGCAGTCCCTCTCAATGGCCACCCCGCAAGGCTCCACCGAGCCCGACCCACTCGCGCAGGCTCTCGAGAAATTTGCCATCGCGGAAGAAAAAGCCGGCGAAGCCCGTCTGGAACAAGACGAAAAGATTCAAACTCGTTTCCTCGCCGGCTGGAGCACAACCCTTAACACCAACCTCAAGACCGCCGACAAAGCCCGCACGGCCGTCACAAACGCCCGTCTTAGCCTCGACGCCGCCAAATCCCGCGCTGCCGCCGGCGGTCGCCACGAAGAGAGCTACACGGCCGACCAGCGCAAAGCGATCGAGCAAGCCGAAGACGCGTTTGTGGAGAAAGTCGACGAGGCTACGAGCGTGATGCGAAATGTGCTGGACACGCCTGAGCCGTTGCGGAACTTGGCGGAGCTGGCGCGCGCGCAGGCTGAGTATCATGCGCGGGCTGGAGAGATTTTGGAGGAGGTGGCGAATAGCATTGGCGAGATTCAGACGGAGCAGGAGTCAAGTTATCGGAAGGCGAGGGAGGGACAGTAGGGCGATACTTGATGCAGAAAGAAGGGATTCTTGGTCTTTAATTGTTTCGTGATCGCTACAGGACCGGCCGGGGTTTTATCACGGGTAGGGTAGGACAGCGCATGATATCACGAGTCTACATTTGTCGATCCTTAGGCTTCAGCTCACGTCTTGGCCTCCTTCCTTTCCCTCTGCCCCTCTTACAAGCGGAAAGACTAACGCGAGCTGAGGCGTGCGGTTCACGTGCTCAATGACCCTAATCACACCTATTTCTACCTACGGCAGTCTAACAAGCGATTAGCAGCTCAACCTGTCAACCAGTGCCTGACTTCCACACTACACTCACCGCGCAGAACAGGACTATCAACCCCGGCATCGTCCCCCCCCCTCCTTTACATGCACTCCACCGCCCAGCACAGTAACCAAAGACAAGCTCACACCCCGAAAAAAACATCCAGTTATTCACCATCCTTGCAACTCCCGTCAGAGCTCAAATACCTCACAGCAGATCCTCATCCCAGATGAGATGACGCCAAGAGTGCTTGACACTGCGACCCATGGCATACACCGGCATGAGACCTGCGACACTTTCTAGCCTATCCTGTCATGCTTTTTTTTTCTTTTCTCATGACTCAGTACGTTCCACATACCATACCATCCCATTCCAATCATCCCATCCCATCCCAACCCATCCCATCCCATCCCATTCCATCCCATCCTTACGGGTTACACGTAGACCCTGCGCACGTGGGCTGCAAAAAGGACAAAGACCAAACACCAACGACCAAACACCAACGACCAAACACCAACGACCAAACACCAACGACCAAACACCAACGACCAAACACCAACGACCAAACACCAAAGATCAAAGACCAAAGACACAGGTAGGTAAAAGAATGAGTGAGTAAGAGAGACGCTCACACAGCACACCCTCGCGCGTTTCATCACAGCCGGACCTGGATGGGTATCTGGAAGGGTGGGGGAAAAGCGGTCCGTCCGTACGTATGTACGTATGTACGTACGTGAAATTGGCAATTTTTTGGGGCAATCTTGCTGAAGGATTTGAGGGTCTTTAGGGCGCTGGCGACGAGTGCGAGTGTGAGTGCGACTGCGACTGCGACTGCGAGAGCTAACGGCATTTTATTGCCTAGCTTTGCTGCGAGGGATTTGTGGCTAGGTCTGGAACTTTGAGAGTGTGATGATGGCTGTGAGGTAGAAGGTAGAAGGGAGAGGGGGAGAGAGCAGGAGAGAGATAAAGAGAGGGGAAAATTTATGAAAAGGCCGAAAAGAGAGAGCGCGAGAGAGAGCGCGAGAGAGAGGGAGGGAGAGAGTCAGAGAAAGAGAAAGAGAGTCAGAGAAGGAGAGTCAGAGAAAGAGAGTCAGGGAAAGAGAGTCAGAGAGAGTCTCAGAGAGAGAGAGAG
>NAJL01000011.1:0-519242 GCA_005059885.1 Salinomyces thailandicus
GGGGGGGGAGATGGGACGGAAGTGTGTTGATGTTGTATGAATTTCAGAGTGGAGGGGCGGGGCATGGTGGGATTTTTTTTATTTGTATTCCAGGCTTCCGTTTCCTTCTTCTTCTTTTTTCCCTTTCTCTTGTCTCTACGAGCGCGGGGGCAGGGGGCGAGCGGAGCGTCCTTCTGGGGCGGAGGTGAGCAAGAGTCTTTCCTACACTTCCCTCCCCTCTCCTCCCCTCCCCTCTCCTCCCCTCCCCTTCCCTCTCCTCCCCTCTCCTCCCCTCCCCACTTATCTCCTCTCATCCCATCTCATCTCCTCAGCAACGGGCAACAGGCCACGGCGAATATCGATAAACCGCGTAAAGGTATGATAACCCCTTTCTTCTCTCCCCGAGTTACCCCCACGACAACTCTAACCACTGTTCACCGTAACAGTCCACCGCAACATAGTAGTAGCCTCCTACCACCGCCACCACCTCAAAACCCCGAATCCCAACCTCCATTAAAAAGTGAAGGTTGCCCGTGAAATCACAGTCCATCTCTCTAGCCGACTGAACAGAGTCTCTCAGTACCTTATATAGGTAAAAATTGATTCTTGGTGAGATGGCAATGATAAGGCCGGGTTTAGGCTCTTGCGCTCTTACGCTTTGGAGTCTTGCGCGAGAGGGCGAGCGAGCTACGGCGGCGGCGGTAGTGGTTGCGGGTGCGGGTGCGGGTGCGGCAGAGAAAGATACGGACGATTCGTTGTCTGTGGATTCGTTTCTTGGGGTCGCAGGGGCTCCTGCGGGTTTAAAGGCGCTCCCCCCCTCCCCCCCCTCTCTCTTCAATGTGGATGGTATGCCAAAGCGCCCGTACAGGAAAGAAACCAGCTGTACAAAGTAGGGAATCCATTTCCTGGGGTAAAAAAGCCCACCATCACCACTCACCCACCCGGACCAACCGCCCCACCAACGATTCCATGCAAATCCCTCCCAACAAAACTCTCCCACCTCCTGCCCCCCTCCCTCTCCCGCGCCCTCCGCACCCTCACAAGTTTCTCCGCCGTCTGCACCAGCATCGTCTGAGGCGGCGCATAAGAATCCACGCGGGGATCGAAGCTCCTCTTCAAATAAGCCTCCGTCACAGCCTCCATGTGCGCCAGACTCGCACCACCAGGCACATCGCTCTCGCCCTGCCAATCGCCCCTGATCCAGTCGTCTAGCGGCATGCTTTCAAGCCCCTGCGAGACGTTAAGGCGTTTATACCAAGTGTGCTCGCCGTGGGCGTGCTCGCGCATTTGGTGGTGCTGTTTTTCGCCTTCGGTGTATTTGATCAGCAAGTTCTGGACGACGGCGCGCTTCTCCATGAATTTGGATACCAGAGGTAGACGACCGAAAGGTCCCGGCCAGGCGCTAGCGAAGCCGTCTTGACTCTGATCCGGCTGGCCGGTACCGATGCTGAGGAGGAGAGCGGGCTCGGGGGCTTTGCCCTCGTAAAGAGCGTGGAACTCGCTAAGAGCCGCGCCGCTGGGGTTGTTCTCGCGAATGCCGCCGTCTTTGAAGGACTTCTCGACGCCGTCGATTTCGGCCCGGATCATTTCGAAGTAGAAAGGTGCGGCGGTGGTGGCGCGGGTGACTTTCCAGATGGGAAGGGAGTCGGCACCTTCGTTGTAGCGGGTGATCCAGTTCGGGGCGGACGGAGTGTAGTAGTGTGGGTAGGAGCGGAGGAGGTAGGCTTCGGAGATTTGCTCGTCGTGGGTTGCGGTGAGGCAGCAGGATTGGCAGACTCGGGGCTCGCTGACGTCGAAGGAGGGTTCGTCGGAGGGGATCTCGTCCGCGAGGTACATGCGCCAGGGATGGAGGTCGTCTTTGCCGTCGCAGTTCTCGTGCTCGTGGCAGCGAGAGCCGACAATGTCTTGGACGGCTCGCTCAAGAGGCTCGTGGTAGTACTTGGTGACTAATGGCATGCGGCTGCGCCGTTTGCCGAAGAGATCCTCCCCAACATTTCGGTATAGCTCTAGGCACTCGGTGACGGTCATGCGTAGTCGCCCTAACATTGTTGCTATGAGTCCGCCTGTGGATGTGCCGTACATGAAGTCGAAGTAGTGGCAGGGTAGCAGCTCCTCTTCTGAAAGGGCTTTCTTCATGGACACGTCGGCAGTGAGTCGGTCTTGGTTTAGTGTGTGCTGAGCAGACCCTTTCTCTGCCGTTCCAGGCGCGAGTGCGGGCCTCGAAGCACTATACGGTGCCTGCAGAGATGGACCAACGTGTGAAGCACCCTTCCCAGGCAGATCGAGACTCACAGAGGCATTGTATTCTTCCTTGCTATTCCCCGTCCTCTGCCCCGACTCTACAGGAGCCGGCTTCGTCTCATTTTGCAGCGGAGAGCGACCACGCGAATCCGCAGCACCAGGACCAGCTTGCGCAGTAGAAATGGGCGAGTCCACCACCAAACCTGCCCGCTCTTTCTCCTTCCGCCGATCCTCCTCATCCAACCTCTGCTCGCATAACCACACCTCATGCATGAGCTCCTTCAGAATCCACAAACTACTATACCCTCTAATCCCCCCACCATCCAGTGTCAAGATGCAAGGCCACCACGCCTCATCCACCTCTCGTGCCCACACTCGGCCGGCCTTCTCCGAGTCGTTGGTCTCCGCTCTCCTCCTCATGCTGGAGCTCCGTGAGTGACCGACCTGCCCGGAGCTCAAACGTCCAGTGCTACTTGAGATGGCACTGGTATCCAAGCGCCCTGGCGTCGCGGACAACGATGCATGACTCGAGTCCATATTGGCAGCGGTGCCCGCAGAGCCGTTTCCCAGGAAGGCCCACGGCACGGCCGGTATTGAATCCAGACTGCCGGATTGTATGTGGGGAGCGGCATGCGAGGGGAGTGTCGGTCTTATGAACGAGGGTGGTGCACGTGGGTCTGCTCGTGTGAGCACCGGTTGGGGGGGAGGTGGGATGTAGGAGATGTTCTATATATGTGTGAGGTCCCGTGACAGGCGGCAGCGAACCCTCCACTGTCTTGGAAGTGGATGATGAAACGCGTAAATGACGGTGGACGACGCGTGAGAGGGACGGGAGGATGAATGGACTGTGTCGTTGCCTGAGGTGCCTACTCTTTCTATCTTGAGGTGTTCTCGGAAGCCTCGACAGCTGGAACGAATAGTCAATGCACTACGCCTCGCTCCCTCATGCCGCTCAGGAGATACTGTACGGTGCCGACCTGCAGCAGCTCGTTTGAGACAGTGCTGGAAGCAACCTGACGCCTCCTGCACCACCTTACCTGATGTATACCTTAGCTTACTACTACTGCGCTCGTTGCCTGACGCCCCGTCCCGTTCTGAACCAGATCCGCTGCTTCCCCGGACTTCGGCGGCTGGAGCCTCGTCCCGATTGCTTGATCGGCATCTCTCTTTTCGATGTGGAACGCTTGGTCCACGATTGTGGTTGCCTGCCTGCTGTGCTTCGTGAACATCCTCCCGTCCATGGCGCAGTATCTCCATTACAGTCGCTTAATTACGGAAGTGTCTGCCACTGTCTCGATGAGGGTCCGTGCTGAGGAGTGTCAATTTCAGCTCGTGACTCCTCTGCCGCGCAGCCACAATCACATCCTGCATCCATTCTGGGTCGGTCCGTGCAGCTAGCGCGTTCAGTGCCAAGGCTCCGTTTGCGATGACGACGGCGCAGTCCGATGAGCTGAGCGCAGCCACACATGACCTTGCAGTCCATCTTCTAGCAATCGCGAGACTCATCCGTCCGTCGCACCACCTACAGACTCCTACGTGCCTCAGTCATCCCTCTTACATTCGCCTAATTTCCACTACCCCGTGATCTCCCATCCGACACCCGAGACCTTCGCAATTCAGGCGGACGAAACCAGCGCCAGCTTTGTCTCAGCCAAAAACACCCGGCTCACAGCATCACGCGACCTCGTCCACGACTACAGATCCTCCAAGGGTGACTCAACCCGATAATTCGGCCGCCTTCGCGCACAGGCGCCAGTCGCCCATCATGAGCACCGCCCCAACCCAGACATACCCGCCGGCCTTTGAGCGAAACAACGAGACCGGCCTATCCAACTCCACACACAGCTCGACCAGCAGCGCCGAGCGGTACCGTCTCGACGAGTCGAACAACCGACCCATCCTCATCTACAAATACCGCGGCCGACTACAAACCTCATCGCAAAAGGATCTCTGCGCCTGGCTAGACAAAGGTAAGCCCCCATCCTCACCCCACCACCAGCAACCCCATCAATCAGCTACAAAAAAACCCCTCTCGCACTAACACCACAAACCCCCGCTGAAAACAAACAGACGAGAACCTCCGCTGCACCAAAAAGGCCATCCCACGAGGCAGCTCCTACCTCGACGTCAAGCGCCACGACCTCTACCTCCCCGACGAAAAAGACGCCTACAGCAGCTACCCCAACTTCGACTCCTCGCTCGCCGCCATCAAGGTGCCCTCGCTGGCATATTGGAGTCGCATGTTCTTGGGCACTTACGACGAGCTGTATATCGTGTCGCCGGAAAGCAGTCCGGCTTCGAGCCTGGCGGATAGCGAGAGTAGAAAATCAAGTCCTACCAGTAGTTGGGGGTCGGAGGGTGGGGAGGATGCGTTTTTGGGTGCTGGGGCTGATGAAGGGAAATAGATGGTGATTGATGATTGATGATTGATGACGATGATACTGATCACGAAATGCCGTTGGTATAATTTTGGGGGTTTTTAAGCGTGTGTGTGTGTGTTCAAGGCAGCAAAGGTCGTCCGGCGTTAAGATTTCTCCCATAAGTAAGCGAAATGCTGAAACTTCCAATTCCATCATAGAATACTGTGCACACCCACATCCATCACTAGCTCCTTTTCTTCCGGCCCCCAGAAAGGAAAAAAGGGAAAGAAATCACACTTCGCGATTACCGATCAAGCCTACCTACCTAGAATCGCACAGGCATGAAATTCCCGCGCCGCGGAATAACGACCAGAAGCTTTGTGGTTGGTAGGTTTTTGGTGTACCTCTCATCATGCTTAGGTACCTACTTTATGAATTCTTGGGGGGCCCACAGCTGTAAGCACGTAAGACTACCCACCTAGTCGCGAGCAAAAACAGACTTGTGATGTGATGTGAAGTGTTGAAAATCGACAAAGACGTCACGGAAATAATGAGATGGACAAGGTAAGCGTAGCAACGCATCGCTGTAAGTTGCGCTTGCCCCACGGCGTCACGTACTAGCACGACAATACCTCTCCTTCTACACCACTGCGTCACATCACCAAGCGTCGTCGTCGTCGTGGTCAATGATTGCTACGCCTTGCCCCCCTTATCCTCACCCTCACCCGGACTCTGCATACTAAGCTTCTCCATCGCCTCCTCCGTGCTTTTCCCCACACTCACCTCCTGCGCGCCGTCCCCCACCACCCTGCCATCCGGCTTAGCCTCCACACCCGCACCATTCGCTGCCTCCGGCGCCGGCTTACTACTGCCTGGAAACCTCGTCCCGAGGTTCTTCACCTTCTTCTTCTTCTCCGGCGCCGGAGGCGGCGGGTAAGCCTTCTGCTCGATCGCCTGCCACTGCGCATCGGCCTCAAAAGCCGTCCTGATCGGTGCCAGAATCTCCATCAGAGCGTCCGTGACGGCGGGTTTGAGAGTTTGGGGTTGGAGGATATCGGCTGCGTAGTCGCTGTGCATGTCCTCGATATTGGCGTAAGAGAGGGGTTCGGCGGCGTCACGTCTTTGGACGAGGAATTTCGGTGTGCCGTTGTTTTTGAGCGCCGAGGCGGGCAGGAGGACGTACTCGACAAAGGAGAGGACGCCGTTGCCTTGGACTTGTTTGGGGGGGCAAAAGGCCTTTTTGAGCTTCTTTTTTACCACCTCCGGTGGATCGATGAGGTCGATTTTGGAGTCGGGGTCGCTGGAGCTCATCTTGCCGCCTTCTTGGAGGCCCGGGATGAGCGGGTTCATCAGGTGAGCGCGTTTTGAAAAGCCGATGCGTGGGAGGGCTTCGACGGCTAGAGTGAAGATTTTGCGCTGGTCGACTCCGCCGAATTGCGCGTCGACGTCGAGGTACTCTTCGTCGAGCGCTTGCATGAGGGGGTAGAGCTGCGAGCTCAGGGGCGGGCTTTCCACTTGCTTGACCACGTCCGAGCCGGCTTTGGACGCATCGTGGCCGGAGACGGAGGTGCTGAGGCGAAGCAGGTCCATGAAGTATCGAGCTCCCCTTTCCCCCGTGGTCTGGTAGTCGGAGCCCGTGACGAAGACGAGGCGGCTGATGTCGACATTGACGGCTTTCATGGCCGCGGTGATGGCGTAGCGGTAGTATTTGACCCGCTCCTCCACCAGCTCGATCGGCGCCTTGAGGTTGTCGAGGAAGCCGTGCACGTCGGCGAGGAGGATCTTGACCTCGCACCCGGCTGCTAGGAATTCGGCAATCTTGAGCATGGGGACAAAGTAGCCGCAATGAGGTTTGCCGGTCGTTGCCGTTCCCCAGTAGATTCGTAGAGGGCGCTCGTTCTTGTTGAGGACATTCTCAATGACTTCGGGGTTTAGGACTTCTTGGAGATTCTTCTTGATCAGGGCGAACTTTTCCTGGGGCGTATTGGCCAGTTGGGCTTCGGTTGACTCTGGCATCTTGCCGGCAAGCGTTTTGGTAGGACCCGTGTGTGCTCCCGCGCTGCCTTCTCAACTGTCGTACGGACAAATCGACGAGTCTATCGGTGGTGGTTGTTCGTCGTCGTTGTCGTTTCTGTTACATTCACATGCGTGAGTCAGCCACGGTAGTCTCGAAATTGCCTGATCGGGTCGGCAGATCCAATCGCGTCGGAAGTCGGTGCCAAGCTTCGAGCGCCACCTGTGCTGTGGCTGAGGATGTTCAATGCCCCTGCATCTCGCCTGCTGGCGCGTGGCGCTGAGACGCAACGCAGTTACGTACCGAACCTCATCTTCGCCATTTTAGGTACTGCTCTGCGCGGTGACTACTTTACCTACTAGGTGCGATTGTTGGACGGCATGTTGGACACGTTGCCATGGCAATAGATGGTGCGTGGAGGGATCATGGATGAGACGAAGCCTACCGCCGCCGCTCCTGTAGCGGCGGAAGACGATGCACCAAGGACAGTCATGGACGAGCAGGAACAGGAGCAGGAGCGCAAGGCGGATACTGCTACAGCTGGACGATCATCTCCAGAGGGCAACACGGCTTTTGCGACAACATTACAGGGCTTCACGGACCGCACGTTACATTTCCTCGCGCATGCCTCGAATGAAATGCTCGGCGCGTGCTTGGTCGGAGTTGGCGCAGGAACATACATGATCCTCGGCCGGGTCGGCTTGGTGATCATAGGAGTCGCGGGGGGTGTCGTGTTGCACGCCACCTGGGAAGGCATTCGATCTGACGACAGAGATGAAGGAACGAAGGCCGCAGAAAGAGAGCGGAGACGACAAGCTGGTGTGGAGGTTGCTCGGAGGGTATTGGACTGGCAGCAGGGCAGTGGGATTGATCGAGACGGCACTTCCGAGGACGTCAGAGTCTTCGCCACCCAGAAACAACTCGACTTCTCGAGCTTCGGCCCGGCGACCGCAGGAGCCTTGACGACGTTCACAAATGCCATTATTAAGGATTACGTCCGCTACTGGTACGATCCGACTCTGCCTGGAGAGCAGTCGTTTCCGGACTCCTGCAAGCAGACCTTGACGGCGTTTCTGCTATCTCTATCCGGCCATCTCGGCAGGAAGAGACCGGCGGACGCCTTTCTGGACTTCGTGACCAATGCGAGTAGTATCATCATCGTCTTCTTGAACGAGCTGTCTGCGGCACTGGGTGCTAGTCCCAATCACAAGCCCAAAGAGGCTATAGCTGCGTATTTGCAGTTAAAGCCGGACAGCAGCTTGAATTACATGCTCGACCAAGGTTCGCAGAACGCAAAGCTTGGTGAGATTGCGGAGGACATCCTACAGGCTTATCTGGATCCTAAAAGCTACAATTGTCCGCCCGTTCATGTTTTCTTGAAGCAGGTGCTCTCGCAGCTCGTCTTGGGTTACACCGTGTCTTATTGTTCGAAGCCCGAATTCATCAACGAATGGATAGTGTATGGCCTTGAGGAAAGTGAGACGGCAAAAGAAGTGATGGATATTGTGGGTGCTGGTGTGGAAGGACGAGAGCAAGCCGGGACCAATGTGAAGTCTGCGGCACCAACGACCCAAGAGCCCGTGGCGAAAGTTTCGCTTGATGGCCATGCAGGATCACGAGCATCCGAGCAGACGACTAGTGAGAAACATCTCAGTAGAGGCGAGGACGCCATGGACGAAGCCATGCAAGAGGCCAAGCGCTTGACTCAGATGATGATCGAAGAAGATGAGCGCAGAGCTCGCGAGGAACAAGAACGACAAGCCGCGGTCAGCAGTTCGGAGGATGTTTCAGACGCGAACACGCAAGGCGTGTCTACGCCGACAAGCAGTCAGAGTGATCGAGAGCGTCAGAGTGAAGAAGTGCCTTCGCAAGCCGACACCGAGCCGAGCTCTGGAGTGGCGAGCCCAACGGAAGCAGCGAGGCCGAGCACTCCGACGAGTAAGCAGCAGCCGTTCACCTCCTTTGACCAGCTGGTTTCTCCTCAGCAGCCAACAGCATTGAGCGACAGTCCGAGAAAAGAGGGCAATGCACCGCCGCAACTGACCTTGCACAATGCTATCATCTCAATCTTTGATGATTCTCAACCCAACGAACGCTCCTCGATCAAAGCGAAGCCACAAACGGACTACTTGATCCAGATAGAACCATCGTCTTCATCGTTTCCAGGCTGGATGATAGCACGCAAGTTCAACGACTTCGAGATGCTTCACGAGGTTCTACGGCGCATAAGCCACGTGGCAGGCGTGCCTCAATTCGTGCAAAGCCACCCAGAGCTGCCGAAGTGGAAGACGAACACGAAATCAGGGCTGCGATCGGAACTGGAACGTTACCTGACGGATGCTGTCCGGTATCAGCCGCTTGCAGAGAGCGAGGGAATGAAACGCTTTCTGGAGAAGGATCAAGGCATGGCGAAAAGTCCAGGTGAGAGAGGCAAAGGCTTTGGCTGGCCTACTCCGGACGCATTCGGGAAGTTCGGAGGAGATATGATGAACGTCCTTACCAAGGCGCCGAAACAAGTCGGCACGGGAAGCAAAACGATATTCGGCGGAGTTGCAGGCTTAGTCGGCGGGAAAAAGCCTGCCGGACAGAGTCAGCAGACTATCTCGAGTCGGACTAGTACATCTGATGCCGCGCCGACTGTAGGTACGCCTGTGCAGAACGGCAAACCTGATGAAGGACAGCCGCTTGGGACAGATACGTACCTGGAATCGATGAGTACGTCGTCAGCGAGAGAAAGTCAGGAAAGTTTGAGATCGCTGCCCCGACAGGCGTTAGACGGGAAGGCGAGCCACGCTAACACAAGCGGCGAGCTCAAGCCGCGCCCCAGCATCTCGTCTTCGAGACTCAGTCGCGAGTTGGATAGATCCACAGAGTCTGCACCTTCCACTGCAGAGCCTTCGCCTAAAGTGACCCAGCCACAAGTTGGTAGTGTAGACGGAGCGTTCGATGCTGCGGTAGATCTGCCTCCCAGACCATCAGAGATGAGCGATGACTTCGGCTGGACCTCGACGGCAAAGGCGACCAGAAAGAGTACAGAAACATTCCGCTCAACAAAGCTAAACCAACAAATGACGGCCACCGAAGACCAGCCTGGCTTACCTCCGGCCACGCCATCCAAGCCAACACAAAAGCCGGAGGGGAAGCCCAAGCAGGGACTGTCAGAACGGGAGACAAGCGTTGCCGTGGAGTTGATTTTCGCAGTCATCACGGAACTCTACACGCTCTCATCCGCCTGGAACATCCGCCGCACCCTCCTCGCCGCAGCAAAGAACTTCCTCCTCCGACCTGGCAATCCTCAATTACTCACCATCCGCGACATGATCCAGGACTCACTACTCGACTCGAATCTCTCCGACGCCGGCCTCGCTCATCATATCTTCAAGTTGCGCGAGAACAGCCTTCCCACTGCTGAAGAAATGGAGATTTGGAAGCGGGATTATCCCGAGAAGACTGATGAGCAGAAGGAAGAGCTGAGGGTGAAAGCGAGGAAGTTGCTGGTCAGTAGGGGTATGCCAGTGGCACTCACGAGTGTCATGGGTGCTGCGGCGAGTGGCGAAGCGTTGGGCAAGGTTTTCGACTGCTTGCAGGTCGAGGAGGTTGGGAGAGGCTTGGTGTTTGGACTGGTGCTGCAGAGTTTGAGAATCATTACTCATTGAGCGATGAAGTGAGCTTGTCTTTCTGCATTATCTCGTCGCTGTCGGTGATGCCAAGTTTATCTGGCGATCAGGAAGTCCAGAATGTCTTTGTCTTTCTGCTGTCTTGCTTCCGGCTGACTCCACGCAGTGGGTTTCATCATCTCCCCAGGACAGACACGACCGAGGACGCCTCGAAACAATGACCTGGCCACACGACAGCCAGCGTGGATATGACATCAGCAATTTTCGAGTTGATAATGTTCACCACGTAACAAAGAGAATCAGCGCAGAGAACCAGCGCACCCTTCAAAGCTGAAGATGCCGTGTCTCATCACCAAGACAAAGACATGTGTGAGTTCAACAAAGGAACTGTCGCGGAGATGTTGGCCGCAAATGAGCGAAAGCATTCATTGTAAGATTACGAGGACTGTAGGATATTGTCAAACGCAATCTGTCAGGTTGGCGTGTTGAAGACTTCTACTACCTGCCCTGACTGTATCGCCTTTGCTTTCACAGCATCACGTTCCTTTACTTCTAACACGGACCGTGTCCATAATACATTCCTTGAACATAGCATCACAGGCAGTATCGATCCGAGAAGACGAAGCCGGACTTCGCCAAGCGACTTTCCATATAAGCTACCGCGAAAAGAGCGATACAATAATCAGCCATCATGCCACGCCAACTCACAATCAGCCCAGCGCCTTTCAAGTCCTCCAACCTCGCCATCCCCCCTTCACCCTTCTCCCCCCAACTACCACTCACCCCAACGGCGCCGCCACAGCCCAAAGCAGCCCCGCCAACAAAGCCCGACCTCTCCCCTTTCTCGCCACCGCCCCCCGAGCCCCTCCGCTGGCTCTGGCAATGCCACACCTGCAACCGCGTCTACCAACTCGGCATCACCCGCCGCTGTCTAGACGACGGCCATTTCTTCTGCGCCGGCACCACGACCGTCAAACGGAGCCGTAAGAGCGGTAGGAAAGTCAAGCGGCATAAGGCTTGTGCGTCCGAGTTTGATTACCAGGGTTGGAAGACGTGGGGCGTTTGGCGAAGGGATGCTGCGGAGCAGGCTAGAGCTGCTGAGGCGCTTATGGCTGCTGCTGCTGCGGCGACGGCGGCGGCGGCGGCGGCTGCTGATGCGGATAGCGATGGTGATTGCTCTGTTGATGTGACCAGTGAGCCGACTGAGGCGGAGTGGTTGCGAGAGATGTGGGCGCGGAAACTAGAGAGGCCCGAGCCCCTGAGATTGACGAAGAGTCTGGGGAAGAAGAATTGTTGGACTTCCTGTGATTATCCGTCTGAGTGTCGATGGGGCAAGCAGTACGGCGTTCAGACGTCCGTGAAGGCCAGCACGACCGTTTCGCCTACCACACTCCCCACTCTTTCCTCTGCCGAAGAACAACAACAACAGCAACCGCAGCAGCAGCAGCAGCAGCAGCAGCAGCAGCAGCAGGAACAGCCCAAGACAACCTTCGACGACATCCTCCTGGACGCCTCGCTGCTTGAAGCTTCCACAGCCGGGCAGCTCGAGCGTACGCAGTCCACCGAACAAACAACCGGCACCCCAGAGGCGCCAGGCGAAAACACCAAGAAACCTTCCGTGGACGACCTGCTTGAATCAGCCAAAAGGCGGAAACGCCGGAGTGCGGGCCAAATGCCCAGCCCTCTGGCTTCGCACCCACCGTCACCCACAAGCGCAGGATGCTCCGCTGCACCGCCTAAGCCTGAGTCTGAGACTGTGGCGAGCGGCGTGACAGGCAGCACTGGTGAAGCCAGCGCCGGTTCGCTGCAAAAGGCTTTTGATGATTTTGAGCTCGATGTGAGGAAGTCTTTGGAGCGTGCCGGGGGGTTTTGTGGCGGGTTGGGCTAGTAGTATGAGGAGTATGAGCGCCGTGGAGGAAGAGCAGGCTGGGAGTTCTGTCAAGGGGTTGAGGATGCTTAGGAGGAAAGGGTAGATTAGGGGTGCGTGTGGTGCTTTGATGTTTTTGGCTCGCGTTATATCTATATGGGTTCTTTATGCGGGTCTTGGTTTCAATGAAGATGGTGGCTCGTGGTTGGTCGATGGCAAAGCGTTCGGAAAATGGATTCGGTATAGTGGCGTAGTATTCGCTTTATCCAGCTCGTGGCCTCATGCCGGGGGGAATAGAGAGTTGTGGTGCTGGGTATGCAATCTCCATTGGCACGTTGATCTTGTATGATCTATTGCGGCAGCGTCATCGGAAAGCAATGTACGAAGACAGGACGCTGACAGATATTCGCCATGCAAGTCCGCGAGTCCAGATGGCCTAAGCTCTCGTCATGGCACTCATCTCCATGATCTGCATCCGAGGTTCGCAATGCTCACGCATCTCGACAATGACGTCTCGTAACTCTTCGGGCTCTTGACATGGCTCCGCTTAATAGCAGCTCTTCAATGCAGCTAACAGCTTGCTCCTACACAGCCCAGACACGTACTATTACATGGCGGTATAGCTGTAACGCCTCAACACACCGCGAACAGAGGTATCCGCCTGCTGACCGTCTTCCCAAACGCCGGACGCTATGCATGCATTCCCTCCCTCCAAGATCGAATGTTACGGCACTACGGCCACGCCAATACTACCCGCCTGTGCGATCACGCTCTTCACCATAGCTTCCAGCGCAATCCCCGAGAGTCTCGTCTCGCTCGTCTTCATCTTGGCAATCTCATATACCTGCTTCAAGCTGACCTGGCCTACGGTCCCTAGACTGCTGTTCCCTGCCGCGCCTGGCCCTGTCTGGTTTGATGGCTTCCCTTTGCCTGCTAGACCAGCGTTGGAGTTCGGCCCCGCCACGTTGCCAGCACCTTTTAACTTGTTCTTCGTAGGTGCCACGCCGGCGGCAGAAAGTAGTAGTGATGCGGTCGGCGGTGTTCGTAGCTCGAAGGTGAAGGATCGGTCCGGTCGTACGGTGACACGAGCTGGGATTGGCGTGCCTGGATTGTAGTTCTGCGTTCGCGCGTTGAACTCCTACCTTGTGTCAGCACTGAATATCACCTCTTAGTACATATTAGCCAATCGTGCTGACCTTGCAAAAGTCCATGGACTTGACACCTTTACTACCCAGCGCAGGACCAACAGGAGGCGAAGGTGACGCCTGCCCTGCGCCCACGATGAGCTTCACTATCTGATCTCTTTGTATTGCTCTGCGCGCCATGTCTGCTTCTGCTCCTGCCCGATTGGGAAGCAGTCACTACGTGAGGTGAATGCAGGTCGAGGCTCGGGAAAGATCTCCGAAGATCACGTGAGTTACGCGGCCATTGCGGAGATCGGGCTGCGGGTGGCGTTTGATCTTCGAGACGGAGAGACGCCATCAAAACAATATATATCTGTTAATACTGAAAGAGCAACGGTTTGAGTTGGCGCTTAAATCTTTATCTTCAATTGCGAATGAGAACAATAGCCATGTTCTATACGTTTCCTATAACGTCTCTTTAATCTGCTGCACATGCTCTATACACATGACATTGCATCGAGACCGCCAGCACATCAACTTTTGCGACGGCCGCTTCGTGGTCAGGATCCCCCTGCTCCTGCTTCCACACCACCCCTTTCGAGCAACCGTCTCGCCCCCTGAACGTAGAGCGCAACCTATTGCCTTTTCCCTTCCTGTCACGCAGCTTGCTGCCGTGAGACGCTGCTATCTCTCCCATTTCCCACCCACTCGGGCACCCCGCACCGCTCCCCCCCTTGTCAATCTAGCAAATGCTCCTACGCGGCTTCCGGGAGTTCAACGTCCTACCGCATCCCTTCGCTGCGTCCCCTCCCACTTTCTCGGCCAACTGCAGCAAGATGTCTGCTGTTGCTCGTCGTCTGCGCTTTCCGTTTCATTGATTGATCGCCTCCTATATGGTCTAGAAGGTGCCAAGGGGTCCGGGTAGAATGGTGAGCATTGACTTCCCTCATCTCCTCACTGTACCTGGGGGGTCTTCCAGACCGTGTGAGCGCAAGACTAACGTATGCGGTGCGTCTGGTAGTCTGAAACCGCAGCTGGCTCGGACTCATCTGTGCCACCGAGGCTGATTGTTTCTAAACCCGCCGACGAGGTAGCAAACAGACGCGGACCTAGGATCTTGGCAAGCCGAAGAAGGACGGCAGGACCAAGGCCTGTGGGCAAAGAGACGAGGTCATCTGAGTGGGTTGACGTTGACGAGTCGCCGCCACCCAGACGAAAGGGTTCCTCGAAGCGCCGTTCTGGCCGGAAAGAGAGGACGTCCAAAGCGTCGTATGGAAGCCAAGCGGAACGACGAAGCAGCCAAAGTGAGCTTGGTCGCTTCTTTCCGCGTCTGAGCAGGATACTGGAAGGCAACGAGTCTGCAGTGAGCTCGCGGTCTGGCACTCGAGAATCGGACAGTCAAAAGCATCGGAGCAGTGGGACCTCGCATCGACAGAGATACCGTGACGACGGCAGCAGCTCGGTCTACAGACGACCAGTCAGACACAGGACAAGCGCTACGTCGCGAAGGAATGATAGCTTGCTGAAAGTGAATCCCTCGTTGCTCTCGGTATTGACTAGCCTCACGGGCAACTCGGACAGGTCGAGTGGCAGTGGCTCTACCATAACCCAGCGGTCATACGATAGACGGAGTAGCGACAGCTCCAAAACGCCTTCTGGGAGGTCAAGGCGCATGTCTTCGGAAGTTGGTTCAGCCCGTGCCTCGTCTTCTCGCTCAAACCCCCCAAACGTTTTCGATTTCTTGGTTTCTTCTACAGAGGTGTCTACAGCGTCGCCGACAGTCGACGAGAGCCACGAAGGCCAGTCAGCCATGTCTGCGTCATCGTCGTCCTCTCACTACGAGACATCGTTAGCTGGCTCTAGCGAGGCTCCCGACACACCATCTTCCAGGTCTACGTTCCCGTCACCGACATCAACACGCAGTCAAAGTGTCGCGGAGCTCCGCCGCAAGTATGACCCACAGTATACCTCTTCGCCCGGCTCAGGGCGAAGTGACAGCCACAGCCCGGAGTCTTCGCTTCGCAATCGACGCATGCGGCCGAGCGTTAGCGACGTTGTAGAAGATGAGGAGGAAAGCGTGCTCGAGCCTACTGCTCCGTCAGAGCTCAGCTACGATCATCGACAGCGATCCTCTTCGAGATCGTCCCGGGCATCGCAACGCTCTAGCCGGCGAATGCGAGACCATGAAGAGTCTGTGCAGGCCCACATGGCGTACGCCGGCCAGGCACCAAGCGGCCATTACATCAACCCAGTGTACGAGCAACACCGCTCACAGTCCTTCACGTCAGCTCATTCGGACCCGGCGGCACAGACGTACCAGCAGGCTATGCAGCACTATCAATGGCCGGCGCCACCAATGCCCTATCCGCAGCCAAGCATACCTTCCATCGCGCAAGAACAAGTCACACATCCAGATCGTCCGCCCGCGCCAGACGCGCCAGATCTTAGCCAACGTACCATAGCCGGGTACGAAATGCTCGCCCTCGAGCTCTCCTCCACCAACTCACCCGTGAAACCCCTCTACCGCAAATTCGAGTACCTCAATCACCGCATCCTACTCCATCTTCAAGACGAGCTCTGTGAGCTAGAAGAGCAGCTACGCACCTTGGACGAAATCATCGCCCAAACCGACCCAGCGTCAGCCGAAGGCCAACACACGCCGGCCTCGCGCCGCGTCGAGGCTTACAGCCATAGCGAAGTCCACCATCGCCGCACCAGCCTGCTCGGCCGTATATTCTTGAAGACTGAGCAGTACAACCGCGCTATGTCCGCCTACAACAGGCCGGGTAAAACCACGCTGTCGGCGGCTACAGAAGGCGATATACAGGTGTATCAAGACTGGATGACACGCCACGTCCCCATTCACGAAGCCGAAGCGCGTTTCTTGCAGAACGGCAAAGACCTCATGGTACCCGGCAAGACGGCACCGGGCACCGAGACATCCACTAGGCAAGCAGCGCTAGCGTGTCTTCCCGTTGGGCTTTTACTGCCTTTGCTCTTATTTTCGATTATCCCAACGTTGTTGGGGAGGTTGGCGGTGACGGCGTTGATTGCCGTCGGAGCTTTTATCGTTGCGGCGACGACGGGAATCAGGTACGTGATGCAGCCGCGGGAGTGGGCGGTTTGTGGGGCGGCGTATGTGCTGTTGATGGCGGCGATTGCTGGGTGTGTGCCACTGCGTGGGGCGTGAGAGGCTTTACGAGACTTGCTTGCGCTGGAAGGGGAAGCTGCTTCGGGCGTTGTGGCGATGGTGTTAGGCGCTTGGATGATACCCATGGACCTTGTATGTCTTCAGGTTTATGACTGGATTTGATGGTAGCCTGTGGCGGTTCCTCTGAAATACTATCCCAGTCTGGTATTGTTCGCGGATTTGCTTGGGTACAGGATGGCATGAAAGCGCTCCTTCCTAATCGGGACACCACGTCTGTTGCTTTCGTGTGTGGACAATTGTTCGAGTCGTTGCATGCCTTTCTTGTCCAAGAGGGGTGTAAACACCGACCTAGTATGGTCGCGGCATGATCTTTGGTAGTAAAGGTCTTATGTTGCTGTGTCTTACATCTCCAACAGGACGCAATAGGCAGGATCACGCCAACATCAGGTGTCTAGAGCGTGAATGAAAATCCAGGCCTTGGACCGCGTGACTGGGTGCTGATATCCAAAGGCAGGTTCGACAGACGTGACCAGGCATCAATTGCACGAAGAATGAGAAGGGAGATCCGACCGACAGTGCCTCGCACGCAGCATGCGATTACACTCTATACGTACATCATGAAGAAGCATAAACGCTTACTCGCACGCTCACACTCGTAACTACTCTTACACAATCGTTTCCAGCTTCCGGGCATAGCCAAGGGTGTTTTCGATCACCAACCCGCTGCTTGCCATGACATCCTTGTCCGCTGCCATGTTCTCCTCTTCTTGCTGCGGGAAGTAAATCCGCCCGTCTTTCGCCACCCAGCCGCGCGACTGTGCGAATTGAATGACGGCGCCTTCGGAGTCGAGGAAGAGGAGATTCTTTGCGTTGGAGATGGGGAGGGAGGGATAGGCGCGCTCGGAGCAGGAGGCTATCTCGGAGCGGATCGTGTTGATGAGGACCTAGTAAGAGATGTCAATACATGTGCAGACATTGCAGAAACGCGGCAGCAGGGCGAATGTACCTCAGAGAAGACACCAAACTCGTCACTCGGCACCCTCTCGCCCTTCGTCTCCACCCACACCTTATCGTAGCTCCCCTCCATCAACGCCTGCTCCAGCCTGACAGGATACTGAATAAATTCATCTCCATCAATCTGCTCCTTCCCACTGCTCATCTCCAGCCCCTCCAGCACCGTGTGAAAGCCAGCGTAGTCACCGACACTCAACAACAACAGCAAGTAAAGCCCCGTGACCTTACTCTGGTTTCCTGGCCGACCTGCGTGCCCCCATCGCTCGGCTGGTAAGCTGTAGAAGGACTGGAGTTGCTGGTAGTAGCGGGTGAAGGCATCGGTGTCCTTCAGTCGTATGCTGCTGAGTGCGCCATATTCGAGCACGGTGGTGGCGAGGAGGAGATGTTGTGACGGAGTCTTAGGGCCGGGCACGAGGGTGTTGAGTTTGAGCAGGGCGAGCTTGGCGCGGGAGAGGAGTTGAGGTGCTTGGGAGATGGTGGTGGGTTTGAGGGAGTCGATCTGTTGGATGATCTGCTTCACTTCGTTCTCCGCCATGGTTGCCGTGTTGGTGGGGGGACGATGATAGGGTGAATGTGTTGGTGGATGGACGGGTTCGCTGTCTTGATGGTCAAGCTATGCACTCGTTGGTTGCTAGATGTAGCGATTCAAAGTTGTGTCGTTGCGGAAGGTAGATACCTACCTTAGATCATCACGTCCGGTGCCAGCCAGATCGGCGCCTGAGGTTGTGAGGCTGCAAGCTGTAAGGCTGCAGCGGTCGGGAAGGTCCGAGGCTTTACCTCCCGTGAGAGCTTGGGCCCATCTCCCAGCTTCAGTGTTCGTTCACGACGACAATGTCGGCCAGATAACTTTGCCTACAGGAGGCCATAAGCTGGCTAACGTACCTCAGCGATGCTTTGTCGAAGTCGTTGTTTTCAACCATTGCAGGTATTCCGTGCAGTCATGACGGGGAATACGTCCATCTACCAGGCCGTCTACGGCAAACCCGTAGGCCAGGAAAGACTTCTAGGGGACATCGTCTCTTTCGAATGGGAATGACTCCGACTCCCTGATAACAACGGCAACAGCGAGGGCCTGCAAAAGTGGTAACTTCCTACCCATCTCACTGCGGCAATGCTCATCTTCAACAGTGACTGGATACTGAACCTACAGGGTACCTAATCGGAGGTCAGACTGTCGACAAGCTATTCATGTTGAATCGCGTATACTGTCCGACTGCTAATTGAAGGCTCCTGATAAGCGTGACTCCGGGACTCCAGCTAACAGCGATTGTGTCGCAGCTTATCGAAGGTGTACATCCGCCCGAGTGTGATGCCAGTCTCTCGCTGTTGCCAGCAGGCGTTTTCGTGGTCCACTTAAGGCCTTCGTACGTCGTTCTTGTGGATGCAGCAGCACAAAGACGAATGAGATTTGCGACTTTGGTCCAGGCCCCATGCAACTCATCGACTTGCTCCTCTCTTGCAGACTTAGATGAGTACGTGCTCTGAGGAAGCGCACACTAGTGTCCTCACAACCGTCGTGCTGAGCTCCGGGCCCGCACGACGTGATCGCACCGTCCGTGTCATTTGAAGTCGATGGAGTAATCCGGACGGAAACAACAGCAATACCGTCGTAGATTCGGGGAGTGACCGGCGCGTATGCAATTGTCAAGGGGCTAGCAATGCCGAATTTATTCCCTATTCTGATTGACTGCGCTGGTACTGATGAACTACTGTACAATTTAGAGTCATTGTTTCGGCTATTTGGATGCAGGCTCGGCCACTTGTCGCATTATAGCAGTGTTTTGTTTCTGGTACATAATTCAGCGTGTACTGCTGCTTTCTCCTCCTCGCTATGATCCAATAGCAGTAGACCTCCGCAGACTTGCCAAATGGTGCTTAGACGATCAGCTATGGTCCTCGTGCCTTGAGACTTGTAGGAAAGCCGAGGAGCGATAAATCACTGTGAGGGAATTTCGTAAGATCGCCAGCTCACAAACTGCTTGAATGTTATCCACCTAGTGATGCTCAAGTTCTTTTCTGCCTTGTAGCGCTTAGCGTGGTCGACATCGAATGAGCCAGTGTTCAAATGCGTGTGCCGTAGAGACTGAGTAGTGCAGAGGCGCGTTGCCTTCAGTGTGTAAGCACATTCTGCAGATTTCAGGCCGCAGTCCGGAATGCAGACGATTGTGCAGCTGGCCGTGCCGGGCGGAGACATGCAGGTAGGTGGGATCGGACGAGACAATCAATGAGCTGAGCAGCGCGAAAGGCTTCGGGGAGAGCGGAAGGCATGGGAGGTGCGGCTGTAGTCTTCTCCGCTGCGACCGAGTTTGCAGCTTCCTGGAAAGGCTTGGCGATTGTAGATTACGGTTGGGTACACTTGATAAGTCTTTGCCCCCAGGCGCGCAACGATTTGTTCAGACTTTAAGGATGTCAGCGGAGCGAAGCAATTCGTCAAAGGTGCGCGAGGGATGCAGAATAATGCTGTCCAGATGTGACGGTTCCCCATCTGCATAACGACGTGGCCACTGTCAGGTCTCCGTCAAGAAGCTTCGAAGGAGAAGGACGCTAAGAAGATGTCTCATTCGCATACACGGTTTTACGGGATCTTTGGCCTGGACGATGCAGTCCAATGCAGGTGTCGTATCCTACAAAGGTGGTGTGCTTCGTATCCAGTCCACCGGCGAATTACACGACTACTACGGACAGCGAGAAGATGCTTTCCGGTTCGTATTGTAGAGTAAAAGACTGTTCGAGGCCATTCCTATCTCGAGTACTTGAGAGACCTCCGCTCACCTCGTCTTTCGTGCTAGGAGGTATGCAGTCGAGAGCGCTTGACGAGTGTGGAGGTCCAAAGACGGATGCAAGCTTCTGAACGAACCAGGATGGAGGTCGATCGGTGTGCCTCTGGGCCGCCGGCTGCGCGTGCTCTACAGTCAGGCGGCATATGCACGCTAAAGCGGCATCGCTGCGGCGCGCTGGCCACCTTGATCGTATTGCGGGTCTCTGAGTCTGTGGTCGCATTGGAGGCTGCCGGGCCTGGCGCAATCGCCGTTCGTGTGAGCGAGACCCATGGACGTAGCGCAGCGCAGATGGCAATACTGGCCGGAGCTCCTCACCAGCGCTCCACCTGCAGCAGGTAGGAGTAATTGGTAAGCCACCCTGGCGTCGTCTCCAGGCGCCCAATACAGGCAATGGACTGTACCTTTTAGAATCGCTGGCGCTCACAGCAAATCGTGGATGACATTAGCGAGGTTTATTCCATGAACCGTCGGCCAATGGAGGCTGTGGAGGGGAAGACTGAAAGCTTCCGCAAAGTCTTGGCATCCGCTTAGTTGCAGGTGCTCACAAACCAACGGCTTGACTTGGACCTGTCTTACGACACCGAGTGACCCAGAGCGTCTGCACGGCAGCCACCACGCACACTCCCATCCAGCAACGACCCACTCTCCTTCACCATCACCCTGCGCACTGCGCTCTGCCACATCCCATTGGCGCGTCGCGTCCGACTCACTCACTTCAGCCGCGAGCGCGGGTGCCCCGAACGCGTCTCAATCCCTTCCGACCTCCGACTCCTTCGACACCCTCGACCAATACGGACGCGCCCTCACCTGACTACGGTCGGCAGTAGCAGCAACACACTGAAGATCACCTGCCGTAAGTCAAGTCCCCATCGCGCGCAGAACACATCAGCACCTGCCTGGTGAGGCGCAGGTCCTGCAGAGCTTGCCGGCCGAGCGACTCGGCTTCGCACCACCAAGTGAAGCTTCATTGCTTGACGCTGGCACTTGTGCTGCCTCTGCTAGACACGCGGCGCGCGCAAGCAGCCGTAGCAGAAAGCAGCCGGTACAGCCGCCTGCAAGAAGCGCAGGCCGGGTACCTGACCACTTTGGTGGTTGCTGGCCCGCCGGCGCGCTGCTAGGTGCTACCCGCCTACCATGATGGCAGTCCTTAGCAAGCACCGTGCTTCCACTCACATGACCGCGCCCACGGGCAGGCTTCGCTCCGATTCGCCTGCATCGTATTGCCTAATCCTGTGGACGCCCGCTTACGTTTAGACCAGACTCCACCCCCTGTCGCCTGAGGCTGCTCGGTCCCTCACCTGCACCGGCTACGCCCTCACCCTTCTGCACCTCAACTCTTCAATTCTACTACTAAGATGGGTAAGCGCGTCCTTTTCTTTCGACTACACCTGCCAAGCTTCGTCTTCCTACACCTGGCTTGATCGCTCACAGGGCCAAAAGACCATTCATCGTCGGCTCGATTCCAATTCCTTTACTCCACAGTACTCGTTTTGGCAGCTCCAAGTTCTAACGCTTCACCACGCAGACGACAACTACCGCCCATCGCGCGACCGTGACGAGGTAAAGACTAATATCTCTTTTTTCTGTCCTGCCCCTTCCTGTGTTTGATACGTCGTAGCTTGCTCTTGCGCAAGCTTTGCTGGACCTGGACTCCGGATGGATAGGATGGTCTAGCCACCCGGCTAGCGCTAGGAGAGGACTGGAATGGACTGGGAAAGAGACAAGAAAAGAAGAGTGCACACTGCTGGCCAACAGGCTGGAGCAAGAGGAACTTGATGCCGAGAGAGAAAGCTGGCAAAGTAATACGTATATTGCTTGCGCTGCGTAGGCACATGCGACGCCGCCGATCTACAACATCAGCCCTCGCCGGGCCATCGACCGATCGAGAGATGTGTAGGCTCGGCCAGAGATATGCCTGGTCCAGGTCGGTTGGCTCGGAAAGGGCAGTTCGCTGTCGTCTGGTGGTCGTGCGGATGTCTGGAGCAATGCGGAGACTATGCGGAGACTATGCTGGGTTCGGCTATGCTGGGTTCGGCGGCTATGACTGACAAGCGGGAAGGCGGGCATATGTCGCTAGACCATGCAGTCTATAAGTCAACAGCTTCTCCAGAAGCCTACAAGCGCAGCAATCTGCATCATGTCCTCGCAATGCCTTTACTGCCTTTCCGCTCGAGACCAGCTTCGGCTGCGCTCCAGTATGTCGAAGCTTTTGATCAAGCCTACCTTACTCTGCAGCTCGTTACCATGTCAGAAAAGGCCGCTCTGTGTCGGCCGGCACTTTGGGCGCTGTCTTCACTACATCGTGCCCGCCGACACGCCATTTGACCAAGTCGGCAAAACCTCGTCGGCATCAGACCAATGCCACAAAAATGGCAGCTCAGATGCCCAACATCCCAGTAGGAGCTGCGAAGGCCGCCGCTATCATAGCGCTCTTTGCAATCTTCTCGCTCTTTCACCTCCTGCTCGGCGTGATATGAACCATCAAGCTCTCTGGAAAGCGATCCCCTCTTGCACGCCGCCATAGGGTCGACCGGATCGATCGCTGGAAGCTTTCTGTGGCGGAGCTCAGGCCACCGGTCTTGGCATACTCGCGCGCACTGCTTTCGGACTTTCCTCCTTTCCCTAAATCAGCAAATACCACAAAAATGGCGAGAGGCTCATACCAAAGCGGCGCAATTCCATACCGAGGCAATGCCATTCCGTGCCCACCCAGAGAGTGGTTCGGGTGGTACCAATGGCAGCTTCTTTCCGGCTGGGTGCGCCTTCCGCCCTTTTGGCGGTGTTTCGCTCTGCCGCCTGGCAATTTCCCTGTGTTCCTGTACCAGCATTCTTTTGTCGCAGGGGAATGGTCTTTCGACAATAATGAAGGTCTCGCTAACCCCTTTCTACAGCGCAGCCGCACCCGCAGCCGTTCCCCCTCCCCTCGTCGTCGCTCCTACGACGACGACCGCGACCGCGACCGCAGTCGCTCCCCCGGCCGCGAGAGGTCGAGACGCGACCGTAGGGATCGCTCGCCCGCCAACGGGCACTACGAATCCAGCAGGTACTCAAACTACGAGGACCGTGCCCACAACAAGGAGCAGATGATGCAGTCCGTCCGCGAGTCCTCCCAACAAGACCGCCGTGTCTACGTCGGCAACCTCAGCTACGACGTCAAGTGGGTCAACCTCAAAGAGTTCATGCGCTCGGGTACGCCTCACTTCAATAAGCGAAAAGATTACATCACTTGATACTGACACGTTTCACAGCTGGCGACGTCCTTTTCGCGGATGTGCTTCTTCTTCCGAACGGGATGTCAAAGGGCTGCGGGTACGTCGTCACCTTCTCTATCATCCACAGCACGTGCTCAAACTGACTATACAACAGCATTGTGGAGTACGCAACCAGAGACCAAGCGCAGACGGCTATCAATACCCTGAGCAATCAGAATCTCATGGGTCGCCTCGTTTACGTCCGCGAAGTAAGCAAACTCGATCAGCACATCTTTGAAAATATCTGACGTCTTGCAGGACCGTGAGATCGAACCGCGCTTCACAGCTGGTGCTCCAGCTCGTGGCGGCTTTGACGGTGGCTTTGGCGGCCGTGGCGGCTTCGGTGGCGGCTTCGGCGGTGGTCGTGGACCTGGAAACCAGATCTTCGTCAGCAACCTTCCGTACCAGGTTGGTTGGCAGGATCTGAAAGACCTCTTCCGTCAAGCCGTCATGAACGGCCAAATCATGCGCGCCGACACGCACTCAACGCCTGACGGTCGCCCGAAGGGTACTGGCGTTGTGGCATTTGACAACCCCGACGATGCTGCAAACGCAATCCAGCAGTTCCACGGCTACGACTGGCAGGGTCGCATTCTCGAGGTCCGCGAGGATCGCTACGCAGGTGGCTTCGGCGGCCGTGGCGGATTCGGCGGAGGCTTCCCAGCACGCGGTGGCTATGGAGGTTTCCGTGGTGGCTTTGGCGGTGGCCGCGGCGGCTATGGCGGAGGCTTCGGAGGTCGCGGCGCTTTCGGTGGCGGATATGGTGGAGGAGGATACGGTGGAGGTGGCTACGGTGGCCCGCCCGGCGGTGGATATGGTGGCGGTGGCTTTGCTGCCGGCGGCGGCGGTCCAGCTCCTGCTCCGGCTGCTACGCAAGCGCCAAACCCGTTCACCGACTCTGCGACTGCTGGTGGCGAGCCAAGCCCAACCATTTTCGTGCGCAACCTGCCCTGGAGCACAAGCAACGAAGACCTGATCGAGCTTTTCACCACCATCGGCAAAGTTGAGCGTGCCGAGATCAAGTACGAGCTCAACGGACGTTCCACTGGTACGGGCGTCGTCGAGTTCGCCTCTCAAGGCGATGCGGAGACTGCCATCCAGAAGTTCACAGGCTACCAGTATGGCGGTCGTCCTCTCGGCCTGGCCTACGTCAAGTACATGAACCAGGGCGGCGACATGATGGATGGCCAGGAGGGCATGGGCAGCTTGCAGGAGCAGATGATGTAAAACATCGACTGCACCAGCAGAATTACCTAGTCGAAACCAACCTCCTCGCGCGCTTGCTTGTTTACGGCTAGAGCCAGCTGGCTCAGGCTTGCAATGGCCTGCGACTATCATAGCAAGCCAACCTCAACGGCCTCTGCTACTTACGTTACGGAAAATAAAGTCATGGAAGGATCGGCGGCTTAGCCCATACTAACACTGGCTAGGGGAAAGTAGGCTGGCATGATGGGACTACAGGCAAGCTAGCAGAGACTTGATTGATTGCTTGCTGCGTTCACTATGCTCATTTGATTACTGAAATGTCTTCCGAGGGCCCAGGTCGCCTGCTTCCATACTGGCTACGACAAAGGTAGCAAAATCAAACAGCTAGTACTCTCATCATCCATTCGTACGTCTGTTTCGTTCACATCAGTGACTGCTCAGCGTGGTGGTAGTGGACAAGTGAAGACACTTACAGCCCATTGTACGGCATTGACAATGAATGCGCGGGCGCTGCAGATACCCAGACCACGGAAGAACACGCCAATACCTTCATGGGCGTACGCCTGCTTAGCAATCTGGAATGTGCTCGGCCTTGCAGGCTTCGCAGTCGTTGCTGGCGCTGTATTGGAACGTAGAAGCGGCTGAGTCGCCGCTTCAACGCTATGAGTTCCCTGGGCATGCACGAGATCCCATGTCTGCACGCGTGTTTTGATCACGTCTTGCAAACGGGCCAATCAGTACAACGACGAAAAGGCATTTCACTGGAGTGTTGGCGAGATCGTACCTAAGGGGAAGACAGAGGCCCAGGTGACGACACCGGCCAGACCGCCGCACAGAAGAATTCGCACGCCTTCCTCATTCGAAGTCTGATTCTCTTTGGCTATCCAGCGCTTGCTAAGCTCATAGCTCCAGAAACTACATATCGCTCAGCCTCCCTCCAAAACAGATACAATGAAAGCTTGATCGAGAGACCTACTAGAAACCATAACCTACAGCATCGCGAATACTAGTGACACCACCGCCGAGGTATAGTCTTCTAAGCCCGCCCTGCCGCCACAGTTCTCGGGTGACGTCCCAAGAAGAGCGAGGCGGTTCACTGACCTGGGCGCGGCACTTTACGAGCTCAGTGGGGGCTGAGACGAAGAAGATTGCTAGGCCGCCTAGGGCTCCCGCTGTCCATAGACTCCAAGCTGATGGATCGTTGGAACTCTCAAGAGTCTGTCCAGAGTTCAGCAGGGCCAGACTGCGGTTGTAGGTGACGAAGAGCAAGGCATTGAGCGCTCCGTAACCTAGAATAGGCGCTGCGGCGCCGCGAGCGAAGCTCGACCACTGTCTTGATGGCTTGACAGGCTCTGATCCGGCGGCAGATGTCACTGGTGACGAATGGGCTGCGAGAGGAACATTTCCAGCTTGAATCTTGGTCTTGATCAGGTCCAATGGGTTGCCAATCAAAATCCCAATGGCCCCGGAGCCGTAGCCAGCCCAGAAGTCGGCGGACATTAAGCTGAAGCCGGTGTCGATATTAAAAGGTCCATGAAATGTGGACTGAGAACTATGTGCTTTGGGAGGAAAACATGGTAGAGAAGTGAGCACCAAATAGGGATGTAAGAGTAGGAAGCGAGTATAGCAGGTGAAGTCGGATTAGAGACATGATGGATCGGGGCACGACGGAATTTTGATGATGCCTGAGGCTGGCATCTAAATAGTGACCCCACGGCGGGGCGGTGACAATGCTTGCTGAGTCAACGCGCGTCGAGTCAGAATATTGTGGTATCGTTGCGTTTCACTTGAGCAAAGTCTGGATTCCAGGAACAGTGCGAATCTTTGCAAAAAAATTGGCGTTCGCTGAACATGGAGAAGTACGTCGACGAGGAGGTCGGCGTCGACAGCACCGAGGTCGATGGCTCACAGTCCAAGCCGTACAAAAGCGTGCAGTTCGCGTTCCTGCAGCATGGAGGTCAGACGGCTTACCAAGTCAAAAACAAGGAGAAGGGCGAAGGCGAGCCACAGTGGAAGCCGGCAGCGAAAGCCGCTTTGAAGAAGGCAGCCAACTACGCGGATCAGCAGAAGAAGAAGGCGGGCAAGGACGCGGAATTGGCGATCAGGCAGAAGAAAGAGCTTGAGGAGCGCGAGCGAGCCCTGGAGGAGGCGAAGAAGATTGTCATCAAGGAGGATGCGAGTCTGCCTAAGGCTGTGAAGATCAATTTGGGCGAGACGCGTCCAGAAATCGTGAAGCTCGGGAGTGGGGAGCGGTCGAAGGATGTGGACTACTCGGCGCCGAACAGAGGGTCGCGGGTGCGCGTATTCGGCAGAGTGCACCGAGAGCGGAAGCAGAAAGGGGTGGCTTTCGTCACTCTACGAGACGGCTACGGCTTCATGCAATGTGTGCTGACCGGCGACCTGGTCAAGACGTACGACGCCGTCACGCTCACGCGCGAGTCAAGTATGATGATTTGCGGTGAGATGTGGGACGTACCGCCTGGTGCCCACGCGCCTAACAACCGGGAGCTGCATGCCGACTACTTCGAAGTCATCGGCAAAGCACCAGGTGGCGACGATGCCATCACCAACAAGGTCCAAGCCAAGGGCGACCCGCAGACTCTCCTCGACCAGCGCCACTTGGTCCTCCGTGGCGAGACGGCAGCCTCAGTGATGCTCGTCCGCGACGCCGTTGAGCACGCCTTCAACGTGAAGTACCACGAGCTCGGCTACGTGAAAGTCAGCCCGCCCGCGCTCGTTCAGACTCAGGTCGAAGGCGGCAGCACCCTCTTCGACTTCAACTACTACGGCGAGAAAGCCTACCTCACCCAATCGTCTCAGCTCTACCTCGAGACTGTACTCCCTTTCGCCGGCAACTGCTACTGCATCGAAAAATCATTCCGCGCGGAGAAGTCCCTCACCCGCCGGCACTTGTCGGAGTACACGCACGTAGAAGGCGAGCTAGACTTCATCACGTTCGACGACCTGCTCGAGCACCTCGAGGACATCATCTGCGGCGTCCTATCCATCGTCCTAGCCAACCCGCGCATCGCCGCAATGCTCCAGGAATTGAACCCCGACTTCCAGATGCCCGAACGGCCCTTCAAGCGCATGAAGTACTCCGAAGCCATCGACTGGCTCGTCGAGCACGACATCCCGAACGAGGACGGCGAGACGCACAAGTTCGGCGACGACATCGCGGAAGCGGCCGAGCGGCGCATGACCGACATCATCAACCGACCAATCTTCCTGACCCACTTCCCTACTGAGATCAAAGCCTTCTACATGCAGCGAGACCCTGCGGACCCCCGAGTGACAGAGTCTGTCGATTGCCTCATGCCCGGTGTAGGCGAGATCGTGGGCGGCAGTATGCGCATGTACGATTACGAAGAGTTGATGGCGGCGTATTCTCGCGTTGGGATTCCGGCGGAAGCATACTACTGGTACACGGACCAGCGCAGGTATGGAACTTCGCCGCACGGTGGCTATGGCTTGGGTCTGGAGCGTTTCTTGGCCTGGTTGTGCAAGCAGCATACTGTAAGGGATACGTGTTTGTACCCCCGGTATATGGGGAGGTGTAAGCCTTGAAGTGGTCCCTGAGCTACCCAGACGAGGTGGAACAGTAAGGGAAAGCGCCCTAGACGGTGCGCGTATTGCATCAAGCGAGCGAAGATCCTGATGGCATGACATCCGGCCTCATGGCGTAGTCACTCTGCGACTGGACCTTCAATAGACAGACGCAACGTAGAGAAGAATCTCACGCGCCGGGGCTCGCTGGGGGCATCAGTCAATGCATCAAGTATGTTACACACACAGCAAGGAGCTACTCAGAGGTATAAACAGTAGTCATCGATCCCATCCGCAATGCTTCCCAACCCCCGCGCCTTGAGCTTTCTAGTCAGAAGAAAACAGACCCCCAGCCGCACACTCATGATCGGCTTAGTAGTGAATAGCCTTGCCATAAGTAGCCATCGCTGCCTCCTTGAAGGCCTCCGCCAGGGTGGGATGCGCGTGCGACGTGCGGCCCACATCCTCCGTACTCGCGCCATACTCCAGCGCAAGCGTGCCTTCCGCAATCATCTCACCCGCGTTCGGTCCAACAATGTGGATGCCCAATATCCGGTCAGTCTCCGCATCTGCGACGAATTTGACCATGCCGTCCGTGTCCAGGTTGGTCTTCGCTCGGCTGTTGGCGCTGAAGGGGAAGGTGCCGACCTTGTACTTCACGCCCGCCTCCTTCAGCTCGGCCTCGTTTTGTCCAACCCATGCGACTTCCGGGTGCGTGTACATGACCGAAGGAATGGCGTTGTAGTTTACGTGGCCGTAGTTCTTCGTCAGGAATTCTACGGCAGCCACGGCTTCTTCTTCGGCCTTGTGCGCGAGCATGGGGCCGAATGTGCAGTCGCCAATGACACGGATGTGCGGGATTTTGGTGCGGTACTCTGAGTCGATGACGAGGCGGCCGCGGTTGTCTGTTTCAAGGCCAATGTTGTCAAGGCCCAGACCGGCAGTGTAGGGACGGCGGCCGATAGCGACCAGGACGACGTCTGCGTCGAGCTGTTATCAATACGTTAGCTGAGAGGCCATGAAAAGATCGCATAATGAGTGCAAAGCTCACCGTCTGCGCCTTGCCGCCCTTCGAAGCCTCAACATCCAACTTGACGGTCTCGCCACTGTCGTCGCCCTGGGTGACCTTAGTGTTCAACATGAACTTCATGCCCTGCTTGCCCAGCGTCTTTTGGATGTTCTTGCTGATCTCAGCGTCCATGCCCGGTCCACCGATCTGGCCCAAGAACTCTACCACCGTTACTTCTGAGCCTAATCTGCTCCAGACTGAGCCCATCTCCAGACCGATAATGCCGCCACCGATGACGACCATCTTCTTGGGTACCTCCTTCAATGCGATGGCGCCAGTGGATGTGATGACCTTCTTCTCGTCGATCTCCAACCCAGGGAAAGGCGTCGACTCAGACCCAGTTGCGATGAAGATGTTCTTGCCTCTCACACTCGTCTCGCCGCCGTCGACCAAGTTGACCGCTATCGTGTGCTCGTCGGCGAATGCGCCAGTGCCCTTGATGTACTCAACGTTGTTCTTCTTGAAAAGGAACTCAATGCCCTTGGTTAAGCCGCTGACCGACGTATCCTTGGCCTTCATCATCTGCTCGAGATTGAGCTTGACGTCGCCGACCTCGATACCACGGTTCTTTGTGTCGTGGAGGATCTGGTGGTAAAGATGCGAGTTGTTGAGAAGGGATTTGGAGGGGATGCAGCCAACGTTCAGACAGGTGCCGCCAAGGGAGCCGCGCTTCTCTATGCAGGCCACCTATACCGCCGTGTCAGCATGGAGCATACCCAGACCATTTGGCATGGCTTGTTTGGGTTCAGCATACCTTGAGGCCTTCCTGGCCGGCCTTGATGGCGGCGACATAGCCGGCAACACCACCGCCGACGATGACGAGGTCCTTCTCCTCTGCAAGACATCAGCCGCAGCTCTGGATCTGTTCGTCCTCAAGTCTGTTCATGTCACGTACCAGTCGGTGTCGCGAAGCCTCGTCGTTGTGATATGCGGCTCTGCAGACATGATGTGACGGGGGTTGCGCGAATGATGTGAGGCGTCTGGTTCTGCGCTTGTAGCGCTCCGCGCGCCGCAGTCCTGGGCAGCAATCGCGAGAACATGGCCAAATAGACAGACTCGGGAAGATGGTGTAGCAGGTAAGGTAAGAGGCTGAGGAGAAGTAGTCAGAGAAGTGAATTGATTAGGTAGGACCTGACGGTTGGGATACGGATGATGTGAGGCGAGAGCTACGCTACCCGTTTGAATGTTTCCCGGGTCGGAAGCTTCAATCAAATTCCTCCGAAGAACCGCCTGCCCACTCATCAATGTTGATGCGCCACCTGCGCCACCGGATATCTCACCGACCACCGCAGCCGTGAAGTAAGGTACGCCTCAAGGTTGAGTGAGGTGGGCGATTGAGCATGATAATTGCAGTAAACGACGTAATACGCCGCCCTACATGCCCTTTCGGTCTACCTCTACGCCCTCGGTCATACATTCGTGAACGACGGTCTCAATCACTCTGCTTTGCGAACAAGAACTCACTCCTTGACATATACATCCTTCGCCGGGTGCAACGGATCCACGTTTGCATACCCATATCCTTCGCTGAGCTTTCTAGCCTCACGCACGTGGCCCCCGTGCTTCTCCAAATCGTTGCTTGGCCCTCTCGAGGGGCTCACCCCCTCAGACACTTGAGCCTTACGCTCCATCATGATCTCAACGCCATCAATCGTCTTTGGAATCAAGCTCTCCTGGTGGGGAAAGATCTTGTGCATGACAATGTACACCAATATCGAGACGACAAAGCCATACAGCCAGTCGAAGGTGTAGAGGTGCTTAGCACCGGACGTGATGTGCGTGTCCGTGTCATTAATGCTGTAGGCCAGGCCGGGCAGATTGGGACAGACTGCCAACAGGAAGGCAAGCATGCCTTGCCAATTGATGCCGTACCAGTACCTGTAACGGCCTTGGGGATCGTAAAGAGCCGGGACGTCGATCTGGCAACGCTTGATGATCCAGTAATCTGAGGCGATGATTCCCGCGATTGGCGCGAGAAAGACAGCATACCCGCCCATGAAAGCTAGAAACGTCGTTGCACTACTCAAAATCTTCCAGGGGACGATCACCCAACAGCCCACGATGGCGGCGATGATGCATCCGCGGAAGATGTTGACCCAGCGTGGGAAGAGAACGGTCAGGTCGTTCGCGGCTGAGATAGAGTTGGCAGTGATGTTGGTGCCGACCTGAGCAATGTACCAGGAAGTTGCGGCGAAGAAGGCAGCCGCTCGACCACCATGCCCGTACTCTTGCCAGTGCGCAATGATATCGAGTGGGTTCCACAAGAAGTCACCATCCGGCCAGATGATCTTGGTGGCCGACGTCGTGACGATACCCAGCACACCGCAGACTGTAAAGATAATTGGAAGAAAGGGTAGCTGGACATACTGGCCCTTCGAAGATCGTGCGTATCGGCTGAAATCAGGGATGTTACAAGCCAGTGTCGCCCAGGAACCTGTGACCGAGGACATGCAGGTGAGCCAGAGGAAAGTGTATTGCGAGCCATGGACGCTTGGTTGCTGATTGAAGAGCGCTCCGCCACCGCCCGCCTTCCCAACACACCATCCCATCGTGGCAATGGCAGTCACAGGGGCGGCGATGAGCTTCACAATAAACAGCCATCGAAGTCTGGTCGGCGGAATCAGTAGCAATGGCAGCTGGATTAGCCAGAATAGGAAGTAGCTGATCATGCCCTGCGTCGAGATACCTTGCGAGTCCTCGCCTATGGTATCCTTGATGCTGTTATAGGAAGGCCAGATGGCGCTAATCATGATCGTCATTGCTTTTGCGCCATTGGCACTCTGAATGCCCAACCAAAACATTGCCAGGATGGATCGCGAAACGATGCAGAAGTAGGCAAAGTAATATCCGAAGCCGGAGCGGACGATGACCGCGAACGGAATGTGTAAAGCTGCGCCGATGGCTCCATTGAGCACCATAGGTACTGCGACGCAGAAGGTGCCAACGACCATAATCGGAATGGCTTCTCGCCAGGTGAGACCTACCGCGATGATCGAGCTGGCTGTCTCCCAGGTCCCGAGGTTGATGGTATCGGTGGCCCAGTAGGCCATCCACGTCCATAGCGTCCATGTCTGGTCCTCAGGCGGGACGGGGTCCATATCTTTGTTTGTCCAGACGTAGCTCGGGGCGAGGGCACTGTCCTGCTTGGGTAGCTCCCATGCCTTGGCCGATGTGCACCGTTTCTTGATCGTCTGCCTCGAGGGGATCCATCGTTGGACGTCGAGCTTGAGAGTTGCCGCCATCTCCGATGAGGTCCGCCTACTGCCTAAGCTGACTACCAGGCTATCTAAAGGGAGTAGAGACGACTCGATCGATAGAAATACAAGGAGAAGGGACTGCAACCTAACATCTCACGTCTTGCCTCTACCTTATAGGCCGCACATTACGCCGGCCCTCGTCCTTTGGTGTTACATTTCTGCTGCGTCGGCCGCTGAGATCGTCGTCAATGCTGCCATTGGCTGCATGCCGGGGTTCTTATCGTAGACTGGCGCGCTGCAGTTCCAGAACCCTGAAGAGGCGTTCGCCGCCTTCGATGTAGTGCCTGCTACGCCCCGGCTCCGAATGCTTACATTGGACCTAGCCTTATCTCGACGACGTCCCTGAGCCTTGCTTGCGTGCCTGCTTGTTGGTGATATGCTTTTTGTCGTCCTACATTGATTGTAGGCTGGGTAGCAGGACTCAAAGTCGTGAAGGCAGACTGACCTGATTACAGAGTTTCACGTGGTGTTCTAGACCATGCGAGGAAGACCTGTAGCCTACCTGCAGTGGAAGTACATGCAGTTGAGATCTAGCTGTTGTTGGTGATTGCTTCCCATTGTCTGAGTCCCCTCGGTCTGGCATGCGCGATAGGGCTGACGCACAGACCCTTGCCGTACGCACGCGGAATGCATTGCACGTGCGCAACTGGCAACTTCCATTCTCCTTCTTCCGGCTCACCAACGATGCGTTGCTCGCAGGACTACGCACAAGAAGACCTACTGTGCCATGCCATCTCCATATAGGGGGAGACCACAATGCTGCCTTAGTGATTCTAGATGCTTGTGCCAACCCACCTCGAGCACATGTCAACGATGATCATGACGTACCCCGCTGCCCCTCTCGGTAAACCACACGCGTGCAGTGTGGATACCACCGTCGTCGGGATAACGAAAGGAGCGTAAGGCCAGGTAGGTGTCTTCCTGTACACGTCTCCTAGCATGACAGATACATCACACTTGGAAAGAAAAAGTCAAGTCATACTGCCTTATTGATACTCCATCGCAAACATGGGTTCCGAAAGCCTACCGGTCCAGACCAAGGGCATCTTCCACAGCTTGCCTACCTTTTCCCCAGATCTAAAGAATCTCACGGCCATTGTGACCGGTGCAAATGGCATCTCCGGCTTTCACACCATGCGTGTGCTTCTGGAAAGCCCGCATCGATGGACGAAGGTCTGGGCTGCCTCGAGACGGCCGCCTCCGACGGAGATGATGGATCTCCTTACCGCGGACCAACGCTCCAGAGTCGAGCACGTCGCATGCGATTTCTTGTCTAAACCTGAGGAGATCGCCAAGCAGCTGAAGGATAAGGGCGTGACCGCAGATGCCGTCTTTTTCTACTCCTACGCTCAGCCGAAGCCGCCACCTGGCGCTCCGGCTTGGAGTAATGCGCAGGAACTCGTCGATACCAACGGTGGGTGACGTTGCATGCTTTTAGGAAGACCTTAGAACTGACAAACTCGCTATAGCGGCACTACTGCGCAACTTCTTGGGCGCGCTTGACGTTGCTCGAATCACACCTAAGCGGTTTCTGCTTCAGACAGGGGCAAAGAACTATGGCGTGCATCTGGGACCGACTCGAACGCCGCACGTTGAGTCTGACCCTCGCGTGACACTCGAGCCGAACTTTTACTATCCCCAAGAAGATGCTCTTTTCGAGTGGTGCAAGAAGCATTCCGTCCATTGGAACGTCATTTGCCCGGCCTGGATCCTTGGAGCAACGACTAACGCAGCTATGAATGCTCTGCATCCTCTGGCCGTCTATGCGGCGGTAAAGACTCACAAAGGCGAGAACCTGACATACAACGGCGACTTCACTTCCTGGATGGGCGTAGGAGAGTACAGTTCAGCGATGCTGACAGGCTATCTTTCTGAATGGGCCGTGCTTGAAGATAAGTGCAAAGACCACAAATTCAACGCTTCTGACACTTCACCCTTGCCCATGAATCGCCTATGGCCGGAGCTAGGAAGATGGTACGGTTGCAAGGATATCGACGGCCCAGAGCTTGACGAGAGCAAAATCACCGCCGTCGATCCTGGCAACGTTCCTACGCCCCTTGGTTACGGACCGTCGAGGAAAACGAGATTCAAATTCCTCTTGACCAAGTGGGCTGAGGAGCCGGAGAATCAGAAGGCGTGGCAAGAGATTATGAAGAAGCACAATCTCACACACAATCCCTTCGAAGACATTGAGGGGCACTTTACATTTGGCGACGCGGCAGCGATTGGTTCTGCGAACTTGTTGAGTATGAACAAGGCGCGATGTTTTGGCTGGACAGGGCACGTCGATACGCTGGAGAGTCTGCACAAAGCGTATAGTGAGCTCCATCTGATCGGGATGCTGCCGCCTATGGTGGCGAAGGCGAGACCGTTGATTTAGGCGAGATCCTTTAGCTTGGGGCTGACACACTCTACATGTGAACGCAACCGTTTACATTCAATCAACGTCAACCACATGGATCCCCTCACTTAGCCAGATACCTTACATCTGCTGTATAGGCGCTCTGCAAAGGTTAGGTATTGCCACTCTCCAATTTCGCAACTTCCATTCCATCGCATTCACTTAAAGCCTCCAATATCCCTGCCGCTTCCCCGGACATTGCTCGGCAGGGTTTTGCGGGGCCGAGGGTCAAATCACGTCGACTCCACAAGCCCAAGCCCCAAGCTCCCACAGTGTGGCCGATCCCCGTTGACCCGACGAGTGCTGAGCGGCTAACCCGAGGGGTCGCGAGCGCGTTGATGATGATGTTGGTCGACGAGCAAGCGGCAGTGGTACATGTAGTCGTCGTGAGCCACACCTTGTTAGTGTTATTCGTCTCTGCCCCCTTCGGACCAGGTAGGTCGTCTCTCTGCTTGTCTCCTTCATTAGTCCTACCATTGCAATGGCTCCTCACCCACAAGACGTCGCCTACGAGGCTTCGATTAAAGATCCGAGCGCGTTCTGGTCGCATCAGGCCAAGCAGCTCACATGGCATTCTACCCCGACGACCGCCTTCCGCAAGAAGACGACGAAACTGCAGTCTGGGGCTTCCTACCCAAGCTGGACGTGGTTCCCCGACGGTGAGATCAGCACATCGTACAATTGCGTCGACCGTCATGTCGAGGCTGGCCACGGAAACGAGACGGCCATCATCTGGGACAGCCCGGTGTCAAACAGCAAGCAGAAGATCAGCTATGCGGAGCTGCAAGAGGAGGTCGCTACACTAGCAGGCGTATTGCGGGAAGAGGGCGTGAAGAAGGGAGATGTTGTATTGCTTTACATGCCGATGATACCCGCTGCGCTCATTGGCATTCTCGCAACCGTACGTCTAGGAGCTATACATGCCGTCGTCTTTGGCGGCTTCAGTGCAGCCTCGCTGGCCCAGCGCTTGGAAGCAAGCAAAGCCAAGGTGATCCTTACCGCAAGCTGCGGCATCGAGGGTGCCAAAGGTCCGCTGCCATACAAGCCAATGGTCCGAGGGGCTGTAAAGCAGTCACCGCATAAGCCGCATAAGGTACTAGTGTGGCAGCGAGAGCAGAGCAGGTGGGACGACGTAATCGAAAAAGATGGCGAGCGGCAATGGCAGCGCCTGGTGAAGTCGGCGAAGGATCGCGGTCTGAGAGCCGAGAACGTGCCGGTGAAGAGCAGCGACGGCTTATATATCATCTACACGTCCGGTACGACAGGTCTGCCAAAGGGTGTCGTGCGCGAAGCTGGCGGGCATGCGGTTGGCCTGAATCTAAGCGTTCGCTATCTATTCGGTATCCGAGGACCGGGCGACGTACTATTTACTGCTAGCGACATCGGCTGGGTCGTTGGTCACTCGTACATCATCTACGCGCCCTTACTCGCCGGGGGGACCACTGTCCTATTTGAAGGCAAGCCTATCGGCACGCCCAATGCCGACACCTTCTGGCGAATCCTAGAAGAGTACAAAGTCAACACAATGTTCACTGCACCAACAGCGCTACGAGCCATTCGCAAAGAGGATCCCGAGAACAAGTTCTTTGAAGGGAGAGGGCGGAAGGGCGCGTTGAAGGGCCTCCGTGCTTTATGTCTCGCAGGCGAGCGATCTGAGCCTGCTATCGTCTCAATGTACCAGGAGCTTCTGTCAAAGCACGGAGCACCTAATGCCTGTGTGATTGATAATTGGTGGTCATCCGAGTCCGGCTCGCCAATGACCGGCCTGTCCTTACTACCAGGCACTGGCCGCCAATTCGACGAACGTACTTGGCACAAGCCGCTACCCATCAAGCCTGGCTCAGCTGGCAAGCCCATGCCAGGCTTCGATGTGCGTATCGTGGACGATGACGGTAAAGAGGTTTCGGGTGGCGAAATGGGTAACATTGTGCTCAATATCCCTTTGGCGCCTACGGGCTTCACCACGCTCTGGAAGGACGAAGAGCGCTTTTACAAGAGCTACCTGAAGCGTTTCGACGGCAAGTGGATTGACACTGGCGATGCAGGCATGATTGACGAGGATGGTAAGCCTTCTTCCTCCCCCACTCTATTAGAGACTCCTCCGCTGACTGTACTACAAGGCTACGTACACGTGATGAGTCGCTCAGACGACATCATCAACGTAGCGGCTCACCGTCTCAGCACAGGAGCAATCGAGCAAGCCGTCTCCTCGCACCCCGCCGTGACTGAAGCCGCCGTGGTCTCGCTGCCAGACCAGATGAAAGGCCACGTACCGTTCGCCTTCATCGCAATCTCAGACCCGCCTCCGAACCTCCTGAAAGACCTGAACGATAGAATCAGGCATAGCATCGGTCCTATTGCGACTCTAGCCGGCTTCATCGCCGCGCAAGGCGTCATCCCCAAGACTCGATCAGGCAAGACGTTACGCCGCACACTCAAGGAAGCGTTGGAACATGCGGTCGCTGGTGACTTTGACAAGGATCCATCGTATCCATCGACGATTGAGGATCCAGCTGTAGTAGAGAAGGCCAAGGTGGCGGTCAAGGACTACTTCATGAACGGAGCGGGCAAGGAAATCAAAGCGAAATTGTAATTCAAGGCTTCAGAGTCGAAAGTGGAACGCAGTGTACGACATACGATTTTTTTCATACAAAGCACCTATGTACTCCAGTCCCATCGCCTCATGCGATTTCCATCATGAAAAAAAAAGAACGAAGTCGTAGCGCTCGAACGCTCTCAAAGTCGTCCTCCAAAAAAAGGACGCCAGGATTCTCCTGTGTCTTGTCTGTCGAATTTCATAAACACAATCTACTAGCTCTGTTCGCTCAATCACCCTTGATCACCCTTGAAGTACTCGCTTCCCGTCACAGCGAGAGCCGCGGTCGGCAAGTCCGTCCCGAGCCCACTATCGCTAGGCGGAGCAAACACATGCTTACCCTCTGTCTCAGCCGGCGCAGCTTCAAACCGCGCAGGCGCCTCCTCCGCTGCATCTTGCTCTCCATCCTCCGTGCCTTCGTCAATGGCAGACCTTACGCCCACCACGCCATTGGCGGAGCTGGCCAGACTGGTCCGGCGATCGATCTCCGAGCCCGTCAGGTAGCTGCCAGTGGCATACGAAAACTCGCTCTCAGCGCCCGGGGTGACGCCGTCAGCATAGCTGCCATCACCGTAGGTGTAACCGGACTCCGCACCGCTGATATAGCTGTGTCTGCGCTCCGTCCCCGCCTCGCTATCCGTGCGCTCGTAGTTGCTCGACTGGCGCGACTCGTTGCGGGAGAGCTCGTCCTCGCTCTCTTCGGACAGAGTGCTGTTGGCATTCTCCTTGTTGTGCTCGGCCAGGCTGAGATTGCGCTTGCCGCCCCAGGAGGTCTTGCGTAGAGCTTGAGTCTTGACTGAATGGCTGCGCTTCATTCCACTGTTTGAGAGTAGACTTGATGTTGTGGAGGCTGGGTGGCCATGTCCGCCTGACGGGACGTTGTGGCTTATCTGGTTCAGGGACATAATGCGCCGCTCGCCGGCATTCGGAGTGCCGCCGTTGCGCTGGATTGCTGGACGAGCCTTCAAGGCTAGTGCGTGACTGGTCTTGAGAGCGGGCACGGATGAGGTGACGGTATGTGCAGAGGCCGCTGAAGCATTGCTCGGTACGCGAAGGTCGCGGCCCTGAGACTTCTTCTTCGGCGCTGGCTTGGTCGATTTGGCCAGCAGCAGCATGCGTGACTGGTTCATTGCTCCTTCAAGAATGCGACGCTCGATCAGTTCGGCCTTGCGGTCCATCTCGTGCAGCTCGTCACGGCGGATATGCAAGGCCGTCTCAAGCGACGAGACATCAGCAGTGAGACGAGACTTCTGAGAAGTCATGGCTTCCTTCTCAGCTCTGAGTGATTCAACGGCCTGGCGGAGGGAGTCCTTCTCCTCGTTGAGCACAGTGATGTCGGCCTCGATCTCGTCCTTTTGCACCTGACGGCGCTCAAGCAATAGCGCAAGCTCCTCAGCCTCGCGTTCCTTGTTCTCGTGCTCCTGCATCGTCTGCTTTGACTGCAAGGTGACGAAGGCGGACACCTCGGCGGCAGTCGCCATGACCTTTTCGTGGATCTGATCTAGACGCGCGAGCTGTGTCGAGGGATCAGCGGTTTTCTCGGCGTGACCCATGAGCGCGTTTAGCTTTTCGTGCAGAGCGCTGTCGTTGTACTTCTCCACTGACTCAGACGCCTCTGATGGGGCTGGCAACAAAGCGGGTAAAGTCGTCTTGAGGTCCTCGGCATGAGCTTTCCTGGTATCCTCGAAGCCTGTCTTGAGCTGCTCCTGAAGATCGCGAACGGCCTGGTGATGTTCAGCAGCCGCACTTGACGCGCCTTGCGAGTGCTCATAGTGCTGCCCGATGAGAGCCTTGACTTCCTCGAGCGTCACCAAGAACCGCGGGTTGTGCTCAGTCATGTCGCTCTGCACACCACTGATGGCAGCCATGACCTTGTCGACTTCCTCTCTGGTGGCGGAATGTTCGCCCTTCTGGCCTTCAGACACCTCGTCGAGCTTGGCACAAGTCTCTTCGACCTTGGTGAAGACCGTCTTCGACTCCTCGGTGAGCGCCTCCATTTGCTCCGGAAAGCCCTCAGCAAAGTTTGTCAAGGTGCCACCCAAAGTGTCGATGGACAGCTTGAGATCATCTGCCATTGTCTTGGTCCCCTCAAGCAGCTCGGCCTGAGCGGTGGCCTGTTCCTCCATCGTCTTTGCCTTTTCCTCCGCGGCAGTCTGTGCGTCATCGTACTTCGACATGAGGCCGTCAAATAGAGTATCCAGCTTCTCAGTGAGCGAAGAGACTATAGCGTCCTTGTGCTCTGCCTGTTTCTCGAGCCCGGATTCCGCAGACTGCAGGTAGTCGACCTTCATTGCCTCCAGGGAGCCATGAGAGCGCTCGAATTCACGGTTCAGAGCCTCCATCACCTCTTTCACCTCGGCGATGACAGGTTCGTGGTTGCCGGATTTCTCCTCGAGGCCCTTCAACGTCTCGCCGAGCGTGTCGATGCCTGATTCGCCGTGAGTAATCTTCTCAAGAAGTTCGTCCTTGATGCCTGCAAGAGCGTCTTTGACGCCAGTGATCTCCGTAAGAGTGTTCTCGAACTCTTGCTTGCGATCGTCGAAAGCCTTGGCGGTGATAGCGATATCGTTTTCGTAGCTCTCTTTAAGCTTATCGTGACTTTCGCGGAAGTCGTTAATCAGACCAGTCAGTTGCTCCATGTCGGCCTTGCTTGGCAGTTCCTCTGAGTTCGGAAGCTCCAATTCGTGAACCTTGGTCTTGATCTCAGTGCAGAGTAGACCGACGACATCGAAGTCAGCCTTAGTCATGAGCTCGGGCTTCTCCTCGTCGTCCGCAGGGGCAGCAGGCATCTTCTCTTTCATTTCCTCGAGCGCTGCCTTGACGTCCTGAGCGAGCACTTCGACAACTGCGACGTCGGCCTTGGCCGCGGTGGAGTTCTCCAGCTTATCAGCTAGACCTTCCACCGCCTCACTCGTGGTCTTCACGATGGCTTCGACGGCATCCAACTGCTCCTTCGTCACAGTAGTGCTCGGGTCAGGAAGCGCCATCTCGTCCAGCTGAGCCTTGGTGTTGCGAAGCAGCGTCTCAATGGCATCAGTGTCTTGCTTCTGCGCAGCACCTTCAGGTGTACCCTCGGGTTCCCTCGAGGCAAGCGAGATGACAGTCTCCTGTACTTCCTTAATCATCTCTTCCAATGCAGTCATGTCCTTCTTCATCGCAAGACCCTCAGGCATTTGCGCCGAGTCGGCAGCCTCAGACTTTGGCATGTCCTGGATGGTGTTGTCCATAGCCTCAACCTTGATTTGAAGCTGCGCAAGCAAGACCTCCATTTTCTCCAGATCGGATGCCTTCAACCCTTGCGTAGCAGGTGCAGCATCGGTCTCTGAAGGCAACTCGCGAGCCTCGCCATCGCCAGACTCAGCGAGCACGATCTCGCCACCTTTAAGTCCTTCGGTCTCGGCCGCAACGCCGCCAGATTTGATCGCGTCCAGCTCCGATCGTAGGCTCGCGATGCCGTCCTTGAGCGTGTCCAAGATCTCGTAGTTGACAGTCATGTCCAGTGGCTTGTCGAGCGTCTTGACCACATCTGTGCGCAGATTCTCCAGGCCTTCATTGAGGGCGTCAAGCATCTCGTTCTGCTGGGCTTGATTGCGGTCCGGGCTGTCCAGCTTCAGCTCAAGATGGCCTCTCAAGTCATCTAGTCCTAAACGCACAGCATCCAGTACTTCCTCATTGTTGCCGCCATGTACGGCACTGGTCGCGATGGAGTTGCGCAGGTTCTCGAACTCGCCGCGCATCGCCTCCAGAAGTTCAACAGATATTCCACCTTCGGACTCACTGCGTGCTGCAGTCGCGTCTTTGACTTGGTCCAAGACACTGCGGATACCCTCAAGCACATCCGTGTGATCGATGCCAGCAGCGCCTCCGGGTACCAAAGAACTGCCCATTGCTTCTTTGAAACTCTCGAGCTCCTCCTTGATACCGCCAAGCGCTTCAGCCGCAGCTTCGTTCTGGTCGGCCGAAAGCTGAGTACGTAGGTCTTCGACCGCTTGACGCACGCCGGCGAGTATAGGCTCTCGGTCTGCTTCACCAACCAATACTTGAAGAGACTCTCTGAGCGTACTGAACTCGGCATGCAGCTCATTGATAATCTCCTCGGAAGAGCCACTCGTCAGGTTGCTCACTTCACTACCGCTGAGCTTGGCATGAAGAGCGCCCATGCTGTCTTGTATAGTCTCGATGAGCTCGCCCTTGTCACTGGCATTGGCGCCGAGAATTGCCGTCTTCAATTGCTCGAATTCGTCCTTCATCGCATCATTGATCTCGTCGGTTGGAAAGTCGATCTCCAGCTCGCGGTCCTTCTCGTTGATGGCGGCTTTCAGCGTATCCATGCCTTCCTTTACGGCTCGGATGATAGCAGCAGTGTGCTCGGGTTTGGCTTCGCCATCTTCGCCGTCGCGCGAGATCTCGCGATTCCCAATCGCTTCGTGTAAGTGCTCAAATTCGGCCTTGATATAATCCAGCATCTCCGCTCTGCCGGTATCCTGTGTTGGGCTTTGAGAAATGTAGCTCTGAACGTCAGCACGCAGCTGCTCGAGGCCTCCCTTGACAGTATCCACGATCTCGTCCTTGCCGGTGACATCCTGAGCACGGTCGACATAACGTTCAATCTCGGCGCGCAGAGACTCCAGGCCGTCCTTCACAGCATCCAGTACCTGTTCGGTGTCGCGGCCGTTGGCGGCGGAGTACTGCTTGAACTCCCCACGCATGCCATCGATGAGCTCGTGCAGTTGCTGTAGGACCTGCTCACCGAAGCCGCCGAATGGAATAGTAGAGCCATCAAGGCTTGCCTTCACAGCATCGAAGAGATCATCTCGGCTGATCTCGATCTCGCGCGGTGCAGCAGGCCCATGCTCTCCGAGACCTGCCTTGACCGCCTCAAGCACAGCGATGTGCATAGCTTCTTGATCGACAGGAGCAGCGTTTGACGTCGGTTGGTGCTCTGAAAGCATCGTGCGCACGTTTTCCAAGATCTCTTCCTTCATCTGAGTCAGAGGTTCGGCCGGGAAGGGTGCTTGGAAGGTCTTGAGTGCCTCCTGCATCACCTCAAAGATATCGCCCTTGTCGATAGAAGTAGGCGCTGGCTCAGCCTTGTTGTTCTGGTAGTCTTCCAAACCTTCCTTCAGCACAGCCAGGATCTCGTCGCGCTCCAAGCCGAACTGCTGGAGCTCAATGTTTGGCTCGAAGTCCTTCAAGCCTTCCTTCACAGCATCGAGCACGCCCTCACGATCGAGCCTGGTGTCAACCTCACCGTCCACTGCTTCGCGCTTGGTGAGCTCCGCGCCCTGCTCGGCCAGTGCAGTTTTGATGACAGCGAACATCTCGTCGGCTCCAGGACCCGATCTCGAGGTAGCAAGCTGCTTGAAAGTGTCATCGTCCTGTTGGGCGCGCTGTTGTAGTAGCGTGGAAAGCTGCTCCTTCAGCTCGTTCATGCCTTCTTCCAGGATACGTTGCACCTCCGCTGCTTGCTGCTGGCCTCGTCCGTCCTCTATGCCCTTGTCGAGTGTGCTGCTAAGCTGTGTCTCGCATATCTGGTCGAGCTTGCGGCCTAGATCTCTACCCATTCCAAGAACCTCGCCCCGAAGATCACGTACAATGCCCTTGACCTCACCCGTCGAGCCACCGCAATGAGCTACCGACTCCCGGATTCGGTTCAGCAGACTCATGATCTCATCGCTCTTAGCCGTCTTCTCTTCCGTCGCGCCTTCTCTGCTAATCTTCGCGAGATGGCCTGGTGAGTCAAAGTTGAGCTCCAGCTTAGGAGGCCCATCCTTGGACATCGGCACAAGCGCATGGGTTTGCGACCGCTCTTTGATGAACTGCGACAACTCTTCGACCTTCTTCGCGGCCTCTGTATTCTCCTGCTGGCTCTTGTCCAGCAGCTCGGACAACGTAGAGAGCAGACGTTCCTGGCCTTCTTTCGTCACCATCTCGCGAATGATCTTTTCGAGCATCGCGACGCTGGCTGCACCTTCGACTGAGTACGGCGACGGCGAACCCGGCATCATTCTGTCGTCCAGAAAGCTATGAGCGCTCGCTGCTCTTGGTTGTGTCCACGACTTCGATGCTGACGGCGGCGAGTTGTACGCTTTGCTGTCCAGGAAGTTCGAGCCGAAGCTACTAGCACTCCTGCCTGTTCCTCCTGGCGGTGGTGGCGGACCAAGGAAGCCTTGCGTCGTACTGTACGCGCCTGCCAGCTCTCGCAGGCTCCTACGAATGTCCTCATCGCGCTGGTTGGTTGCTTCCTTCAGCCCGATGAGATCCGTGGCGTTGTCTTTGCTCCGTCTGCTCAGTGAGCTCATCTCTTTTTGAAGGTCTGTCGCGATCTTGGTGATATGTAGGAGTTGACTAGAGAAGTCATAGTTGGTATGAATCCGGGTGGGTGAAGGTGAGCCTGAGCCATTGGTGATATCGCTCAATGGCTCCTCAGGTACTTGCATCGTCTGAAGTGCGCGCGTCACTGCAGACGGCGGTGTGTTCTCGCCCAATATGGATCTTGCTGGGGTTCTTGTAGATGGCCGGAGTGTCGGGGTGTCCTTCAATGGGTCGCGCGAAGCCGGGGTGGGCGTGGACGAGCGGTCTGTGGGCGAGAATATGTCGTCGCTGCTCTGCTGTCTGCCCAACGCAGGGAATCCACTTCTCGATGTCGGTCTCTCAGGCGACCTCTCCTGACCATTCCTGCTGCCGTCCAGATAGCTCTTCAGATCCTTGACGTTGCCCGACTGCAACGACTGCAGGCGCCTGTGATGCGTGCCCTTGATCAGCGATCGCTCTGGCGACCCTTGCGGCGTGTTGTTGGAGGTGTACGAAGATAGTGGTGCGTTCTCGCGAGCCTTTTCCACGAACTGCCTAGCAGCCGCAGCAATACTGGCGGATGTGTTCGTTTTGGTTGTCGGACTGTTGACGCCGGGCGGTATGGGAAGGGGTGGCGGTGCGCGATCCGGATCGGAGCTGTCCCACCTACGTTTGATGCTTGTCAGTAGTTGCATCTCGCCGCTGCCGTCTCATCATCTTTATCATCCCGTGTAGCCACTGGAGGTGGATACTCCCGGGGCACCAGATCATGAACTTACATGGGCACGCTCTGTCTTCCAGCCTCTGAAAAGGAATGCTGATGCTTGTACTCGCGATCGCGAGAACCTTCCCGCTCCGGATGAATCATTCTGCGCGGTGATGGTCTGTCGCTATCAAGTCCAGCCGAGATTGACTGGAATGCTGCTGGCAGAATGCAGCTTAGTTGGTCGCGCGCGTGGCGGACAATTGCATTGTAGTTCTGCTCTCTATGTGCACGATCCTGAACGATGTATGACTAGGAGGCTCGCACAAGGCGGAGAGTGTGGTCGTGAAAGTGTGTGGGGAATCGTTGGAGTACCGGTATGGTTTAGGTATGACCGTTCGGGGATTGCTGGAGACGGATAGCAGCGACGGCCACAACAACCAAGTAAACAACAGGGCAGCCCGGCCAGCAACGACCCCGCTAACAGGGGTACCTCAGCGACTTCGCTTCTGCAAGTCTGCGCAGGCCTTCCACATCCGTGATGTTCTGTAAGACATATGTATTAAATTTGTCTGGATGCTGCGACAGTCGATACGAGCTGCAAACCTCGAGGTACCTTAGTTCTGTTCGCTGGCGCAGTACCAATTACAGCCAATGCGTTCTTAACCGCACGGTATATAGGAACACCCGCGAGGCCAAGCACAACGTCCATTGAGCATGGGCCAGCAAGAGACGGGTAGCGGGAGCCGCCGGGCCCGAAACGGCAGACGGGAGGCTGGTGGATCAGGCTGCAGCCTCAGGCACCATCGTGGAGGCGGACGTGCCCGGGCTCGAATTCCGCACGCCAAGTCTTCCCACCATTTCGATTTGGATGTCGCGAAGAAAGTGAGAGCAGCGACAACTAACAGCAGAGGACCGAACAACAGCAATGAAGTGTATGTACGACTATAATGGCCGGATGAGAATACAGCTGACATTTTCGCAGTCCTCAAGGTCGGCCGTGTGGTACGAAATCCCGTCCTCTAACCCTTCGCAAACCTCGCACACATCTAATCAATACGCTTACAGGCCATCATCTCCCGTGGTCGCTACGCCGGTAAGAAGGTCGTCATCATCCAGCCGCAGGACAATGGCAGCAAGAAGCACCCCTTCCCCCACGCCCTCGTAGCCGGCATCGAACGTTACCCTCTCCAAGTTACGCGCCGCATGTCGAAGGGCCGCCAGACGAAGCGCAGCAAGGTGAAGCCATTCATCAAGGTCGTCAACTACAACCACATCATGCCGACGCGCTACACGCTCGAGTTGGAGGGTCTGAAGGGTGTTGTGACAAACGAGACGTTCACGGAGGTCTCCCAGAGGGAAGAGGCGAAGAAGACGGTCAAGAAGGCGATGGAGGAGAGATACGTCAGCGGGAAGAACAGGTGGTTCTTCACCCCGCTACGTGAGTACTTTCGAAAACCAGGCATAGGTTGGGATATGGATATACTGACACGCGGACAGGGTTTTGAACGCGCTTGCGGTGCAGCGGTGGAAAGCGCGACATTGAGCACGGCACAGCGGCGTTGAGAAATGCATATCACTGAGCTGTTTATACCAGCGAAATTCGAGTGCTTGAAGCCAATGACAACATACACAAGACCATTGCCGTCCCCTAATGAGCCGCCGTATCCGACTGCGCCCAATACGATGGCAGTCCGCCTTATCTCTGGTGAGGTGCGAGCGATCCTTGTCGCGGATCCTGCGCACGAGTCCTGTAGTGATCGTCACTATCTCCCCTGCGAACTTAACGTGCGAATTGCCAAGATTTGTTGCTGTGGCCGTGGACCGCTCTGCAGCTTTCCATTCAGTTTTACTGGCCTGGAAAGCTCCGCCGGATGTATCGTTATGATCGCTAACAAACAATTCACGCTTTACAAAGTAGCGGTCATCCAGCTGCTCCGTATCCTTGCCAGGAAATGCAAACCGCCTTGTCGTCCACTTGCTTGATCCGCGCCAATTCGTCCCGCGTAGCGAAGAATTTGCGTCTATCGACATTGTGTAAGGCTCTACTTGTGCGCTATCGGTCTCTGGCCGGAGCAACGAGATGACGTATTCGCTCACTGACGCTACGAGTCTTGAAACGTCCCATAACCCAGACCCTCTCGTGACCCAGGAACAGCGCTCTTGTTGTACATATATCAGCCCATCCTACTAAGCGCGGCCACTATAGCAATCGTCCGACGAAGTTCACATAGACAGGAACGTGCGAAAGGCCTGCATGGGGAACACACGGCATAGTCGGGTCGCTCGCGAGGCTTGCCAGCTGCTTCGCGCGAGAGCGCTCACTTTACGCACTGCGACACTAGCCCGACACTGGCACAAGAACGCCACATCATTCGCATGTCATGCTTGGCAGAGAGAACCAGAGAGCGGGAGAGAGTCGACAGGGCAAAGCCCATCTTGTGGCAGCGTTATCTCCATTGAACTCCACTTAACGACTTACACTATGCATTATGGGGCAAAACTCCATGGCCTCCCTCGGCGCCCATGGTCACGGGTCGTGACATTCCCTACATATGATAATGGTTACGCCGTCTATGTCCCATATCATAACGTCGTTTCTGCTTCGTGAGCCTCACTCAGGCAGCTCAGGCAGCTCAGGCACACCCGCCAGGCTTGCCTTGCGTGATACTCGTCAAAACTTCGAAATTGCTCCATTGCGGGAATTGGTCGTCGCGCGATGCGGGTTCGACTTCGGCGCTGATGACGGTGATGGTCAGGTCGGCTACATCCTGCGGTTCAATCTGTGAGCCGTCGAACTGTCGAGGGGTCAGTCATTTGTCTGGTTGATGATCTGGGTTGTCAGGGAGGTGACTTACCATGCCGACACGCCAGTGAAGATTGTCCGTCAGGTACGGTATGACAGTCTCTGGGTTCATGCAGGAGATATCGCCGGCGTCGACTTTTGCGAGCAGCATTGAGGTCAGCGGCATCGCGCCCGTGACATGAATCAGCGAGCCATCTCTTTTGGTTCTGGCTTGTGGATTACTTGCAGCATCGGCCGTCGACAGCGCTGCGAAGACGGCATGAGTGCCGACTAGATTGGGTGATTGCGGCCAGGATGCTGGATCGTCGTCGAAGTCGCCCATGAAGAGGTAGATGCCGTAAGACCCATTGAGCGCAAATTTTTGAGACAAAATGTTTGCCAGGTATTGGCGGTTTCTACCATCGATGATATCCTCGGGAGCGGTAACGCTTGCGTTTTCGACCGCTGCTTCTGGTAGCTCGCGCTGAACATTCACTCGTGCATCGCCGGAGCGTTTTGATATGCCGCCACTGCCAGCACTTCTACCGTAAAGGCGGTTGACCGCAGCTTTGACAGCGGAGATGCTTCCATTGCCAAGGTCAGAGTACGTGTAACCGAGAGTCTGCGGTGAGCGAACGGTAGCCGCTGTCCACATGTCTCCGTTTGCGTTGGCATGGAAGGGTTTCAGCGCTGCGAGTGTTAGCAAGTGCTCAAAACAGAAAAGCGTCGGACTTACGAGTGTTCTCGTCGACGTGGTCGTTGATTGCCACCGTAAACGATTGCTCAACAGCAGCCATTGGCTCTACGTAACTGTCGTTGTAAAGAGCCTGCCACAGAGCAAAGATCCTATCGACCATCGCATGATGAAGCCAAAACAGAGGATCGTAAGCTGAATAGTCGAGATATGTCATATGCCCAGTAGTACCTGTAATAGCATGAATAACGTCATGAAGACTCTCAAGACTGTCTGCATTCGAGACGCCAGGATCGATCCAGGCCTCGTTCCCGAATTGCGTGAAATTCGAATAGAACGTCAACAGGTTATACACCCGATCTTGGAAAGAGACTCGACTGTTGTCCAAGTCCGATCCGACTTTACCATTTTGACTTATGGCGTTCGAGGTCCAGTTGGTCGGGGCGCGTATAGTCACATTCCATGAAGAGAACTGCGACGTCAATAGCATCAGTACCAGCCACTGTCGTCAGTGCGAAGGTGGAGTAGATTGCTCACAGGGTTAAAGTAGAAATCGGCCTGCTTGACCGGGTGGAAGTGGTACGTGTATAACGGATTCGGAATGGTATTGGTCCCGTTTGGCATAGTCACCGTTACCGTGGAAGTGGTGACGGCGGACGGGTAGACGCTCTCGCCGTCTGCAGGTGTTGCGGCCCAGTCCCAGTACGGCATCCGCCAGGACAATGCCGCTGCAGCGTAGCGCTGACGAGTGGCTCCGGCGGGAAAGGCATTGACCGCATCCACCATGTGCTGATATAAAGTTTGCTGTCACAACGTGAGCAAAGCACCGATCAGCCAAGCTGACTATACGTACTTCGTATAACGCTAAGTAGGGTCGATGCCAAGGCAGAAACACGTTCGAAACGTGCATGCAATAGCCAGGACGGGTGATGTTCTCTTCAGCTGGCACTCCGTCCCAGGCAGCGTAAGGTCGTCCGTGAATCCCTGATATTTGCGGTCAGACGGATATTTGAAGCTCGATGGGCACCAGACAGACACTCACCTGCAATTTGGTAGTAGGAGAGCTTCTCGGTCTCGTTCACTGCTTGCCACCGGACCAGACCCAGCAGGTAGATGTTCCATTGGTCGGCATTTTGTTGGAGCTCTCGGATCTCCAGACGCGGCTGAACACCGAATGCTGTAATGCCAGTCACGAGTGTCAACGAGCTCTGCCGTCGTTGGAGGGTGGGTGCTTCGGGCGCGGCAAGCTCTTCCACCTGATGTGACAGCAATGGCGAGCATGAAGTGAGTAGAACGGCGTGCAGAAGGGCGATGGCTAGGAGGACCCTGCGCATAAACGACGGAGCTGCCATTGAGGCTCGGCCAGAGCGAAGAGGCATTCAAGGTCGCCGAAGACTGCCTTGCGTTTGGCAATGCGGGCCTCGTTCGGAGTGCGTAGAGGCGAGCGATTTTGATCGCCAAGGAAGAAGAACGCTGAGGTGGCGTGCAAAGAATGTTCCTTGAGGCGAGCGCGTGCGCGCTATTCGTCAAAAGCTGTTCGAAAGAGGTGGTCGTGCCACGTGAGAGCCGACTATCCTTCGGCATCCGACCCGGACAGCAGACACCTCAGTACGTGCATCGCGAGGGCCAGCAGCGACATGGTTGTTGGCAATCCGACAAACGCAAGGAGACAAACAGACCTACGTGAGTTTGCACATGTACCGTCAACCCTGGGGCGGGCCACGGCAGTAGATGTAGCAGAGTAGCGGATCCTGTGGCTGGCAGGCATGTCGATGCGGCATGCCGTGCAGATGTCGCATCCTGCCAATGAGGTCGGGCCAGTCGTTCGACCCGCACTCTCCCAGGGCCATCAGGCCTATCTCAAGCTGCGTTGGCGGATCTATTGGGGGGATGTTCACGAATGCCTCTACCCGTGAAGGGTGGCGGCGTGGTGGGTGGAAGGGGAGCGAGATGGCTTCCACATACTAATTCGTCGACCTCAATGAAGTCTACCATGTCCAACACCTTTGCTTCCGAGTCAGGAACATGTGTTTAACGGCAGGGAGATCTGCAACGCAGCGCCACTACCACACGAGGTGTGCAAACCGAAGGGGAGTTCCCTCTGTCCTGTCGTTCACTTAGGTGAGCTGCGACCAATAGAAACGCAGCGTGAGTCCCGGCATTGCGGCAAGCGATCGGCGGGAAGCAATCTGACGCCAGGTACCTTTTCGACCTCAGGTTGTTTTGGCAGCCACGATGGCCCCCTGGCAGAGCACGAGACGAGCAGCAATCAATCCGTGAAGACGGCAATACACCAAGTACGCTCCAATGGTTTCCTCATGAACGGCTGACCTGTAGCGGCTCAATTGTCAACGTCTACTGGACAATGTCCAGATGGGAGTGAGATGCATCAGACTGCCGGGAGGCGAATACAGCCGCCCGCATTTGACGTAGCACAGCGCATGCTGGCGACCGAACGACAGTAAGGCAGCTTGCGCCGTGTCTGGCCCTCAGACACTCGTGGGGATCTTGAAAGTCAGATCGATACTGTATGCCCACGCCCACAATGCGACAAGGAGCGCGAGTATATCATCCAGCCCACGAGCGTGTTCATGGGCCCATCCTTGACGCGAAGACGACCCACAAACCACTCACCGCCTACTGGCTGTGGGAGAGTAGCACAGTACGCGCAAGCGAAAAGGATTGTGGAAGCGAGGGATGAGCAGTCACGACCACAGCGCACTCCGTGTGATGGCCAGAAGTGGCAACTAGGAACTCTCATCAGGGTCTTCAAATCCCAACGCCCACACAATCTCCACGGTCCACTCCACCTTCGCCATACCTTCAGAGGTAGTGGTAAGTCAGCCTTGAAGTAGTGAGAAGACGCAGGTGACAGGCAACGTGATAGCCACACCCGCTCGTATAGGGCGACTCTGCCTCGCTGGCTCGCGCCAAGGGGATGAACGGTGGTCTCACCTATGTATAGCAGGACAGCGCAGTCGTCACATGGGCATGTCAGGTCCGCAGCTACTTCCGTTCGTAGACCACCCTTAGCAATGTCTTTACGAGGCAGGGAAGGGCTCCCCACAAGCAGTGGCACGCGGTACTGGGTTTGCTGCGGTGTGAGTGGGTTGCAATGATTAAATGACTACCTTGACACCTTGAGTGCTTCCAACAAGTTGTTGGTCCACCTGGACTGGCACGTAGGAACTGCGCAGCGCGGCAGCACGTCGTTTGTTCTTGACCAAGCTGGATCTCTCTGCGCACAGTCGACGGCGACGGCGAGTTACTCTCACCTCTTTTTAGACAGCCGAGATTCAATAAATAACCAGATGGTATCACACGGCCTGCGATGCATCAAGTCAGTTCCTAAGTTCCCAATTGGTCCACTGCCACACCACTCAGGCACCGGGACAACAGGCGACACGATTAGGTTCTGAAAGCCGACAGCACATACATCTCTATCTCTGTCTACGGTGTACCAGACACAGCAAGAGCAAAGAAGCACATTGCCCTTTCAATCGAATTTCTGCACTGCTGCGCACAATGCAGTTCCCGTGGTAGATAACAGCGTCTCGCTGACACGGCAAGACCTCACACAACTCAGTCTGTCCGTAGACCAGCATGCAGCTCGGAAAATATCCGGCCCGATGACCTAGTGCCGACGCGAACATCTTGTTCGTGACCTATTGCATCTCTCTAACAGCGCTGCATGGTCGATCCAAGGCATGCTGCATGGCTATAGAGAGGTCTTACCTGCCATTGATCTTACAAGCGTAGACAAGGGCCACCGGCAGTATGGTCAAATAACCTCGATGCGCCGTCTGGCAGTGGTATGTAAGCAACAGACGAGTATTCGTGACATCCGCTATGACGGGATTTCCGGACTAGGAAGGAGCGGGCCCAGCTAAACCACTGTGCACAATGGAACTCGTGGGTCGTTCAGACTTCGCCGAGAGTACCAGTACAGACAACACGACATCACCAGTGACTGAAGATCCAACACAAGACCGCAAGTGAAAAAGGCCACAAAAGATGTGATCAAGTCGCCAATAGAAAACTTCTCATCTGTCCCCGTCTGTAATCATACAACGCATGCTTCCCTGCCTCTCCTACCCCACGGTCCGTCCTGGCACGTCCGCTCGTTCTGGATATCACAACAAAAGCAGACGACAAAGACCAAAACATACTCAGCTGTCCTAAACAACCGCTCGACCCCATGCCAAAAGTCGTTCTTCCCGTGTCCGTGTGTGTGTGTGGTGAACATGTGTCCCGGATCAATAGCAATAGCGCCCGCCTGTCGTAACGATGCGCCCGCGAAACACTCCGAGCTGCGCTGAGAATCGAGGCAAAAAGCTCGCTATGATGAAGCGAGCGATCAAGCCTCAGCGCCCACCTCGACAGCTTCGCCTTCTTCCTGCTCAGCAATCTCGCCCCCGGCGTTCCGCTCAGCCCAATCGCCCCAGAGCCCTCTCTTCCCCCTCACTCGAATAGGCAAGCCGAGTTCACCGCTACCCTGCTCGACTTGAATCGCGTCTTTAGTCCCCAACACCAGCATCTCGAAGAACATTTTCGTGGCGTCTTGGCGCGTTGTGCGGTCTTGTGGGCAAAGGTCTGTGAAGAGGCAGTCGGTTTTGGAGCGCTTGGAGGGGGTCGGTGGCTCGGTAGCGGTGGATGGATGGTCAGGCGCGAAGTGCTCTCGTAAGAGGTGGACGGCGTTCTTAGTGCCGAGGGAGACCGGACCAGTTTGCGCCGGGTGTAGGATTGGGGCTTCTGTGGTGTCGAAAGGGGCGGCGGGGGAGGGGGCGTAGCCTTCTTCGGCGTCGTCGTGGAGAGCAGGTTGGTCTTCGGATGTTAGGTGCGGGCCAGCGCCATCGTCATGGATCATGGTGTCTGCGGCAAAGTCACCCGCGCCAGCGTCGGCTTGGAAGCCCTCGTCTTCCATCTGCGGGATCTCGAGCTGGGGTTCTGTCGGGCTTGGCTGCCTCTCATCGCCTGTCTCGACGTCTGCGATCCCGCTGTCCCTCTTCCTCTTCTTCTCGCCTGCCTGCCTGACAACTTCGAGACTGAGAATACCGCGGAGCTCAGGTGCCCAGCCTTGCATTCTACCGTCGCCCATAATACTACTCACGAACGTCCCGTTCCGCTGCATCTCCATCAATTGCAGCAGCACAGGGTCGCGTGGCAGGAACGACGGAGCTTTGGTGATACCTGAGCGATCCTCTTGCTGCTTGCGTATTTGCGAGTTGTGAAGCTCAGTCTCGGTGTCCTGGCGCATGACTCGACGCCTCTTCACTCGCTGGGCAGCCTGCACCATAGTCGGGTCTTCGTCATCTTGACCTTGGATCTGGCTCAGATGGAAGGTGCGCTCAAGCTCATTCATTTGGTCTGGGTCAGCCTCAGAAAGTGGAGTTTCACTGTCCCTTCGCCTCCGCTGAGCTTCTGCCTCGACGCGCTTGAACGCCTGCTCGTTCTGGTGAGCGATGTCTTCATCTTGGGGTTCGATACCGCCCATGGGGAAGTCGTCGCCGGCGCCGAGCATTGGCATGTCATCGTCCATAGGCGGTGGCCGGATAGAGCTTTCACGGCCCGCAGTCGTGTCTCCAAAGCCACCAATGTCCAACCCAAGATCATCATCCATGAGCAGACTCGGCTCGTCTCGTCGAGGTGTCTGCGCCCGACGACCGATCTCGATACTGCGCTCCGTGTCTTCAGGTGCTGGCGTGGAGCGAACGGCCTGCTCACCAGGCTCCAAGCCCAAATCCAGCCCTAGATCATCATCCTCGAGCAATGTTCTCTTCTCCTGCCTCCTCGTCGGAGTCTGGCTCTCCGGCAAGAGCTGACTCGTCCCAAAGTCCAACAACGTCGGATCGCGGCCCGGACCTCGACTCTCAGGCTCCATCAGCAGCTCGTCTGGATCCGGCAGTGGCGCGAACAGATCCAAGTCCGTAATGGTATCGGGCAAGACCAACGCGTTCGCATCGCCGCGTCCGCCCTGCTGATGGCTCGGCAGATCCACGTTGCCGCCGGGCCGAAAGGCCATCTTGATCTTGACCAGCGCCTCGGAGCAGTCGTCTAAAAGGTACCTAGCCTTTCGAGAGTAGATGCGCACGACGCCGAGCAACAGCTGCCCGCTCAGCCGCAAGGCGATGGGTGCCTGCCCCGTGCCAATGATATCCTTAACCTTGTCGTTCAGCTTCTCCGACAGCACGTTCTGCTTGGAGAGCTTGCGCTCGAGGTTGGACGCCAACCAGACACGGGCGAGCGGGCCATTTTTGGCAAGCAGCGTCTCGGAGTAGAACATTACGCGGTCGTGCTGACGGCCTCACTCGGGGTGGGCTATGGAGGGCGAGTTGGATTGAGGTTTGTGAGGTTTCGCGCGTGAAACCGAGCGCGTGGCTGAGGTGCTGTTGTTGTTGATAACGCGGTCGCGTCGATGTCGGCCAAGATGCTCGTCGCGTGACTTCAATATCACCGTAATGGCATCGCATTGATAGACTTATTACTGATCATCGCGTGTCGGTTGATGAAGACCAAGATGCATTCGAAGCTGTCATGTCAATGTTCATGCGCGCTCAGCATTCCAGTGCGACGCGTGGGATGATGCCTGGTGCCGGTGGCTGGAAAGGCTGGCTTCCGTCAGGCAACAGGCACACCAGCGCGCACTTCAGCCAGCCACGACTTTCGCCCTCCAGACCCGATCTACGGCTAGGGCCGCTGTTTAGCGCCACGGGACCCCGGGAACACGTGCCGTCCAGTGCGGTGCGACTCCCGGCTGCCGAGCGTGACGGACCTGGGTCTGGGGAAAGTCAGTCCAGTAGGGGATTACTGTAGTGATGAAACCTGTTCCTAGAGCTTCTTGAAAGTCACTGGCGATCCGCAACCAGATCCGGCGGAGCTTGGACACAGCGCAGACGACACTCATCAGCATCGAGCACTACGAATCTCGCCCAACGCCATGAGTGATACCTGCTGAGAGAACGCCCCAACTCCGCCCTCCTCCCTCCTTCCTCTCCCACGGCGCCTGGATGGAGGTGGAAGCATGTCAAGAGCCAGTACCCCCGCATTGCCTTTGTACAATGCGCCGCCCAACAAACGAGCCACGAGCCCGCCACCTGGCACCGCCTCGTCGCTGCATCCCTCCAGCGCGACCCAGAGCAATCACCAGCGAGCAAAGAGTCGAGTCAAGATCCCTGGCCAGCAGTCGATAACATCCGAGCACGCCCAGCTGAGCGCCGATGAGGTGGCCGATAAGCACTCTACCTCGCTCAGGCATGGCCTCCACCCCTCCGATGCCAGCACACGCCTACACGTGCAGGGGCCGAACGAGCTGCCGCATGAGGAGCCAGAGCCGCTATGGCTGCGCTTCGTCAAGCAGTTTCAAGAGACCCTCATCCTGCTGCTCTTGGCGAGCGCGGCCATCTCAGCGTTCATGGGCAACTTCGAGGACGCCGTGTCCATAGCGATTGCCGTCACCATCGTCGTCACGGTAGCCTTCGTGCAAGAGTACCGCAGCGAGAAGAGCCTAGAAGCCTTGAACCAGCTAGTCCCGCACAGCGCACACGTGATACGCTCGGAGGCTGGACAAGCACAGGCGAATGGGATACCCAGAGCCCCTGGGATTGCGGATTTGGGCACAGCAGAGAAAGCCAGCACAACCGTCTCTGCGTCCCTCCTCGTCACCGGCGACCTAGTCCTGTTCCACACTGGCGACAGGATACCGGCCGATATCCGTATCACGCATGGCGCGGATCTCAGTATCGACGAGAGCAATCTCACAGGCGAGAACGAGCCGGTACATAAGTACGCTGAAACTCTCTCGCCCAGCGGCCAAGCAATCAATGGTGGCATTCAGACTCCCGAATATCAATCCGCAGGCATGCATAGCGCATTGAGGCTCAACGAGCAGAGCAACATTGCGTTTATGGGTACCCTAGTCCGTAGTGGATACGGTCAGGGTATTGTCATAGGCACGGGGGGCGAGACGGAATTCGGCGCAATCAGCGCTTCGTTACAAGAGATTGAGAGCCCACGTACGCCACTCCAGCAATCAATGGACCGGCTAGGAAAGGACCTCAGCTACATGTCGTTTGGCGTCATTGGTCTCATCATGATGGTTGGATTCTGGCGCGGGATGAAGTTCTTGGAGCTGTTTCAGGTCGGCGTCTCATTAGCTGTCGCTGCCATTCCAGAGGGCCTGCCGATCATTGTGACAGTCACGCTTGCGCTTGGGGTCTTGAGGATGAGCAGACGTCACGCGATCGTGAGGAGGCTGCCAAGTGTAGAGACGCTGGGCAGCGTGAACGTGGTTTGCAGTGATAAGACGGGTACACTGACAATCAACCACATGACGGCAACGAAGATGTGGAGTTTTGGCAATGACGCACCAAAGGAAGTGCCCAAGGTACACGCCGAGAGTCCGAATGGAGCGACGACGCAGGCACTACTTAGGACGGCGAACATAGTTAACAATGCGCGACTGAACACACACAGTCACGGTCATGTGACGGCAGCGAGCGCAGCTGTATTGGCTAACACCGGAGGTGACGAGCTGGCGTCTGCGAAGAGTCGATGGGCAGGTCAGCCAACAGATGTTGCGTTGCTTGATCTGCTAGATGCTTTTGGAGAGGATGACGTGCGCGAGCGACTGGGCGAGAGGAAACACGAGGTACCGTTCTCGAGTGAGAGGAAGTGGATGGGCGTTACAGTCGGAGGACATGGCGGAGACGATACGGCATACGTCAAGGGCGCGCTTGAGCGCGTGATTGGTCGATGTGACACCTACCTCACCAGCACCGGTGGCGAAGTCGTGCTGGATGACAAGAGGAGGCAAGAGGTCGAGCGAGCTTCGCAAACGATGGCTGAGGAGGGGCTAAGGGTACTGTCCTTCGCCTCTGGGCCGGTCAAGGGAAGCACACCGCGCAGCACACGCAGCAATACTTCCACACCCGCACCCGATGGAAAGACAGCAGCTCAGACGAATGAAGCAGTCTATCAAGGCCTTTGCTTCGGCGGGCTGGTTGGTATGGCTGATCCACCGCGGAAGGGCGTCGATCGTTCCATCCGCCGTCTCATGGCAGGGGGCGTGAAAGTCATCATGATCACGGGCGACGCCGAGACGACCGCCATCGCCATCGGTAAGAAGCTTGGCATGCCAATCAACCTGAACTCCGCGCTCGGATCGCCAGTGCTGCGGGGCGATCAAATAGATGCCATGAGCGAGGCCGAGCTCGCAGAAGCGATGAGCCGCGTCTCCATCTTCGCTCGCACCTCGCCCGATCACAAGCTCAAGATCATCCGAGCTCTGCAGTCGCGCGGCGATGTTGTCGCCATGACGGGCGACGGGGTCAATGATGCACCAGCGCTGAAGAAGGCCGACATTGGCATCAGTATGGGCAAACTCGGCACGGATGTGGCCAAGGAGGCGGCGGACATGATCCTGACCGATGACGACTTCAGCACCATCTTATCCGCTATTGAGGAGGGCAAGGGCATCTTTTACAACATCCAGAACTTCCTCACCTTCCAGCTTAGCACAAGCGTGGCGGCCCTGGGCTTGGTCATGATGAGCACGCTCGGAGGATGGAAGAATCCGCTAAACGCCATGCAGATTCTTTGGATCAGTAAGTCACACCTCCTCCATACCACCCACAAACCCTCAACTGACACACAACCTCCCTCAAGACATCCTCATGGACGGCCCCCCCGCACAATCCCTCGGCGTCGAACCCGTCGACCCCGCCCTCCTCACCCAACCCCCGCGCGCCCGCAACGCCCGCGTCCTAACCCCGCGCCTCATCCGCCGCGTCGCACAATCCAGCGCCATAATCCTCCTCGGCACCCTCATAACCTACGTCGCCAATCTCACAGACACAGACCTCGCCGCACACTCCGTCTCCGACCGCGACACTACGCTCACCTTCACCCAATTCGTCCTCTTCGACATGTTCAACGCCTTGACCTGTCGCTCGTCCACCAAAAGCGTGCTCAAAGGCGAAGTGCCGGTTTTCGGCAAGGGTAATAATCGTATGTTTAATTACGCTGTCGCGGGGAGTCTGCTTGGGCAGGGGCTGGTGATTTATTTCCCGCCTTTGCAGCATGTTTTTCAAACGGAAGCGCTGGGGTTAGGGGACCTTGTGAGGTTGGTGGTGATGGCTAGCTTGGTACTTTGGGTGGATGAAGGGCGGAAATGGTGGGAACGGAGAAGAGGGGGAAGAGGGATGGGAAGTGGGTATAGTCGGAGCGTGTAGGGGTTTCGATAGAGACTGTAGTGTTTGGAACAAGCTTCTTCCATTGCGCGAGGTTCCACGTCTCGTAGCATGCATGCTTTACCTGGCCAACCCCGTCTATTACCTACCTATACCAGTACCTAAAGCGGACGCCTAGCAATGTGCACGATCGCTGACATGCCGTCTGATGGATAAAATATGGACGGCTGAAAGAAGTAAGGTAATTGAGTCTCAGTCCTGGCGGACGATGCACGCTGACGTCGTTCAAGTGACCGAATAAGGTTCAATGGAAGGGATGGAATGAGCGAGACTACATGGCAAAAACGAAGGCCTCACTCTTACATTACCTTCTTTATATACCTTATCCATACCAACGGCGCGAGACTACTACGTGAGAAGACCCACGTGATCGCGCACTTGATCTACCTCATCAGAATTCTCAGACTCATAACACCCGTGCCTTTCCGAACTCGTACCTAGGATCAAAAGGATCAGTGCAATCGTGACAGCAGTAAGTACCTAAGCAATCGGTCCCCCACCTACATGTAGCAAAGGGTACCTACCTTACCTACAGTAGCACCGCAAGAGCCCATCTACTCAAGTCGCCCGCGCCACTTGCGCTGCAACAAACAGACAGTGCGATGGCAAACAACACAGGAATTAAAGGAAAGCTGACAATGGGAACGGGAAAACGTAGTGCCTCCTCTCCTCCACGTAATGCGGCACGGCCAAGGCTGGCACAGCGAAGCCGTCTCGCCCAATGGCCACCAGATCCGAGACCCATGGTTGACACCCGAGGGTCAGCAGCAGTGCCGACGGAGATGTGAGAGTTTTGAGAGACATGACGAGGTGAGCAGCCTGGAAACCATAGACTTGGAATCGTGCAAAATCGTTTTCATTACCTACTTTTTTAGACCGTAATTTGAGGGTTGCCAAGCCAATGTGATCTCTGGCTGATCCCGACGCAGGTGCAATTGCTGCTAGCCTCGCCAATGCGCAGAGCATTGCAGACGTGCACCCTCTCCTTCGCACCCTGCGTGCAGCGCGGGCTCAAGATCATCGCGCTCCCGATAGCAGAAGAAGCCTCCGACGCACCATGTGACACTGGCAGTGAAGTCGAGACACTTCAAGCCGAATTTCCGGAGGTTGTAGATTTCGACCACGTGAAGCAAGGCTGGTGGCATCATGAGCAGGAGCTCGCCGTAGATCCCGCGTCGCTGAATGCGCGGGCGGCGAAGCTTCGAAGGTTCATTCGAGAGAGGCCGGAGAAGGAGGTGGTGCTTGTGAGTCATGGGTTCTTCAACCATTATTTGACGGGGGATGTGGATGATGAGGGTAAGCAGACTACACCTTGGTGGCAGGAGACGGAGTTGCGGACTTTCACTTTTGAGGATGGAGATGGTGAGAGAGCCATGATTCGGGAGACGGAGGAGTCGAGGTCGCAGAGAGGGGCCGCTGAGGACGATGTACGGATTAATCGTCCAGATCTGCGAGGCAAATCCAGTTGAGACGACAGCTCTGATGCTAGGCAAATCGAGCCGAAGAATCATGCAGGCTGAAAGTTGCAGTTGTGTCGAGTTCGTTTCTGTTGAGTTCAACCCATATCGGCGTCGGCATCGGCATCCATCAGCAAGTCGTCGCCCGGCTCTCGTGGCTCTTGCGCCTCGTGAAACTGAGTAGCGTCGTCGATGTAGCTCAGTACAGTGCCAATACTGTCCTCATCCTCGGCGTCCAGCTTCAGAAAGGACACCAAGCTGAACTCGTCAATCAAGTTCCCGACCGCGCGATTCAGCTTCGCGAACGAGTCGCCGCTCATGACGTTATCCGCATTTCTTGGATCTTCGTTGTCCACGCCATCCTTGTACTCATATACCAGGCCGCTCTCAGGCGCGTCCTGCAGAAGACTGATGTCGGGCTCGATGAACTTCTTCAACTCTTTGCGTGCAACCTGGCCTTTGACCAGATCCATCTTGCTCAAAATATTGACGTGCGGCAGCTCCATCATGAGCATGGCACTCATGGCACTCAGGGTGCCCGCGAAGAACTTTGCCCTGTCCACAATAAAGGTGCTCTCAAGAAGGTAGGCTGCGCACATGCTGATGTTGAGGCTGCCCCGGCCCAGCGTCTTGACCAGACTCGGAATGATGGGGACGTGTGTGTACAGCTCGATCTGACCCGGCATATCAATGATGATGAGGTACTCTTCGGTCACGTCGTCGAGGGGCTCGGTGAGGAAGTCCATGTTCTCGAGCAGGAATTCGAAGCAATAGATGAGGCCTCCGTTGGGGCCCAAGTGAAGCTCTTCCATTACATCTTCGAGCGAGATGAGGTCTCTGATATCGAGGTCTGGCTCGTAGACGAACTCTTCGGCGGCCGGGTCCAGATTGACGTAGAAGCACGATCGCTTGTTGTTGCGTAGGTGCCTGATCAAGGCGGAACAAAAGGTCGTCTTGCCAGCGCCGGCAGGGCCCATGACGATGGTCCCATATTTGGAGCCCATGTTCTGTGTTGCTCCCCGCTCTCAACGTCCGCGGACTAGAAGAGCGTTGCAGTGTCAGTGAAGCGACCTGGGACGTTGGAAAAGTGAGCGCGTCGCGTATGCGCGTATAAGAAAGTGAAAACGTCAGGTCCACGCGCCAAAGCTCGACGGATGGCGTCAGCCTCGGCCCGCTCTACGTTATCGAAACGCCGACACGCCGATGGTATAAGAATTGCCCGCCCATCTCCTATGCACGACCGTCTTCTCTCTTCACCAAACTACAAAAAACGATGAACTGCCCGTACGTCGCGAGGTTCACCCGTTCAGCTCTCAGCTGGGCGGCGTGGATTCTGCTGATGTGCTCCGGGGCACCTCACCACCTTTGAGAGGAGCAATGAGACTTTCTGATCTGTGGTTGTGGTAACGTGCGGTCGCACACTTTCGAATTCTCGAACGAAGTCCAGGGAAGCTTGGCGGCATCATTGCCCGCCTGGTATGGCCGGCTCTGGCCACGCGGGCTAGATGCTTCCGTGATCCTTCTGGCCACTTGCCTTGTCCAGTAGAGCCAAAGGCCATACGTCAACAGACCCGGCCTAACTTCAGGTCAAGTGAGGTGGATGCGGACCGCCCTGGGAATCTAGGTAGGTGTTGAGGTGCGGTTGGTTAACAGCGCTGCTATGACTGCACGTATTAGTAGAAGAGGCCGTGGGCGCCCCGACACATATCGCAGCCTCCCACGGCTCTACCACTGTTGCGCCTCTAATGTTCCAAACTTTTTGCAATGCCTTGTGCTGTACGCCTTTGCGCGCGCGCGCCCCCCGATCCACTTGTCTGGTACAAGCTTTCGAAGTCGTGACGAAGCCCGCCAGCGCGAAAATTCCACCTGTCTGCAGTCTGGTGCCTTGGCGGTCCATTGTCTGTATCACCGGCATTCAACCTAAGGTACGGCAGAAGGTACCTACTACGGCAAGGTATGGTAGTGGGTAGGTACGGTAAGATATGTAAGGCAGTCGCAGTCCACCGACAGGCCAACAAGATCGATCTGGCACTAGCACCCGGCCGTCGAGCACCTGCACCTGCACCTTGCCACACCTCATCCCACGCGCGACTTCCATCCAATGCGCAATTTCTTCTTCGCCCCTTCCTTCCTTACTTACCCGACGTCACACACTGGCGCTGAGGCAGCCTTGACCGCGACCTCGACACATCATCGCGACAACATTGAACACACACCGAACTCCGTCACCACTCCACTTCCTCGCCGTCCCGCCTCGCCTGGTCTATGTTGCAAATTGACTGCAGAACACAGCACCGCCAATATGGCAAAGACGAAGCAGAACAAGATCCCCACCAAGATCACCGCTACGACCTCGACACCGAGACCCAGCGACGACGTTACGGTCAACTTCAACCCACGCACCGGCAGGCCTATGCGCAACGCTCCGAAGGCCGACTCTCCCTTCGTAGACTCTGCTGTGGCCATCAGCGATGATGAAAGCAGCGACGATGAGTACGTCTTGGCACCGACTTCCCGCGCGAACAAGAGAAAGCGTTCCCCTTCCCCAACACTCACCGACAATGGAAATGTTTCCGACGCCATTTCAGAGCACGATCATTACTTTGACGAGGACGACGTCGCCGCAGTCCCGCAACGCAAGGCTACTGAGACTAGTCTGAGCACCTCTTCGCCCACTTTTGCTCAGGGCTCTCAAATTGTTCTCAAGGACCTCGTGATCAACGTGCCGTCAGGGCACACAGGGCCCGTCATTCTGCATCTCACTCCCGGCATGGCGACAGCGCCCCTACAGGCACCCCTACATGTCTCAGCGCCGAAACCAGCCGCCCCAGCAAAGCCCAAAGGCCGTAAGCGAGCTCGAAAGGAGGCAGTACCTACGAGCCGCGAGGGCGCCGGATTCCTCGATCTACCAGCGGAGCTTCGCAACGAGATCTATCGCCTCGCCTTTGTGGCGGACGGGAAGTTCAACCTGGCCAGGCCTACAAACTTCGCTCGCAGCGCGGCGTTCCTGCGGACGTGCCGTCAGGTCCACGAGGAAGCGCGTGATATCCTTTACGGAGAGAACGAATTTCTCTTTGTCCGACGGGTGGATAGACACGGCTCGTTCTGGGAGGATGAGTGGAAGGAGGTCGGCTTCAAAGTGAATTTGCTCCGAACCTCAAACCACTCTTTCATGAAAGCTGACGTTCTCCTAGAGCATACGCAAATTTGTCAAAACCATCGGCGTCGAAAACACTAGTCTCATCCGCCACCTCAGCTTCCAATTCGAGGACGCAACGCCCTGCCTCAACCCTGACAGCATGAGCCACGAAGAACGCCGTTTCGTCCACGACGACGGACTCATGTCCATCCTCCGCCACCTGGGCGACTACGCGCAGCTGCAAACGCTAAAACTCTGCTTCCACGGCCGGCGTCGGGTCGAGACGAGCGACGACCGCTTCCTCGCGTACCTCAAGCGCATTCGCGCTGATACGGTCGAGCTGGTCAAGTTCCCCATCGGGCGTCCGGAGTCAGTGTATGCGATGGAGTCGAAGCAGGCGGAGGTCGTGCGCAAGGGTTTGATGAAGGCTATGGTGCGCAAGGAGAAATTGTACGATTGAGAGGATTTTAGGGGATGTGGAGTAGGCTGAGCATGTAGCTCGGAAAGTAATGGTACGTCGACGGCATTTGTAGCGTTAGCAGAGCCTTCGCAATGATTTTGCCGGGAAGCGGAGCGCATCAGAGGTCTTTACAGATGCATAGCAGTACCATGTCGTAATAGAGACACCATCATGTATGATAACACGTCTAACATGCCAATTTAATACATAATATCATCATCATCAACAACATCAGTATTATTCCAAGCTCAAGTCCCCTCATAAACCTGCCACATGGGCGGATGCCGCAGCCTCTCCCTCTCCCGCCTTTGCATCTCCATCGCCCAGATCGGCGGGATCCCGAGCCTCTCGACCTCGCCGACGACGCTGTCTCCGGCGGCGCCCGTCGGCTGCGGCCCACTACCCCTGACGCTCGGCTTGTCTAGATCAAAGGGGTCGCTGTAAGCGGTGTTGCGGTGGGAGAGCCGGGAGGAGAAGGCTGAGGAGAGGGTTGTGGCGGAGTTTCTGGTGGCTGGATTGTCTGCTGCTGATGAGGATGGTGATAAGGAGGAGTGGGGTGGGGCGTGGCTGAAGGGGTTTAGGAAACTGCTTAGGTGGCTCAGAGTGCGTTTTGCGGCGGTGCTGGCGGTCTGGAGGGGTGTTAGGCCCGGTCGCTGCCGGGGGCCTGTCTCTAGCGGCGGTGTGATGAAGGGGTCTTCCGGCGGGTGTTGGGTGATTTCGGGTAAAGTGGCCAACGAAGGGTAGGATCTGAAAGAAGGGGTTTCAGCGATATTCGCCACGCATTCTTGAGATAGAATCGGGTCGATAGTGATGTCTGGGACATCCTTTGTTTGGTATGCGCTGGCTTTCGATCCGGATCTTGAGCGTCCCGCGCTGAGAAGGACAACGGCTAGGGCGCTTCGCTGACGCTTTAGGAAGCTGCCTGCCGTGAGCGAGGATGCGCTGGGGGTGTTCGGCCGTGAGAGATCGGGGTTGACGACGCGTAGCGGTGCTGGGCCTGCGAATTCGCGATAGCCTTCGCCTTGCCCTTCGGCGTAGGGGCGCGCCCAGTGCTGCGTGCTCATTCTGATGATGTGGTGGTCTTCGTCTACTATCACGGGTGTGCTTTGCGTGATCTGTGGAGTGTGGTTTGGAGTGCCTCTGCCTGTGAGTTCGGTCCATTTGCGTTTGATGGCTGGTCGGATCATGCCCTTCTCGTGGGTTGGATCTGGGGTTTCTGTGGCTTTTCGCCTGCGGCGGAGGCAGAAGCAGATTATGACGCCGATGAGGACGAGCCCGGCTATGGCTCCTGACAACCCGCCGATGATGGCATGCTTCTGCAGGGAGCCACTTGACGGGGCGGCGACGTTCGAGCTTGCGCTTGAAGTCTCGGACGTACTTCTCGTTGACGAGGTGGTTGCCGTGCTCCATGGTCGGCTCTCGGAGCCTTGTGTTATCACCTTTGGCAGGATCGCGAGAGTGTCCGGTGATGTTGACGGCGAGTGCGTTGCGAGTATGGAAGAGCTGCTGCTCAATGCGCTGGTGGGAACTGTGGAAGTCGGCTGCACGGGCTCCGTAGATCTCTGTATAGTCACAAACGTCGTCCTTAAAATGGTAGGTCCAATGACAGTCACGGTCGACATGGTCATAGTGACCCACGTCGCGACTGCGGTCGTTCTTCCAGTGTCTGGGGCCGTGACAATGGAGCTTCCCGTCACGTCTGTTGTACTGCTAGGCACAAATCTTGCGCTTCCAGTGCCCATGTGAGCCCAGAGAGAAGGCTGCCAAAGGGTAGCGAGTGTGATCTGAGGTTGATCTCATGTACGTTATCCGCGCTGTGTTGTCGTCTCATTGCATCCAAGTTATGATATTCCTCAATGTGCTCTTCACCATCCCAAACTCCATGGTCTCACGAGAAAACTGAAGGATAACAGTGAACAACAGAGGTTCAAACCTCGCAAACCTCGCTACTCGCAGTCTGGGCGCGTCCCGTAGTGCAGCCAGCAGAAGAAACAAAGTCCAAGTCCGCGACCCAGCGCGAACCATCCGCCTATGAGGACCAGGTGAAGCTATAAGAGCCATGGCAAAAATCACCAGACGAACCTGGTGGCGGCCATCTGTCGTGTCAGAGTGGCAACATGTTCGAGCGAGATGCGAGTTGCGCGCAGGGAGTGGACGGAGGCTGAGCATGCATCTGAACCTCAAGTTTCAGGTTGCCGCCGCATGCATAGCAGCCGAGGAGGCGTAAACGTTGCCACAGAGCTATTCATCTTTGCCATTCCGAGGGAATCGTTTGTTTGATATCTGCTGGAGGCGACGAGAGGCGAATTGCATGGGTGTACTTCGTATGGGCGAGGTGAGATGAGATGTGAGACGGGGCGAAGAACATGGGTGGACTCGGGAAGCTTTGATTCCGTGCTCGGCCTGGCAAATCAGAGCGCTGCGTGTATTGTGAGACATACGCCCAGAACACGAGTTTGTAAAGTCAGCTTTGGCAAATGGCGACAAGAGCTGGACCACAGACTAAGGCTTCCGCACAAGGTCATCACTTGAGAGACGGCGGGGCAGGCAACTCAAGCAGACAGACTTCTGCGGTGGTACTGTAGCTATTTCGCTCTCACCCGTACGGCCGCGTAATCGAGCTGGGTTGCCTTCTGATAGACCGGCGCGCTGATTTCGTAATTGCAGAAATGGCGGCGGAACTTGCTCCCAGTGCCATCCGAACAGCATGACTTAGTATGATGCAGCAAGCAATCACGCGTCTGGATCAAAGACGTCCGACTGATCGAATGTGGTCCGTCTCCGTCCAACATCGAACATGCTCGCTCTCCTCTTCTCCCTCTCGAGCTCCTCCAGACGCTCCTTCTCCTCTTCTTCTGCCCTTCGCTTGTCCGCCTCAATCTTCTCCTCAGGACTGAGCACGCTCGCCGGATCTTTGCCTGCCTCTACCATCCTCTGTATGTCACCCAGTGCGCCTGCTTGTATCTTGTCGACCGAAGGCCATGGCTCGAAAGGCAGACCTGCCAACGGGTCAAGCCAGGCAGCTTGCTCTGGCTTGAGCGCCCTCGTGCCTGCGTTCTCCGATCTGATGGCTTGCGCATCCTCCTCATCTTGTGCGCCTGATGGTGGTGTAGCTATGCCATTCGTGATCTGCGCATCGGACGGCTCCCTCTTGACAGACTTCAATGCAACATCTTGCTTTCGGAACGTAGGTGGGACAGTAGTCGGGCTGATGAATCTCGCGAAAGATAGGATCTCGTCGACGGTCGTCTCGCGCTCCGACGGTGGGTTAGTAGACGAAATGGCATTGATTTCCTTCCGCAAATTCGCAACTTGCTGAATGCTGCTCCTGAGTGTCGCATCGTTGTCCTCTGCCTCACGCTTCAAGGACTCAATGCGCCGGACCTGCCGTTGATGCTTGACCACTGTACCTCGTAAGCTGACGCCCGAGTTGAGCGCGGAGAGTTGACGTACGCAGCTCGAGATTTTCATTCAGCTCATCGTCGGCAGCAATTAGCTCATCGCCAGCTGCTGTCGATGGGTTGTATGCTGCGATCGAATCTGTTAGACGCTGCAGCGCTTGCTCCATACGCTGATAGCTTGTTTGGAAGCACGCCAGCATGCTTTGATCGGACATGGCTGTTCTTTCTTGTATAATAAGACCGAGCCGAGACAATGAGTGCCTTGGTCAGTTGGGCTCATGTCAGTCACATGCTGTGCATTCGAAGGGTGACCGGAGGCTCTTTACCTAGCGCGTGTGATCCGCGATGTGGTCAAAGCTCAGTCGCGACAATCCCCCAACGTCACTGACGCAGAGGCAGGCAAAACACCACACATGTCAATTGGAAGTACACCCGCTGGCATCCCATCGCCTTGGAGCGGTCCAGAGCAGAAAATGACTTCCTCACCATTGCTTGACCTTCCCTCCGAGGTGCTAGGGCTGATTTGCGACCATTTGGAGCACCTCGACGTCGGCCATCTTAGACTGACGTGTCACGAGATTGCTGCTAAACTCTTCAATACGTTTACAACCCTTCACTTCAGGACATTTGCCGTCAACGTGTCACCACGGGGCTTGGAGAGGTTGGACGTGCTAGAGAGCAATCACAGCACCTTCGCAAATGCAGTTCAGACGCTGTCCATTTCGCCTGTCAGCCAAAAACCGCGGCTCAACACCTCAGAGTGGCGTGCATGGAGTGAGTTCTGGCCACAGGGGTATTGGAGCGCTGTTGAGAAAGAGTTTGCCGACAACGACCAGGCGGTCAGAGAGCCTTTCCTGGATGCTCAAGTTCTACATAAGCTTATGAAAACCACAAAACGACTTTCAGCCATTGAGATCGGCGAACAAACGTCCTATGAGGACCTACTGTATGGCCTTCCACATACTGCAGTATGGCCTATTACGCTGAAGGGGCCTTCTGGCCGCAACGTGAATGCCGTCTCCCATGCGCTCTATGTGGTCATCGACCTGCTCACACGGGAGCGCGCTGACGACCACGGTCTTGAAAGGCTGCAGGCTGGCGTTAAAGAGGGCTTCCGTCGTCCTTCGGATGGCGTCAACTACGAGGTGTTTCAACACTTCGGCCTGCGTGCTGGCAACGGCCTCGGCGCTGTTACACGCTTGACCGATCTGGATCTCTCGATCGAGTTGCCCTTGTGGTGGCCAGAGTTCACAAGTGATAGCTTGTCGCAGGTCTTAAAATGCTTGCCTCGTCTCAAGAAGCTTCGGCTCGAGCTCTGGTACAGTGCCGCCACCAAGTATCACTGCAGTGAGATGTACACTCACGTCTTCAATGAATGCAGTCTGCCCGAGCTTGAGAAATTGCATCTTGTCAAAGGCACATGTAAAGGCTCCGTGTTCTGCGAGTTCCTCAAAAGGCACCGAGGCAAGTTGAAGGATCTGTGGCTCTCGAGGATGGTCTTCTGGGAGACGGACTGGCGCCGGGATTTGCGTCCGAAGCTTGAAGAAGAGCTCCAGAATCTCGACCAGCTGTATTTCCACTTGGTAGATGTCGAGCAGGGCGTCCTCCGCTCGAGCGGTCCAGAGCAAGAATGGCGGGCCGACATCTACGGGCCGACATCTACGAGGATTCCCCTCACGGCTTTTTGATCGCTCCCTACTGTGTGCGACTCGAGCCCGAGCAATCACTCATGGTAGGATCAAGTAATTTGGAAGTACGCGAAGAATTATCTAGGCGGCTTTCACAGATGCACGTTCACGGCTGGAGAGAAGCTTGAGATAAGCACTGTGAGAGATATTCAGACTAATAGCGGGACAAACACATGCGGCAGGCAGACTTCCGAACGCGCCGGGCAGAGCTCATAGTCTCGGAGCGAGATCATTGACTACAGATGCTTGAGACACCTAAGGCTTGGGTAGGTGGGCTCCCATAGCCAAGCAAGCCCCGAATTGGACTGGTGTTCAAATAAGGGCGCCTGGACGAGCCGGGAGGCGCAGTATGATGGTTGTAACGATGAATGGGAACTGAACTTGACTAAGACATCTGCGAGTGTGCGCCGACGACAGCCAGCTCGTTTTGAGGTACTGCGAAGGCTCATATGTGTGCTTCTGGCATCTTTGTGCCTTGGAGGTAGTAGACGCTCTATAAGCAAGCGAATTCAGGCTAACGAGCAGACGCTGGAGCAGCACGCGCGGTCGAAATTGTGCTGAATGGTAGATTGGGAAGGCACCAAAGCTTTGCTTCGCTGGGTCTGAAAGCTACAGCTTGGTAGAGTCTGCTGCCTTTCATTCCGTATAACATGCGGTCTTGCCAGCATGTTGCGCTGGAGATTTGGCAGGAATTCATTCATGGAGTAAGTCGGAACGCCACAACACGCTCGCCATCCTCTTCGACAACCTCAAACTCCATCGCTAAGTCCTGGCAGTCGGACTGAGTGGCGTACTAGGCTCCATGCCATGCGAAAGCGACCATCCCCTCCCGCGTCCCCGCCACGTCGTCGTAGGCTCCTGTCCTACCGTCGGCGTCGCCGGCCCCGGTAAGATCTCCCGTAGCAGCGAGTTCACATTGTGACCCTCATCTTTGGCCTCTTGCCACTGCCGCGGATACCCCAAGCTCACCTCCTCAAACCTCACACCCTCTATCCAGTCCGTCCGCCGGACGTGCAGATGGCCTGTGACCACAACCTTGGCGTGAAAGCGTTTGTGCCAGTCGTCAGTCTTTTTGGTGCCGCACCATAGGCTGAAACGCGGGACCTTGGGGATGAAGACGGTGTCCTCTCGTAAGGGCCAGTGGTTGATGATGACAAGTGGAAAGCCGCCCTCCGCCGCCCGTTGAAGCTTTGTCTCGCTTTGCGATACCAGCCGAGCGCACCATTCGTCCCGGCTCGCATACGGGTCTGGGTGAAGTAGCGTCTCATCCGTAGCTTTGATCCCGTGCTCCATCGCCCACTCCAGACACTTCTCACGTGTAACATCCGGTGGCCGAAAGCTATAGTCGTACAGCGTGAAGATCGGGCAGATGACCGCCGCGACTTGAAAGCCATCATCGTCCTCGTAAACCCACGTCATGAAATCGTCCTCGGGCGTTAGTACGCCGTGGTTTTTGGCGGCGGAGATGCAGGCCATGTATTTCGCTTCGCCTTTCAGGTGCATTTCCTCTTCCTTGGCGGTTTTGGAGGTGTACAGCTCGTGATTTCCTGGTACCCAGAAGACATGCTTGAACTTCGCCTTGGCTATCTCAAAAGCTTCGTTCAGAATTTCTAGGGATTCGCCGACTGCTTTCATGTCAGCGAAGTGATTCATGTGGGACTTAGACTCGGTGCCGTACTGTCGCCCGCCAAAATCAGGCCATCGTCCGGCTCTCGAGGCTGGAGCTTCGCAAACTCCTCCCGGTTGCTCTTGAACGACAGATGGATGTCGGAGATGGCCCAGAGACGCATGCTGCCCTTGTCGAATTTTGAAGAAATGGGGATGGATGCGAGCACGCGCGGCTCCTGTGCGCGTGGCGGAGGTGGCCCGGGCAAAGAGTCGGGACTCGCTTGTGCGCGTCGGGGAGAGGGCTGCCTGCCTACTTTATACACGACAGGGAGGACACACGGGAGCAAGCAGCACCAACAATGAAAAATACCACTACATGTAGACCTGCATGTGAGGCCAAGGTCAATGTAATTAGGTATCAATAGTTCCAAGGGGGCAAGTGATATCATTCTGCCTGCCGGAGCTTTTTCTGCGGCGAAATGGTGAGCCCGCCCGGATGCAGTTAGCGCGGCCGCCTGACTACTGGACTGCATGAGGTGCTTCTATTATTCGTCTGATGAACCTCCCATCTCTCTCTCAATCAATATTCGACGAACCTTCCGGGCCAGAGGAAGCTCTTCATCTGTCTACTGTACGGCTTGACATGTCAGATCCTCGTCAAGCATTATTGTTCGAAAAGCATTGGCGCTTCGACCTACTGCCGTTTCGAGACAGAGATGAGAGATGAGATCTACTCCTGCGACATACATACGATCGAGCCCGCCGGATGAAGCCGTCGCCGTTCGAGCCACACGCTTCGCACCGCGTCGCGTCCGCCTTCAAGGTGTCTGACCAAGCTTCAGGCAAGGCCACTTCCATCTCTGCTTGGCCTGACCGCGCATATGCCCATGACCGAGGCTGGACACTGGTCGACCTTCAGGCGGGCTTACGATTTGGACTCGCATTGACAGTATCATGTTGTCGTCGCTGCATTTCCGGGCTGTCCATCACCGACAGACGATGACCATCTTCCCCGCCACCACTGTCACGACCAGCCAGTGTCCAACAGAGAGTACCACCAGAGTACAGTCAATGCAGTGATGGTGACCGCTTCACTGACGGTCTGCAGTCGGTCGAGAACCGCTTCGACCGTGTCGCCTGAGTCGCTTCTGCGCTGCGCCCTCCTGAAATAGAGCGCGTGCGTCCGTCTCGGGGCTAATGCAGGTGTGGACCGGGGTGCAACCCAATTGGAGCCCTGGCTGCGGACCCTAGCTGCGTGTGCGTGGTCCGTCAGGACCACAGCAACCCTTCAGCTGCAATCAAAGCCTTCCACCATTTCGTATCTTTCTGTTGCGTCGGCGTGTCTGTTTCAGCTGCTGTTCGTAGCGTCCGTGTCTTTCCTTCTGCTTTGTTGCTTCTCTCGTACATCCTTCTCTGTCATCAGCATCAGCAACATCTTGCAAGCGCGCGCGTTTCATACCATTCTTCTACAGCCCTATCTGTCGCTTCTCCTTAATTTGGCGCATACGACACACCTCCAACCCATCTCCATCCAGTCAGCCGACGACAGCTGAGACACTTTGTGTTTGCAAAACACTTCTCCATACGAACATCTAGACGACAGAAAGCAGCCTGCTCTCTCAATTTTGAAGAGGCACTCATCGACTTTGGGGCCTGGGGCCTGCATAAGAGACGATGCGGCTTCCTTTACGATTGCCGTGGCTACTGCAAGCCGCCCTGCTCAGCGTGCTGCCGGTCAGCGTGTTGGGCAGTGACGTCTTGAGCAGCACCGGCTATTCCTTATGCATGAATAACGGATCGATCAAGGTCGACAAGATGGACGTCACATACAACAAAAAGACCAAAGTCATAGTCTACGACGTCGCGGGATCGAGCTCGGTGGAGCAGAATGTTACGGCCAAGCTCGTAGTCAGCGCCTACGGGAAAGAGGTCTACACAAAATACATCGATCCTTGTGAGAAAGACATAAAGAGGATGTGTCCCGTTCCCGCCGGCGAGTTTTCTGCGTCCGGCACAGAGGTGGTCCCGGACGAGTATGCATCGCAGATACCCTCGATAGCGTTTTCGATCCCGGATCTCGACGGCACGGTGAAGATGGAGCTGACAGGCAAGGGCAACTCGACCGTGGGTTGCATCCAGTCAGGGGTCGGAAACGGCCACACGCTCAAAATGCCATCGGTTGCCTACGCCGCGGCAGGTGTAGCAGGTGCTGCGTTTGCTTTTTCAGCGGTCTCAGCGGTAGGAGCAGGCGGCGTCCCAGGCGTCGCAGCGCCCTCTCCGACTTTTGGCGAGGTCTTTGGTTGGTTCCAGGGCATGGCGCTGAACGGCATGTTGAGTGTGCAATATCCTCAGGTGTACCAGAGCTTCACGACGAACTTCGGCTTCTCCACAGGCTTGATCCCATGGGGGTCGATGCAAACGACCATCGATAACTTTCGCAAATCCACTGGTGGGAACTTGACGGAAAACAGCTACGCCTATCTGAAGAATGCGACTTTGGTCTACAGCGACGGCAGTAATAGCACCTCTTCTTCGAGTCTTGGCAGGCGCGCGTTAGCAAGTGCGCTTCTCTGGGCAAGAGACGAAGGCGCAAGCAACTCGACATCCACCGAGCCGACAGAAGAGCATTATGTCACCGGCATTGAGGCCTACGTCGAGCAACTGTCTATTCCGCAATCCAACACCTTCATGACGCTATTGCTTGTTTGGGCCATTGTGGTTGGTGTAATCATCGTCGTTATCCTCCTGCTCAAGGTCATCCTAGAGGCCTGGAGCATGTTCGGCAACATCCCGAAGTCCATGGAGTCCTGGCGCAAGCGATACTGGTGGAGGCTGGCAAAAGCTCTCACGAACCTGGTCCTGCTCCTCTACGGCATTTGGACAATGTACTGCGTGTACCAGTTCACAAACGGCGACTCATGGGCAGCCAAAGTCCTCGCAGGCGTTACGCTCGCACTCTTTACCGCCGTGCTCCTTTTTTTCACCTTGCGCATCTACCTCAAAGCCCAGCAATACAAGAAACTAGAGGGCGATGCGGGCAGGCTATACGAGGACAAGGAGATCTGGGTGAAGTACAACCTCTTCTACGAGAACTACAAAAAGGGCTACTGGTGGCTCTTCATCCCAGCCATCGTCTACATGTGCGTTCGCGGCTGTGTCATCGCCGGCGCTAACGGCCACGGGATGATCCAGACGGCAGGACAGCTGATAGTCGAAGGGCTAATGCTGGGCCTCTTACTCTGGTCACGGCCGTGCGAGCGCAAGAGCGGAAATTGGATCAACATCATCATCCAAGTCGTCCGCGTTATCTCGGTCGTCTGTGTACTGGTGTTCGTCGAGGAGCTCGGCATGAGCCAGACAACTAAGACTGTCACGGGCGTCGTGCTCATCGTCATTCAGTGTTCTCTCACGGGTGTGCTGGCCATCTTGATCGCGGTCAATGCGCTGATCTCCTGCATCAAGCAGAATCCGCACCGGAAAGCTCGCAAGGACAAGGAGAAGATCAACCGTGATCTCGACGATCTGACGCCACTCGATGCGCGGAACTCACTGCTTATGGAGCCCATGGCCCAAAAAGGTGTTGATGGCTCCGTCTACAAAGCACCCGTGGTCTCTTCGATGCCCTTTGGCGACCATAAAGGCCGCTACGACCCGGTCCCGCCCCGGCCTGACTCCCCTGCAGTGCAGTCTGAACGCAGCCTCAGCCGGCCGTCCAGGTTCGCTCGGGAGGACAGCGACTACGACCACGACCACGACCACGATCACGCCCACCTGGTTTCGAGCGCAGCGAGCATGGGCCGCCGGACAGACCGCAGCGTCAGTCGCAGTCCAGACCGACAACCTGCCCTGCCTGATCTAGGCTATGGTCATGCCTATTGATCTGGTTGGAATTGAAGCTCAGGCGTTAATTAATTGATTGATTTGATATGTACAGTGGCATGGCGAAGGCGTTGGCGGCGTGCTTGGGATCTCTTGTTGCTGCAAATTGACGGCCTTTCATGTTGGTCCCAGAATTAGGTAGACCTTGTGTGTGTAATTGATACCCAGCGGGGTGACATGCGGTCGATGCTGAACGGGTCTGAATGTTTTCTTATTTTCTTTTCCCTTCCTACTCTCGCAACAGCCTTCATAGAGTACATTACGCTCTCTAAGCAGGACACACCTTTGCGAAAGCACTATACCTCACTCCCGCCTGCAAGTACACCAGCGCATGCTGAGGAACACATACACCTACGACATTCATAGCGATCCAATGGTCAGCTGCTGCGACCACCAGAAAAGTGCGCGTATGATTAAAAACGGCACGGTGAGCTTTGGCTTGCCTCCGAGACCGTGCCGGAATGTGAAATCCAATCTGCGACTCTTGGATGTACAAGTCCTCTTTACGCTGCTTGGGTTCTCGAAGGGAGGTCGCAATGGCGCATGGTGACAAGCGTGACCCGTGTGCTGTCGAGTGTGGAGCGTGATGGCGCAGGTCGAGACAACAGCTAAGCGCAAGCTTTTCTCGGAGCAGGCTACTGACCTTGTCAGAAACTGGCGAGACCAGCGATTTGACAACTTGCTTTTAGGAGTGCAGCAGTTTCCTGTGCTCGGGTGTTCATCTCTGATCTCCATTGAACTTGTACTGGAGGCTTCCATGCAAGAGACTACACGCAGGATCCGGTAGGAAAGCGTCCACGTACTTCCCAACAGTTCCGTCATCCGCCACCACTACCAGATCGCGTTCTCGTGTGATACAGTCCCAGACCACGCTCCTGCCTAGATGCCGAGCCCGGCGTGGTGGGCTGCCTCCTCTCGGTAGGACTCCAATGCCTTTTCAGCGCATCGCCAACGACTTCGTCCTCCTCGATACTGACTTTCGGCAACCTGCTACCCGTGCCATCGTCTTCCACTAGCCGTACACCGGCTGCGCGCTGTCTGTCGCGCTCCTCCCCTTGCCTCGCGCCCTCTACCTTGCGCCTCTCGAACTCGGCGACCAGATTCTTGAAGTATACTTCGGCTGCTACCGTCTGGCTGTAGGCAAGAGGCGTCCAGTCGTAGTTGTTCTTCGCGAGTGGATTCGCTCCGACCGTCAGTAGTATTCGCAAGGCCTTCAGCGACCCAGACGCAGACGCATGATGCAGCGCTGTATTGCCGTCATGATCCTTACTCTCAGGGTCTGACGGGAACAATGGATTTCCCAAGAGCGCCGGGATGAGACCGGTGGACGCCGGGTGCTGTGACGCTATAGCCAAAGCGTCCCATCCTCGCTTGTTCTGAAACGGAACACACCTCGGGAACTCGTGCACTAGCAGTCTCCCAACCTCTACATGCCCCTTCTCCGCCGCAAACATGAGCGGAGTGTTGCCGTCCACATTGAGGCTGATCTCGTGTGCTTCGTGCCCAGCTGCGATGAGGTATTGCGCGATCTCGGTGAAGCCACGGGCGGCCGCTAAGTGCAGGCTGGTATTGCTCTTGTCTTCAAAGTCCGGGTTCTGCAGCAGTTTCGGACTGTTACGGACGATGCGCTGAACTAGGATAACATCGTCGAGCAGGATAGCCCGCCGCAGGCGGGTGGACGCGTCTATCCTGCACTGATATCAGACTCGTATGTCGCGAGCTGAGGGCCAGACACAGCCTTACATCGCGACATGCTCAGGAGAGAAGGCTGATTCCCGGGGTATCTTGGTAGATCTGAGAAGCGATGGTGGAGTCTAGTCAGTTCAGATGCGTACGTGTACAGTAAAGTACAAAATACAGCAAGGCAAGGTAACACAGCAAGGAGGTGAGGTGGGAACGAAGTAGGAAGTAGGCGGCTTCCTGTGTTGCGCTGTGGGGCACGAAGTCCGTGCGCTCCGACATGAGTAAGGCACCGATGAGGAGGCATGATGCGAGGAAGCATTCACTGTAAGTACGCTTGGCAGCAACGAGGCTGCGAGCTGGCTATAGAGTTGACTCACTCAATGTACTAATTCTACATACCATGATCATGGCGGCATCCCATACCGTCATTGGATCCCGTCTCTCGAACGCCGCCGATTCATGCATCGCTGACCTTCGGTGATCACTTCCCCCAAATGATGATAAAGGCTATAAGTACAGCAATATACATGGAGTGATGCTCAACAATCACTTCCTCCTCTTCATTACTTTGGAGCACATGTCAATTAGACCTGCTTTCGCATCGCTGTCCGGAAAAGGGGAGATGGCTCGAGCGGCTCGGTCCACATAATCTTGGGCCAGTGCTCGTGTTTGTTCGATTCCGTCGCTTGCTACTACCATGCTGCGAGCCTGGACATAAGTCAGTATATTTCCTCGTCCTCTAGCATGCCTCGTCAACCGACCTTCTGTACATCGCCGGGTTCCGAGAATTTCCGACCCACGAGCACCCCCAGCTCTCTGTTGTCCTTCCAGGCGAACAGCAAGGGCGCAGTCGCGAGACCGAGCTCCAGGTCGGCACCGGCAGGCTTGCCCAGTTCTACACCACTGACCGTATAGTCGAGCATGTCATCTACCAATTGGAATGCCAAGCCTAGATTCTTGCCGTACTGATACGCCGCCTCGACCACTTCCGTAGAGTGGTCGCCCAGCAGCGCCGCAGCTCGGCATGACTTGCTGATCAAGCTTGCAGACTTCAAGTATGTCTTCTGCAAATAGTATGTGATGGTGTCGTCCGTCCAGGCCGGATTCTTCTCGTCCAGTACCGTGTTTTTAAGCTGCATGAACTCCCCCTCTATTAAGTTGGCGATGACTGTCGCCAGAAGCTCTGTGACTTCGGGGTCTCGTAACCTTGCCAGCGCCACCGAAGCCCTTCCCAGAAGAAAATCTCCTGCCAGTACCGCCATCTTGTTTCCAAATGCAATGTTCGCAGAATCGTTGCCACGCCGGGAGACCGAATCGTCAATTACGTCGTCATGCAGAAGAGACGCCGTGTGTATCAGCTCGGTGATTTCTGCTAGCCTCCTCTGTGACGGCAACACAGAACTGTCCAGCATTTCTCCGTTGTCCACATTCTCAGCCGTCAGCGGAGAGCTGGGATTCGAATCAGCGAGCACGGTGGCCGGCGCTATAGGCCTGTCTACATCTTCTGCACCTCTCGCCCATAGCCGTGACTGCTTCGGCGTCATAGCCGTTGCTTGCGACATCAGCAGCACTAGCATAGGCCGGATGTATTTCCCTTCTGATTGCGTATAGTATTTCGATACTGTGTCCAGCATTGGATGCCCTGAGCCAAGCAGCTGCCGTATGTTTCCTGTCATAAACTTCATCTCCTTCGCCACGCTCCGTAATGGATCGATACCCATCGGGCCTGCGGGAGGTGGGCCACTGAACAACTCCTTCGCCTTGGAAACCGCCGCCGCAGCAGCGGACTGATTTCTTGGTCGAGTGTCATGATAGGCTCTTCTTTGAAACGCTTTACGTGGTAAAGGTCTGAGGCACTCCGGACACCACAGTCGCGAGGTGGCGGTGGACGAACGTGTGTTGAATGCTATGCTTCTCCCAACCAGCGCAGAGGGCCGGGCTGCCGGGCTAGACATACGACCGTCTCGAGGCTTGCGTTGGTTTCGTCAATTCAGAATGGAGACAGTATAGTTCGAGTATTGTCTGGCAAGATGTGTCCGAGTGGGAAGTGAAGCACGCAGCGTCTGGTCGTGCTCGTGCATCGGTCTCAGCGACGTGATACAAATCTTTGAGATCCTAGCGTCACAGATCGGACTAGCCCTTTCCGGCTGGACCTGGAGACATGAGGCTTCAAGGACAGCCCGACCAACAAGACGAATCATCTACCCTACCTTAGCAATGGTATTGTTGACTGTCTCCCCAGCGACCAAAGCGGCCATCGACAAATATTGCTCGGCGATCGAGGAGGATGGGCGCGACGCTCACGAACACGAATCTGATCCGCTGCCCCTTTCAAAGCTTGAGATAGGCAGTCCCATTGAACACCGTGACCTCATCGCTCTATCGAACTATCTCGTCAAGCGACTCGCGACAACCCAAGATGCAAAGCAGGTCAATGATATCCGGCTGGATAGCTTACTGAAGGGCGCGAAGACGTACCAGCCGCCTCCGCCACCGAAGAAAGAACCCGTAGGCCTCACCACCTTCGATGTTATATCGCACGCTGACAGTGATTCCAGACCCCCGAATACAAGGCTCTTATGCGACGCTTGAGGGAAGAAGAAGAACAGCGCCAGTACGAACGCATGCTCAATCCTCCGCATCCGCCTGAGACTTTCGGACAGCGCTTCCCAAATTCTGGCCTGGCCTTCAATCCGGCCACATCACATGGCGCATCAGCGGCTGACGAGATAGATGATGTTACGTATGCCGACGTACATAGGCAGATCATACTCATCATTAACGTCTTGATCTCAATCATCTGCTGCAGTGTGGCCATCTGGATAGCCGCACGACACTGGAGCGTGCCACAGCGGCTTGGCCTATCATTTTCTGGAAGTGGCATCGTAGCCATTGCTGAAGTCGCCATCTATATGGGCTACATCCAGCGGATCAAGGATGCGAAGGGCAGAGAGGCCAAAAAGGTCGAGCGTAAAGAAATCGTGGAGACTTGGGTGACCGACAGAGTCACCTCACCAAAGCCGAGTTCTGGCTCTACTGAAGCCCTGAGATTCCGAAAAGGCAAGCGTCAGTGAAGTTCAGTGCATTTCTGGAGGCAAAAAGGAAAGTCACGGGACTTTCGCGTCCTTAGCGCGTAAGGCCCGTCAGCGGAACGTCAAAACCCTGAAACGAGCTTGCCCACCCAGACCGACTGCATTGTGTGATATCTTCACAACACACAGTTGGATAGCGGACGGAGGGACCCATTCTTAGACATAGGGCGCTTGACACTGACATTCCATCTGGTCGCATGCTGGTAGGCGAGTCGGCATGCCGCGCAAAGACTTCCATCACCCCTACCAACCGTACGACATCCAGCAAGAATTCATGAGCGCCGTGTATCAGTGCATCGAGGATGGCAAAGTCGGCGTGTTCGAGTCACCGACTGGCACTGGCAAATCGCTAAGTCTGATCTGCAGCTCGCTGACGTGGCTGCGGGAGCACAAGCGAAAGGCTTTCGACGAGGCTCTGGCTGCTGTCAAGGTTGACGATGATGAGCCCGACTGGATGGTCAACGCAGCAAGAGATGCGAAGGTGCGAGAGATGCAGCAAATGCGGCAGGACCTTGAGAAGCGGTTGGAAGCTGTACGAGAACGAGAGCAGCAGGTTAAAGCGCGACATGCCAAAGGCGAGCCTGCTTTCAAGCGAAGAAAGGTGACCGTTGATGACACGAGTACTCCTGCTAAAGACGACGAGCAATATGTCTTGGATGACTATGAAGATTCCGAAGAGCGCCTAAGTGCTGCGCCGAGAACGTCTGACTACTCTGCCGAAACCACCAAGCTGATGGAGCGATTGGGAATGCTACGCAAAGACATTACGGACAGCGCAAGCGTGGAAGGCATAGAGGAGATGAAGGTTTTGTTTTGCTCGCGGACACACTCTCAAATATCGCAATTTGTTGGCGAGCTGCAACGGGTTAAGCTGCCTCCTGGTGTTCCACCCGAGCTAGACGATTCCGAGGGCGACCAAAACATAACAGAGCCTCTCAAGCAACTATCATTGGGCTCTCGCAAGAATCTTTGTATCAATTCTAAGGTGTCAAAGTTGGGCAGTCAGACAGCTATCAACGAACGCTGCTTAGAGCTACAGCAGTCGAGTACGCCGAAGGATAAGAAGTGCACCTTCTTGCCGTCCAAAGAGAATGAGACTCTGGTACTCGACTTTCGTGATCATGCTCTGGCACGAATAAGAGACATTGAAGACTTGGCCGCCGTCGGTTCGAAACTTCAGATCTGCCCGTACTACGCATCTCGGCCTGCTATTGCACCAGCGGAAATGGTCACCTTGCCGTACCCACTGCTGCTGCAGAAGTCTGCCCGTGATGCACTAGGCATCTCAGTGAAGAACCATGTCGTTGTATTCGACGAAGCGCACAATCTCACGGACGCAATCGAAGGCATCTACTCCTCGCAGATATCCGAACAGCAGCTCAAGCTCGCACGAGAATCTCTTATGATCTACTTGCAGAAATTTCGAAACAGGCTCAAGGGCAGCAATCGGGTCTACGTTGCACAGGTAGTCAGGGTAATCGACTCCATCCTGCTCTTCACAAGTAAGCTGGTCGCGGCCACGACCAGCAATGGCACATTGGAGCCTGGCCAGCTGCTCTCTGGTAAGGGAGTAGACCAGGTCAACTTGACCAAGCTTTCACGATACATGATCGACAGCAAACTCGCTCGAAAGGTGCAGGGCTATATCGCGAGCGTTTCGCAGGCACAGGAATCCTGTCAGAAGCGTACGTCTGTCGTGTCTGACGTCCCCATCCTCACGCACGTGCAGAGCTTCCTCATGACTCTCATGAGCCCGTCTAGGGAAGGACGCTTCTTCTGGTCCAAGGAGGAGAAGACAACACAGATCCGTTACATGCTGCTCGACCCTTCAGAACACTTTCGCGATATCGTGCAAGATGCGAGGGCGGTCATTCTGGCAGGCGGCACTATGTCTCCTATGGACGACTACAGGCAGCAGCTGTTCCCGTACCTGCCCTCTTTGGCCACGTTCTCTTGCGCGCATCTTGTTCCGTCGAGCAGCCTCCTCGTCAGAGCAGTCGAGGGGGATGCAGAAGGCACGTTGGAGTTCAATTATAAGTCCAGAAACACTGCGACTATGCTACGTATCGGCAAGGCATTACTGGCTTTAGCGCCACATGTTCATGGTGGTCTAGTCGTGTTCTTCCCCAGCTACGGCTTCCTTGAGTCAGCGTATGAATGCTGGCGCCAACAATCAACGGCGAAGGATCTGCAGGAAATCAAACCTGTATTCTGGGATGGCCGCGCTGGGTCTGTGGAGGCGACATTCAAGGCCTACAGCGAAGCCGCCGCGTCCAGCCCCAAGGGCGCAATCCTCCTGTCCGTCATTGGCGGCAAGCTTTCCGAAGGCATCAACTTCTCGGACGACCTCGGTCGTTGTGTCGTCGTCATAGGCCTACCGTTTCCGAACCTGGAAACCGCAGAGTGGAAAGCGAAGATGCAGTATATTGATGATAAAGCTGTGGCACGGGGCGAGCTGAAAGGGAGAGCGAGCAGAGAGCATGCAGAGAACGTGTGCATGCGCAGTGTCAACCAGGCTATTGGTCGGGTGATCAGGCACAAGGACGACTGGGCGAGTATTGTATTGATGGACGGTCGTTATACTCGGCAGCGAATCAGATCGAAGCTGCCGGGGTGGATCAAGGAGAGCTTTCCGGGAGAAAGTGCTTCTCGCGTCGAAGGCGTGGCAGCTGACCTGCGGTCTTTCTTTCAAAAGAGAACTGAAGTAGAGCGCCGGGTGATGAGTGTAGCAACCTAGCCAAATGCATATGTACCTTTTTAGGTAGTCGGTATATGGCTGTCTCGAACGGTGTGCCGTCGTACCTAAGATACTTCATCGATGAAGGTCTTCATGTGATACAGCGCTAACGAAGTCGGGCCTCTGCCGTCAACCACCGAATCGAAGTGAACGCATGTTAACTTAACTACCTTTCCCGGAGCTGCCGACCCAAAACATCACCATCTGATTCTCGACAGAGGACAAGATCCGCCCACGGTGGAAGAAGTCTCATGTGTTCAGGATGATAAAGTCCACCAACAGGCTCGCTCTAGTAGCGAGCCTTTCCTTGAGCCTCATATCTGGCGCCAATGCCATACCCACCGTCGACGTGTCTCTTCGGGCATCATTTGGCGCACCTCCCTACCTTGTCGAGTTGCTGTATGTATAACGGTATGGCTACGTTCACACTGGCCGAGCTGACAGGCGCTAGAGAGACCGCGGCAGAAGAGAATGCGACTTCGTACTTCCCTCTACTCGACCGAATCGCAGACGGCTACTTCGATTCAGCCACTACGGACGAGGAGCTGTACCGGAGTTTTCGCGGCGCACTGCAAGAGCATGGACATTTGAGCAAAGCTGAGGATCTGTCGTCTTTTGATCTTGCACTATCATTACATTCTGCGGCACCGAGGATAGAGGCTCAGTACCAATACTACAATACCTCTGTGAAGCCAAGCTTAGGGTCGGACGACAACGATGGCTGCGAGAGCTGGGTACATGTGCCTTTCAGTGGGCAGAGGTACTGCTCTCCAGACATGGAGGAGTCGAGCGCCCAGAGCTTCGAAAGGCCCAAGGAGAAAGTGCAGCAATTACCCTTTGATCGGCTTCTGGGCAGTGCGGAGAGCGGTCGCCCCTCCATTCTGTATACAGACATTACCTCCGACTCGTTCCGCCAGTTCCACAAGACGATAAGCAAGACGGCGAGCGAAGGTAAAACATCTTACCGTTTACGCCACAGACCCGCGAAGGCTGCGGGAGCCCGACCCTTGACTGTGAGCGGCTATGGTGTAGAGCTCGCGTTGAAACGCACGGATTACATAGTCATTGATGACCGGAAAGCCGAGGATGAGCAACAGGATGGCAGTGCCCCTGTCATCGAGGCCACGCTCAGCGAAGATGAGGTCTCAGACTTGCGTCCACTCTCTTCTTCAGAGCTTCGTCGTCTAGGCCTGAAGGCGGCGAGCTTCGTACTATCGAGTGATGCGCCTTTTGACACTCTGCTCCGCCTGTCTCAAGACTTCCCAAAGCACTCGAGCTCGATCGCAGCAACGAACGTTTCGACAGAGTTTCTCCAGGAGCATCGTGCCAACCGCGAAACGCTATTGCCGCCAGGCTTCAACGTTATGTGGATCAATGGAGTGCAGACCATGGGTCGGGACGTGGATGCGTACTCGCTGCTGGAGCGCCTGCGGCGGGAACGAAAGATGATCGACGGCGTCCGCGAGCTTGGCTTGAGTGCGCCGGAAGCGATCGACTTACTCTCGCACGAAGCGGTGGCAGCGTCATCCACCAGCCAGGAGGTACAGCGCTACGACTGGCGCGACGACGATGAGGGTGGCGACATCATCATATGGTTGAACGACATCGAGAAAGACAAGCGGTACGCAGAGTGGCCTAGCACCGTCAGTACCTTGCTCACGCGAACCTATCCCGGTCAGCTACCATCGTGCAGGCGGAACATCCACCACCTGGTCTTGCCGATCGACTTTTCTGAGTACAAAGACGTCGTTCTACTGGTGGAACAGCTTCAGAACTTCGTAAGGCGCAAAGTGCCAATCCGTTTCGGACTGGTGCCACGCTATCAATCGCAAGCGGGCGAACAGCAAGCAAAGGTGGTCTACTATCTGCTTGACAGGTACGGTCTGACGATCGCGCTGGACTATTTGGGCAAGTCAACCGTTGGCGCAGGCCGCAAATACAGGGAGCCGCAGGAAAAGTACTTCGAAATGGCCATAGGCGATCGTACCCTGCGCTCTAGCAAGCAAGCTCTACCGTTCAAGAAGGTGTTATCTAATAATGAGTCCGAGCCAAAATTGAAGGGCGCCCAGGCGTACATGGCACGTCTTGGTGCCGGAGGGACTGGGCTACCGATCCTTCTGAATGGCGCACCCATTCAATACACTGACGAATGGCTCCAGATCATGAGTCAGCGTGTCAGTCTGGATCTGCGCATGGTGCAGGAAGCCGTGTTCGAAGAGACGATGGGCGAAGATGACTACCTCCCGGACATCTTCCTGGCCAAAGCCGTCTCGCGGCGCAATCCGATTGTTGTGCCAGAAGACGACAAGGACGTTAGACACCTTAGTCTCGGTGATCTTCCGGAATTTGCGGCTTTGCAGAGTCTGTCCGCGAGCGCTGACACTATTGAGCGCGAGCTTCTACACCTGACTGTCGCTGCGGACTTCAATCAGCTGCAGGGTTTCGAACAGCTCATGGAGGCGCTGCTGTTCAAGCAGCAGCATGATAACGTTGAACTTGCGCTGCTACCGCTCGGTAGCGATGGCAAGGTCAGCTCTAGGCTTGGTCTCGATCAAGCAGAGAACATCGTGAGCGACAAACTCAAATCTTTGCTCGATCTGTATGAGATGCTGTCTAGCAACGCAAAAGCAGGCGAAACTGAGTCTCCAGATCGTGAAGCCGCGAAGGAAGACGGATCGCTCGATTCGACTGCGAGGCGCGCAGTCTACAAGCAGATGCACCAAGCGTCTGGCAGCGATGCTGATGCTGAGAGTGGACAGCGGTCTAACAGCGCCTCAGACGCCTACAAGAGTATCGCTGCTGCGATTGGTCTTGAGCACGGCAAGCAAGCCTTGGTTCTCAACGGCCGAGTCGTTGGCCCATTGATTGCCACTGGCTCAGTCGAGGTCGATGATCTGGAAGCTCTGATGGTGTACGAACGAAAGAAGCGTCTGCTGCCCGCCGCACTAGCCATCGAGGGTCTTGCGATCCAAGACAAGGCCTCCACGCCTCTCGCATTCGCCCGCATCTCCAATTTGATTGCTCTTTCGCAGGTCTCGGACGTGCCGGAGGGCATCTTCGAGGCTGCGCCCACTGTGCGGACTGACCTTTTCAAGAAGTGGAACTCGACCCACACAACAATCAGGACTGGCAACATGGAAAAGGCAACCGTCCAGATACACACGGCCATTGATCCAGCCTCTGAGCTTGCGCAGAGATGGGCGCCTATTCTCAAAGCTCTGTCTGAACTCGACGGGGTGGCAATGACGATTTTCTTGAACCCGAAAGAACGTCTGGAAGAGCTGCCCGTGAAGCGCTTCTATCGCTACGCCCTCGACGCTAAGCCGTCTTTTACTCCAGAGGGATCGATAAAGGGATCAAGTGCGCACTTTAGTGGTCTGCCAGCAGAAGCGCTCTTAAACATTGGCATGGACTTGCCTCCCTCATGGCTTGTAGCGCCGAAGGTGAGTATCCACGACCTGGACAACATCAAGCTCAGCGCCGTGAAGTCCGAGACCAACATAGAAGCTATCTACGAACTCAAGCACATCCTCGTGGAAGGCCATTCGCTCGACACAACGACTGGACCACCACCGAGAGGCGCGCAACTTGTCCTTGGCACAGATGCGGATCCGCACTTTGCCGATACCATCATCATGGCCAATTTAGGTTACTTTCAATTCAAGGCCAACCCTGGCATCTACAACCTAGCGCTGCAGAAGGGGCGCAGTGAGGAGATCTTTCGCATCGACACTGCAGGCACGCTTGGTCACAGTTCGCAATCAGGCGACGACGTGAAAGACATAGCGCTGATGAGCTTCAGCGGAGCTACGTTGTTCCCTCGGTTGTCTCGCAAGTCTGGCATGGAAGAAGAAGACGTCCTAGAGGCTTCAAAATCGACGCTGGAGAACATTGCGGATGGCGCCAACCACCTGCTAGCGCAAGTGGGCATTCCCGATGCGAGCAAGTACTTCTCCAAGGCTGCCCAGTTTGGCTCAGCCTTGTTCAAGAGCATTGGCAAGCCGACTGACACTTCAGTAGAACCGCATGCGGAGATCAATATCTTCTCCGTTGCGTCCGGACATCTTTACGAGCGCATGCTGAACATCATGATCATATCGGTCATGAAGCATACCAAGCATACGGTGAAGTTCTGGTTCATCGAGCAATTCCTGTCGCCGTCGTTCAAGGACTTCTTGCCGATTATGGCAAAGGAATATGGCTTCAAGTACGAGATGGTGACGTACAAGTGGCCGCACTGGCTGCGAGGTCAGAAGGAGAAGCAGCGAGAGATCTGGGGCTACAAGATCTTATACCTGGATGTCCTCTTCCCACTGGACTTGAACAAGGTCATTTTCGTCGATGCTGATCAGATCGTGCGCACCGACATGTACGAGTTGGTGCAACACGACTTGAAAGGCGCACCGTATGGCTTCACGCCGATGTGCGACTCAAGAACCGAGATGGAAGGCTTCCGATTTTGGAAGCAAGGATACTGGAAGAACTTCTTACGAGGCATGCCATACCATATTTCGGCGCTGTACGTGGTCGACCTGAAGAAGTTCAGACAGATCGCTGCTGGGGATAGGCTGAGGCAGCAGTATCACCAGCTATCAGCTGATCCAGCCAGCTTGAGCAACTTGGATCAAGACCTCCCGAATCACATGCAGATGATGCTGCCGATCCACTCGCTGCCACAGGAATGGCTGTGGTGTGAGACGTGGTGCTCTGACGAGGCATTGAAAGATGCAAAGACGATTGATCTTTGCAACAATCCGCAGACCAAGGAGCCGAAACTTGATCGTGCGCGGAGACAGGTGCCGGAGTGGACTGTGTACGATGATGAGATCGCAGCGCTGGCGAAGAGGTATCAGGAGTCTGGGGCGGGTGGCGGGACTGCAGCCCAAGATGCGGCGGAAGCTGGTACTCACGTTCAGGAGCAAGAGAGTATTCAGGAGCGTCTACAGCGCGAGGATGCGGAGCGGGAGCGCAAGAAGCAGGACGGGGTGAGGGACGAATTGTAAAGTAGATTTGTACTACTGCCTTGCAAATCCCCTCGTAGCACGCTTTTCGTGGTGGTGTTGTGGTCGGGTAGACAATCGAGGGTGAATTCCTGCCTTGCGTCTGGCTATACCGATGGTGCCCGCCCGCTTGCAGTTCACGGCGGTAATACACCTTCGGGAGAAAGTCACAGTATGCCCTCCCTTGTACAACGGCGACAACAAGGCACACCCCGTGGGTAGCACAGCTGCAGCACACTATATTAGCTTTTGATTGAGGTGTCTTGGCACTCGATCGGCAGGACCTACCTTCTCCATCGCAACTTCGGCAAAGGGATCGCCAGCGCCGTGAAACATCCAAACGAATTTTGCCTGCTCTTTGTTTCAGCGCGGATCGTGCTGGCGTGAGAGTGGCGAGCCCCAAACGTGCCGCATCCTTCGGTTCATCCTCGTCGCCTCGAGGAGGGAGGCGGTGCAGGCACGGGCGTGGGAGACGGAGTGCATTGATTCCAATTGATGGCAATCTCAACTCTGACGTCGATGTCGTCTCTTAGACTGTAATGTACCATGACTGATGGTAGGTGCATCCACCGCAGCACAGGCAGGTGCCACCACGATTCTTTGTAGAGACAATTATAAAGCAGGCAAGGTATAGGTACCTTCCATCTTTCATTGCGACAGAGCCTTTCCGTGCTTCACACCAGACTTTCCCTTCTTCCGCCTTGCAACTCTCGACTACACATCAAACAGCCAACCGTCATCATGAAGCTCACTGCCACTCTCGCCGCTGCTGCTGGCATGGTTGCGACTGCTCAGGCTCAGTACTTTAGCGTGGTCGCTGCACGTTCAGCATCACCCATCCACCTGCTACCGCTCGAAGCACGTGGCGAGCGCATCTACATTGGCGGCACCTCAGCCCATTACTGCCCGCCCGTGGCGGCGCCCAGCTGCCCGAACACGACCGAGACCAACGTAAGACCAGCCTGAACGAGAACAGTACAGCGTTCCGAAGCCTGTATCCTATACTAACACGAATTCTAGTTCGCCGGCGGCAATGGCGAGCTCTTCATGGGCACTGAAGTCCCAGGTGGCCAAATGGTCTACATTGACGCGACCTGCGGCGCCCTGACCTACACCACACCGCACTCGGCCTTTGAGCCCAACGGCTCCATCAGTACCGGCTGGACGCTCGACCAACTCTCTCAATACGGCACGCTCGCGTACCAGGACGGTCTCCTGGCGTGCAACCAGACGGTCGGCGGCGATTACCAGGTCTACGCTGTCGTCAACGGCACTACGCCACCGGGTGACTGCTTGGGCTTCGACGCCCTTACCAGCAACCAGACCAAGCCTGCTGCGTGGGAGTACACCTAGAGGGCGAAAACGCAGATCAGGGAGAGCGGTCAGCATACCAAGAGAAGGTGAAGGAAATGACACCATGGCATCGAGAGCCGTGCATCAGCGGGCAGTGTACTTTTAGCTTGGTCCAGCTGAGCTGCCAGCAATAACAAAGCTGCAAGCATGGTCAACGAAAACTTCTTGCGGCCTTCCCATGCTCACCTTTCCTTGGGTATCATCTATCGTCCACATTCCCAACAAGTGACTCCGAAACGCCCTGTAGCAGCAATGCAACCTACTTCTCCAGCACATCAACAGCCTTTTGCGCCTTCTCCATCCGCGCCACCGTACTGCCCAGACCAGACTTCAGCTCCTGTAGCTGCTCGGAGGCATTGGCCCATGTACTCTGCATCTCCTCCAGCCCCTCAATCTCTCCAACATCCATCTTTGTGCCCCTTGCAGCCTCAAGCCTTGCCTCCTCATCTCGCCGTAATCTCGCATCATAGACCTCCGACTGCCTCGCAAACGCCTCCTGAAATCGCCTCGACGTCTCTGCCGGCGCATTCCGGCGTAGATTTGCTAGATCCAGCGTCCGCTGCTCAATCTGCGTCGATAGGTTTTGGATCCGCTGCGCGAGTTTCGTGTCGAAGGGTTCAATCTCTACACCCGCATTCATCAGCACCTCCGGAGGTACTCTCCATCCTTTGAATCCCATCAACATACCTTCCCCTTCCTGCGCCTTGGCCAACTCAGCCTCCATCTCCTTCGAATCCATTCCATTGATCGTCATACTATCCTTCGCCATGCCGAACGTATTCCGAATGTACTACCACCCGCGCAAATCGCAATCAGCGCTACTCCAGCTCTCCACAACGCGAAAATGTATATATCGAGAAAACCTACCTCATCCACGAGCTGCTCCACTCGCTTTCGCATAGCATCTTCGCCTTCAGGCGCGGCGTCGGGCGGCAGATGCTTGTCCAGCTTCTCACGCGCCGCCCGCGACACGTTCGCGATGAGATAGGTGAGGTCAGCAGGGGACTGCAGTTCGATTTTGCGGTGCGCCGTTTCGGTGGCGCGTTGGCCTTGAGGCGCTAGGCTGGTTTCGAAAATGTTCATCTCTGCCGCTCATGGAAAACTCGTATCTGGGCGTGCGTTGGTCGTGTAGAACGCTTCGCGACGGTTTGGTGTTCTCAGTCGTGACCCTGGAAAGTAAACATTGAGATGCCGTCGGCAAGCCGGCTGCGGGCACTTATGCAGTCCGGGCCGGAGCGAAACATGGGGGACGTCGATCATGCGCGGACTGCGTCACTGCTATCGTAAGCTCCAGCCTCACCTGTTGGCACGATAAGCAGCCGGACGACTCCGCCACAGGCGATGAAACAAAGAGCGTCGTGAGCAATTGTAGACGCATTGAAGATGAGAGAGATATGAACGGATAGTGAAGGTTCGAGTGTACGAACTCGAAAAGTTGTCATGATATCAACAGGCGAATGCGTCCCGAACTCCAACTCACAGGTCACGATCAGCACTTGGCCAACACCAGATTGACAATCCGAGGCCTATCCAGTACGCCCGGTAATGCCCGTCTCAAGATCATTAAGAGAGTCGTGAATGCCCGTCCCTGACCAACGCCTGTCCAAACCCCGTAAAGAGTGTTCAAAGCCGTGCTCATATCCCTACATATGGATGTCTTCCAAGCCCCATGCAAGAGACGCTATGATATACCTCCTATTACCGCGGCAGCATCGCTGCAGCCTCCTCGTCGCTGAGAACAATGTCTTGCACGGGATCCTGCTTGTGCTCGAGAGCTGTAGAATCGTAGTCGTAGTCGGCATAGGAGGGAAGGAAGAGCTCTGTTGGTTCGTCGTTAATGAGACGGTCTTGACAAGATGGTGCTGTAGTACTAGTGTCGTAGACACACCTTGATTCCAGTCGAAGCCTTGCGAAGACTTGACGCATGTCACCTATCTTCTTGTCAGTCCAGTTTCGCTTCCACAAGCTTGTCCGTCTGTAAGCTCGCGTTGCAGCGTAACGTACCAGCCGCGGAGGGCCATCGTGATGTGCGAGGTTCACGACAGTATACTCAGACTTCGACAGAGAACTCCCTGGTATCCTGTAAGCCTAGACACCCTCTTCACCTACAATCCGGCCAAGCGCAGTTGTGTCATCTCCAGACCTACCAAGCAACGACGGTCTACGCGGGGAGATCTCCTCTGTCCTGGTCGAAGGCAAGGCAGCGGTCGCCGGGAACTTGCCCTTGGACAAGGACGGGGTGGTCGGCAACGAGGACCCAGTCGGACTTGAGTAGGAGGATGCGGCCGAACAGCTCCAGCTCGAGCCGGCCGCATGCCGAGCTGGCTGCTTCCGCTTGGGAATGGGCATGGACGAGGACGCCATGGTTGCGGGATCGAAGAGGAGGAACGTATTAAGCTTGGAGGATATATTAGTTTAGACGTGTGTGAACGTCCGACTAGAAACAGACAGAGCACGAATGCCGAGATGCTATAGGTTGTTAGGTGCACGGTGAGGTAGGATGCAGAGTAGGAAGAAGGCCGAGCAATCGTTCCGAACGGAAGCTTGCTGGAGGCCTAGCTCGTGACTCGACTGGAGCCGCCTGCTGATGCCTGCATGTGCGCCGCATGTCCCCCACAGATATACCGGACCCAGCCTCTTAAGATGCCGGTGTTTCATAACTACAACCAAAGCTCGAAAGGAGAATGAAGCAGATATTCGTGCACTTAATTAGTGCGAACCTCCTGGCTATCGTACATCCTATACTATCTAACCCACGCCCCATAAGTACGTCAACCACGCCCATCCACGCCGTGAGCGACAAGAACGCTGGAATGCTATAAGGAACCGGACATCTCTCGCGTATCTGAGTACAGCCTCAACCCGACATCTACAGCGCACTGCGTAGAGCAGAGACGCCCGGTCTCCGTGGATGGGAAGATAAAATTCCACCATTGTTGTATCCCCTAATCGTACAAGCACCTCGGGGTATCATCAAAACCAAGAACAACAACCCCCTCCTTTCCCGACTGGCCTGCTGCTGATTCGCCGCCACTCCATCCCGTGACGCCGCCGCGCACCCCGCCGCGGCCACCGCTCGCTAGCGGCCACCAGATATCGTACAAATACATAAGATGTGAGTGCTTGCCGCCGTCGCTCAGCTCGCAAGCCCGACTCTACCATCCTCGCTTGCGCGCAAAGCGCTTGTTGAGCAGCTGCAGCACCTTTGAGACATTGAACTGCACGTATTCCAAGTCGAGGTCTTCTTGCTGCTCCTTCTGCATCTCTAGCAGATCGTCCAGCTTCAGGTCCAACTCCAGTAGCCCACGGTTCCTACCCTTATAGTGGAGGCTGATGACGAACGTTCCTGGGCTTGGACTGGTAATGTTGAAATAGATATTGGCTCGCCGGTTCTCTGGCACGTTGCTCTTCTGAATCACACCTTGCTTCTCCAGCTCCTGGTGAGTGAACTTGTATGGTCCAAGTACCTTTGATGCCTGGCCGCGCTTGCTCGTGCCTTCTGACTGCCCACGCACATTGTGGAGATAGCTCTTATACGTCTCCAGCTGCCCGACGAGGTAAGTGTTATGGTCACGAATGGTGCGGAAGACTTCATCCAGCTTCTGTGTTTCGGCAATCACTTTCTCCTTCAGTGAGCCGAGGTGAACGAGCTCCTGCTCCACTTCGTCTCGCAGCAGTGCGTAATTGTCTTCTTTGTCGACAATACCGAGCTCCTGGAGTTGGTTCAGGAGCTCCATGGCCCGAATGCCCTTGCGTACCATGACCGAATCATTTTTGGTGGTCGCCGCAGCTTCTGCAACCCTTTCCAGACGAAGTGGCCTCCTTGTTACAACGGAGCTCGTTGGCAATGAACGCATGATCATCACGAATGTTGACTTGGCTTCCATGAAGAATACTTCTTCTTGTGTGATGTCAAGCGCCGCGGTCAGGTCATCGATAGGCGTTTCCCACTTGCTGTAGAGAGGCAGATTGATCATCCTGTTCTCCTTTCTCGGCAGCTGCGGTGGTGCACCGCCCAACTCAGCCAAAAGCTGATTCAAGTGTGAAGACTCGTCCTTGACCAACTCAGCGCTGTGCTTCTCGATCAACGCATGTGTTGCGTAGACTTCATTTAGAGTAATTTGCAACTCCAGGTCACGCTTCGAGAGGGCGACATAATTGTCCATTTCCAGCGTCTCATAAAAGTCCTGCACCTCACACAGATCCACCATGAACTTGTTGATACGCTCCTTGTTTTGTTGTATGAATGGCTGCAACTTGACCATGTAGGGCTCCTTGGCGTAGCTCGGCTTGTTCGCCAGGTTCTGCAGCATTTTGGCCACGTACGTAAGCGTCCGCTTTGGATTGTCCGCTGGTATCTGCTCGATCAACATGTACGAGCGCGGCGTCACAATGGCTGGATTGATGAAGCGCAGGAAGAAGAATCCGCCAATCAACGTGCAGACGGTCTGCTCCTGTGCGTCTGGGTACTTTCGTCGGGTTAAGCTCCGGATCTGCTTGCAGATCCACCGGATCCCGTACGGCGTTTCCTCCAGCCCGTCAATAATAGTGTCCAGGAAGGAGTTGGCAATCTCTATGAGCATATCGATTCTTGGCGCGATGATTCTTTGCACATTCTCGTTAGCCGCTGCCTGCTCAGCTGTAATGCCCTTTTGCAGTCCTGGCGGCAGCGGCTCGCCACCCGACTCGATCTTGTCAATCATTGTCTCGTACACCTTCAGTGGGTTAATTTCGAGGTCCAAATCTTTGATCTCGATAAGCGAATTAATGCGGTCAGCAAGCACCGTCTTGAGGTAGCTTTGCCCGGGTCCCCTTCGCGTGTAAGTGGTCATCATCCGTGATACCGGCGTATTGGCTCGCAGCAGCGAAGAGTAGTCCGGCGTATTGTCGAACTGATAAGTCAAGACGGACTGAAACATGGTCAAGAGCAGATGCTCCTCTCGGCTCTCGTATTGGTTGCCGTAGATGGTAAACATGACAGTCTGCAGCAGTTGGTCAATCTCGGCCATTGTGACTAGCCGACAAAGATGTGCGATATGTCTCGGCTCGCTTTGCAACAGGAAGAACAGGTTGCCGTATTTCTGCGTCTTCTCGTCGTTCGGAAACGTGCCTTCGGAGAGGTCGGTCGCATCGTCCAAGTGGCTAGCCACTTCGTCTCGCTAATCAACGTCAGCACCCAAAGGCACCGGACCCTCAAGTTTTCGTGTGTATGTAGACCTACCTCCTCCAGCGCCATTCGATTCTGCACGAGCAGTGCTATTCGGGAGTCGAGGTAACGAACATCCTTCTCCAGGACAAAGTTCTTCTTTGACTGGGAAGATATCCGGCTCTTTAGGTCTCGCAAGGCCTTCTGAGCTACACGTTGTCAACCTCACGTCTTTGACTCGCCTCGCGCGATATGCTCACCTCTTGCCAGGTCGTCTTCAATCTCGAGATCCCGCTGGTTGGCGTTCATAGACAGGTAGAGGGCGGTGACGGAATAGCGCTTCGAGGTGCGCATAGAGCGCGTGCCATCGTGTGAGCTCATAGTGGTCTGTCGGTTTAAGGGCAACATCGAGGATCCAGATGAGGTGGAAGCGCGAGAGGGAGTATGCAGCATAGAAACAGCCATGCTGCGCCTATGCTGCCAGTCGGGGTGAGTTGCTGCGGTCGCGTCGCGCGCAATCTCGCTGTGGCCGAGCGTGAGGTCGGACAAAGACGGTCCGCGAGGGAGGAACTGAAGATATGGGCTTTGTTTCAGGTAATTGCGTGGTCGGTCTGTCGGGATGTGCGTGCGATGTCGATGCGCTTGCCCCTCTTATCGCCCAGCGATTTCGGCACTCATATGAAACAAGGCTGCAGGTACTCAGGCCAGCGGGAAGCTACAGGCTGCTGCGCGGGACTTGCGAAACGCCGCATGTGTACATTCCAAGCTCTCTTCGGTGGCAGCGTGGGCGCACTGGAATGTTTTGTATTAGGCGTGTGATACTGGGGGCGGGCGGCGATCACGGCGACAGGTACTGAGTGAAAGCAGAGCCAGGGAGAGCTGCAGCTGGCCTGGACTCGTGAAGACTCGGGAGTCGGTATTCGTGGCGCGCGTGATATGGGAGGGCGTAACGTGTTATAGGCAATCAAGGACAATGGAAGGCCAGCAGCCGCGAACGTCGGGTACAGTATGTAGGACTGGAAGCAAGAGGGGAAAGCCAGGCCAGTGTTAGGTAAGTGCTGTTTTCTGAAATGGCCATCCTTATTTCACTAGCGCGGCTTTAGGCGGAAATCTAGATGTAACTAGAGCACCTTAGCTAGAACGCTAGTAAGGAGGGTGTTTCCAAAAGAGGATAGATCTATTATCAGGCAAAGCTCATTAGCTTGTAAAAACCAATCGGGCTTTAGAAGGTGTCGCTAGCGGGTGCGCTAGCAAGGGGGATGGCCATTTCAAAAAACAGCACAGATGATTAACCACGGCCACTCTCCCTCCCGATCCCGTCAGGGGTTTTATGGGACGCGCGACCTCAGCTTGCTGTGCTTGTGTCGTCAGTCTCGTTGGATCACAACCTTGTCTCCCCATCATTGATATCGTTTAACGGTATGCGCACTTTGGACAGTAAGGTATGCGTGGTATGCTGTTTACCCCGGCCGTTCCGCAAATACCTTATCTTCAATGAGAAACAGTCCCGGTTTGATGCCACTCAGCTTCGTTGGCACCGCCATGCCCCACCCTACCTACTACCTACATACCATATTAGGCCTCCACCAGCCAGCCAGGCTCTGCAAGCTGTAAGAACGCTCATCTGACCTTTATCCTCTCATCCCAGCCCAAAGCAACAATGGGGCAACGATGTAGCTCTATAGCATCCGCAACGACCGAAGTCTAGACCGAAACTCCCGTTTGTTTCAGAACCTCGAGATATCCCTCCCAAACGCCCAATTGATCATCCTATCCTACGGTCAGCTCCAACCCTTTCCTAGGTATGCCAGCACCATCTAGGGCACACACGCCTCGACTCACCAATAAATCGGAATCAATAGCCTATTCCTCCACGAGATCGACTTGGTAAGGTACGCGCCGCGCCACATGACCCACGCTGCCCGGCCGGACAGGCTGCCCTTGTCCATTTGCACAATGGCGTTCCATCTGCCGATATACGCCATGATGCCTTGACTGGCGAAAGAGAAGCCGCGGGTGTTGATGTCGCCTTTGTTCAGCTTGCGCGCCAGCCATTTGGCCTTTTGCGCTGCGACTTGGGCGGTGGCGGGGTACTGGGTGTCGACGATTGCGGCGCAGTCACCGAGGGCGAAGACATCGCGGAGGATTGCTGCTGGCTTGGCGTTGTCGTCGTCGTGGCCCTCGGCCGAGTCGACTTGTACGCGGAGGAAGTCGTCAGTGATGACACTGCCGGATCGCGGATGCTTCTGCACTTTCCATCCCGTAGAGGAGTCAGGGCTGGTATTGACATCCTCAAGCATTCTGACACAGCTTGCTGGAGCCGTGAACGAAGCGCTGAGTGCCTTCTGGACGAAAGGGTTGCTCATGAGCCCGGTCGACCACACAACGAAGCCGCATCCGACCTCAGACTGTTCTCCGTTCTGCAAAGTCAAGGTGTAGCCGCTCGCTTTGACGTCTTGGTTGAGGACTCCCGTACCGTCGACGGTAGGGAAGCCTCGCCTCAGATCCCGAATGCGATGGCTAGTCTTGATCGTCACACCCTCCGAAGCGAAATGCTCATGAGCGTACTTGGCCAGCTTCTCATCGAACATCGGCAAGATCTTGTCTGCCACATCGTATACCGTAATCTGGACATGCTGCGTCAGCTGCGGGTACAGCTTCGACATATCCTCTCTGATAATATCTCTGAGTTCACCACTGAACTCAACACCGGTAGGGCCTCCGCCAACGATGGCGAAATTCAAGAGCTGCTTTTTCAGTGCTGCAGGCGTAGTTGGTAGGGCTGCGGTTTCGAAACACGAAAGCAATTTGTTGCGTATTCTTCGGGCGTCTTGTACATCCTTGAGAAAGTATGCAAAGTCCTTCACCCCGGGAATACCGAATGTCTGACTGTAGCTCCCCACGCCGATGACAAGCTTATCGTACGGCATAGAGAAGAGCTCTCCTCTGCTGGCCTCGATCTGCATCTCCAGCGGCCGTTCGTCCTTGGCCTCGCCAGCCCGAGTGTTTAATAGACCAACATTGGGATCCCGCACAGTCTCACGCACAACAATCTCCTTTTTGCCAAAGTCTACCGCATCGGCTCGGCCTTGGATGTAGTCATACTTGCTGGTTCGCGAGCGTACCGGCTCCAGCGCCGTACGGAATTCGAGCGTGCCAACCGACGTCGAGGCAAGTAAGGGCGTAAAGACAAAGTACGAGCGCGGCGACACGACAACCGTCTGGAACTTTCTCGGATTTAGAGAGCGAGCAAGATTGTAGCCTGATCGGTCAGTAAAGTCGCTTGGAAAAAAGTCGCGATGCCGGAGAAATCTTACCAGCCCACCCGGAGCCTAAGATGACTATGCGCTCTCTATCTGTTGGCCGTTAGCTTTGCGACACCAGCAGAGCTGGCGGTGTGCGCGCACCGTTCCTCGCCGCCTCGAGCTGTTTGATCGATATAGTCCTTCGCTGCCCGGCGCAGAACCGACTTGAAAGCAATATCGAGTTGACTCTCTGACGCGAATGAAATGCCATACTGAGATAAGAGAAGGAGGAAAAGCAAATCAAAACCAGATCGTACCCAAACACTTCTTACACCTCACTTACCCGGCGCTTCGACGCCAACGTGTATGTAGGTACAGAGAGAAGGGATGCTGCGTTGAGATGGAGGAACGCCCGTTGAGGAGCACATGTGAAGCTGAAATGCTGATGTGGCTTGGAATAGCTCAAGAGCACAGAGGACATGGCTTCTGCGGAGGCTTACCGCACCTTGCTTATGCAGGTACGATAATGACAATAGCATCGGAGTCCGTATTCATGTGCATCTCCCGTGGACGTGGTTGATGTAGTGTTTCAGGATCGGCCTCAGCAGGTCCGACTCTCCTGCACAGCGGGAGCGGCTCAGCGGCAGATCAACCGCCATCAGCCGGGACTTCCTTCCTAAATAGTAACGTGGAAGGTACTACCCTGTCGATACTTTATTTTTCGTCGACTCCGATGCAGGTGCTGAATTGCTCTTCCGACGCTCAATTGCCTGGATGTCTTGTAATTACAACAAAGTATCGCCCAAAGCACAGCGCACAATAGACACACCGGCACGCACAGTTTCCGCCGCGCCCTGCTCCTCGAGACTCGGATTGACCTCAACCAGATCCAACGCGACTAGGCTACCGGTCTCGTGCACGCACTCCGCAATGAAGTCGCCTTCACGCAGCGTCAAGCCGCCTCTCACTGCAGTACCCGTGCTGGGAGCCCACATGGGATCCAGCGCATCGATGTCGAAGGAGAGGTGAATCGGCGTGTCTCGTCCGATCCAGCCCAGTGCCATGTCCATAACCTTGCCGATGCCGTGACGGTCCACGTCGTGCATGCTGAAAGCCTTGATACCATTCTCACGCAAAATCTTCTTCTCGCCTCGGTCGATATCGCGCAGACCAATGTAGACGAGCTTCTTAACGCTGAACTTCTGGTCGTCCTTCAGCCAGCCAAATGGCGCATCGGGCTTGTCGGACGCCAGACCGGTCAGGAAAGCGACGGGCATGCCGTGGATGTTGCCGCTGTCGCTCGTCTCCGGCGTGTTGATATCCGCATGCGCATCTACCCAGATGACCGCCAGCTCTCTGCCCAGCCTCTCACGCATGGCTTTGGCCGTGCCTGAGATGGTACCAATCGCGATCGAGTGGTCGCCGCCGAGTGTGAGTACGAAGCGTCCTTCCTTGGCGTGCTCGTACACCTGCTTGCTCAACTGCTGCGTGACTGCGCTCACGGCCCTCGGCTTCTTCATGTTGCGGTGGTCCGGGTCTTCTTGTGGTATGAGGTCGGAATAGGCGTGCACTTGGCCATCGTAGTGAATCTTGTACTCGAGGTCGTCTGTCAGCTGCTCGACCAGGCCTGATTCTATCAGGGCCATCGGCGCGGCGTCAACACCCGGCTTGCACTACAGCCGTGTTAGCATTCGTCATGTTGTCCGCTCTTGTGCCATGTTGTACCTGTCCGCCAGAGAAGCCGACAGCGACAAGGCCAATGTCGGTGCCATTGGCAAGAAATTTCGGTTGGATCGTGGGCGCGTCCATCTTGACTACGTGCTCCAGTCAGTCTCCCGGACTGCTTCTCGTGCCGTTCACCGTAACCCACAGATCTGTTCTCGCTTGCGACAATGCGGAATGCTAACTTGTGCTCAATGAGACTGGGAAACAAAGAAACGACGCGAGCGTAGGCCGAAGGGTGATGATGCTGAAGGAGAAAGGAAATTTGCAACGACCTGCGGACCTGCCAGTCATCAGCCTCTGCACACCAACCATTCCATTCTTACGAAATGCCAACGTGTTGACCGCGTACAGCTGTACTTAGGAGACTAGTGTGAAGCCCCGTATGACCGCTAAGTGAAGGTATAGGCGCAAGGCGGAGGGAAGGAAGACCCCCACGCTTGCCCTGCACGCCTAGCAGGCGGCTCAAAACGATCGGCGCACGCCCGGAAAAGGGCCGTCTTGCACGTGGGGTAATCTTCATGTGACAGCGATGGAGGTTGGAAGGAGGTGGGATGCAATGAATGCTTAAGGTGCCTTAGGTAAGGTACCTATATGCGACTTCTTCAAACATCACTACCTTAGATACCTACCCTACCCCGGCTACGCTCTCGTCGCTCTGGTGGTCCGATCGTAGAACTCTAGTGTACACGCCGCGAGGAAACAGGGTATCTCCTTCCTCCCTTCTACCCAAAACTCAATCATGCCCTTGATTTCGCAAGCAAAAACAGACTGCGGCCCACCGCTGACCTTCATCGTCCCGTTCTCGCCGTCAAACACGATGCTGTTCTCCTCCTCCTCTCCATCCTTGTTGAAATGATTTGGGTAGAGAATGCTCGTCGCTTTGACCCTGCCATTAGGCATAAAATCAAGCCGCCATCCGAGGATCGAGCATACAGCTTCTCGAAACTCGAGGGACTTCGACCCCCAGATCTGCTTCAAACGCATCGTCTTTTTCTCATTCTGCTTCATCTGGGACTTCATCTCGTCCAGCTGCAAACGTGCGTTCTCCAGCGTACTGATGGGCACGACTTTGCTCCCATGCGGCTTGCCCTCCATCTGTGCTAAAAGCGCCGCGTTCTCGTCGCGCAGCGTTCGCAGCGTCTCCATTTTGATCGCTTCCGCCTCGGCTGTTGGATTGTTCTTTAGTTCTAGCACTCTCGTGCGCGACGTTTCCTTCAGCGACGCGATCTGAGACACGCCAACCCTAAGCTCTGCTTCTAGGAACGTATTGTGCGTCTGAAGCTTCTCGAGGTCATCCTGTAGCGTACGCATCTTACGCCGTAGCTGACCTAGTCGCTCATCCTCATCATCCTCTTCTTCGCGCGACCGCTTCTTAGGGGTTTGAAGTGACGGCTGCACTGGCGCCGCAGACTCCAGCTTCGTTAGATCAAGGTGGAGACCCTGCAATTCGCCTCGATATTGCTCTAGCATGTCTTCAAGCTCGTGTATTCGTTTCACCCGCTCCTCGTCCACCTGCTCCGGGTTGAACTCCGCCTCCTCGGCTTCGAAAGTCTTCATCTGAGCACGTAGATACTCTACTTCCTTGGTGACCAGATTCTTCTGCCGTTGCAAGCGCATCACAGCCTTACCATCTGTGGCTGGAGCTGGCACGCTCGTTGGAGTAGAGCTACGAAGCGTCTCGAGCTCAACGCTCAATCTCGCTTTCTCCCCCTCTAGGCTCTGTATGCGCTCCTCCTTGACGTTCATCTCCGGCTGTATCGAGCCAAGCTTGTCTACAAGACTCAGACGCTCAAGGCGCTCTTGCAAGAACGCTCTAGCCATTTGTTCAGGAGTCTCATACTTCATGTCCGTCTCGCCAGCAGCCTCCACATCAAGGTAGCTGGTCCAGCCCTTCTTCTCATCTTCCAGTATACGCTTCTGCAGCTGCGCCTCGGACAGCTCCCGCCGTAGGTCCTCCATCATCCTGACCCTCGCTTCCAGCGCTCTCTTCTCCTCCTCTACCACCTCAATGTTCTTCTGCATCTTCCGGTACTGTTTGAGCTCGCTCAGCTGGTCGCGGTTGGACGCCTCGAGCTTCTTGATGTATGCCACCTGTTCCGACAGCTCCTTCTTGATCACAGCCAGAGTATCTGCGTCGCCAGTCTGTGCTTTCAGCCGTAACACCTCATTTTCCAAGTCGCCAACCTGCGTCTCCTTCTGAACCAACTTCTGCTGTGTCGTCTGCAGCGCGCCGACCTTCGCCTCCAAATCTTGCTGGACGCCTTCCACCGACGCCTGCAGGGTGGCATACTTCTGCTCTAGCTCGCTCTGCGCATATTTATTCTGCCGCTCCTGGCCCTGCAACTCCGACTGCGCATCCTCAAGGTCTTCTCTCAACGAACGATTATCATCTTGCAGACCGCGAATCTTCTTCTCCAGCTGAGCTTTGTCGTTTGTTGTGCGATCTTGGACATCCTGTAGCTCTCGTTGCGCCGCGTCCGCCCTCTTCCTGGCCGCTGTAGCTTCATTCTCGGCTGTTTGTCGCGCCTTGAAATCGTTCTCTGCGCGATTTTGCGCGTCTCTCACTTCCTCCTGCTGGTTGAGAGACGTGAGCTCGCGCTCTTGTCTGAGAGAGTCAACCTCATATTGCAGCGTATTGAGTTGCGCTCGCAAGTTCTCATTGTTGATGTCCGGTCTCGAGACCGTGGACTGTTTTAGCGTCTCCCGTAGCTGTTGCTGTTGAGGCTTCGGCGGCGGGGAGGTATGATCGCCGGACAGGAAGTCGTAAGTCGGCTGATATGATCGCGACATTGCGCCGCCGCGGCAGGTGGGTGGTGGGTTGCGATGTCCAAGGAGACCGATTCTCGAGAAACAAGCAGACTACCGCATGCGGTTTGGGCCTGGTCCGAGCGCCGCTACAGACGCGCTTTGACTTTCACATGCGTACTCGACGTATGAACCGCAGGCATTAATCATGAGGCAAAACCTCGTACCTCCTAGTGCTCCTGGACCGGTGGCGATTAGTGAGCAGTATACAGTCTATTCGGGTATCACTTCACATTCCGTATGTACACTTTTCACACCAATCCCCCTTCACTTCGCGCTGTACACGCCGCTTACAAGCTTTCGCGCACCTTTAACACTCTTCCACGCTCCAGTTGAGACATCTTCGTCTGCGAACGGATCGGCGCCTTCGCCCGCAGCGCCCTGGCTCGCCACACTCACAGCTATGCCACTGCCGAGACTCAAAGCGTTCTCGCCAGCAATCTCCCATCTGGCCTCGACGTGACCGCCTGTAGCTTCCGACTCCGTGGCAAAGCGCGCGAGCAGCTTCTCGGGCGCTGCGCCAGGCTTAAGTGTAATGTCACCGAGCTGCCAGTAGATGAGGTTGCGTTCCCTCGAAAAGCTGCCCGGCGGCTTAGACTGACAGCTGGTCGCTTTGGCTCCGTCGAGTGTCAGGGCAAGCATGACACCGGAAAGCGTTATGCTTTCCTGGCCGTGAAGATTGAAGGATGGGTTGAGCGAGTAGCTGGCAATGATGCTGGCCTGGTTCGCTTCAATCCTAAAAGCCGGGGCAACAAGCAATGGCGCTTGGGACCCTGTGTCGTCTGCTCGCACCTGGTATTTGAATGCTACCTGGGCCCGAGCAATCTGCGCCAGGTTCACAGAGTATTCCCCTTCCTTACCAGGGGTTTGCGTAATGAACGCAGGATTTGGCGCCACTTTCTCCAACAGTGCAAAGTTTTCCAGTTTGATGTTTTCCGTACCAGAAGGAGACGGGAAGTCGGTAGGGTTGTGCGCAAGTGCGACCTCGCCAATGAGCGACGAACTAATAGGCTTGCCGTTCTCGAAGCGAGCGCTGACAGTCTCCACAATCGATGAGCTCAGGCCTGGTTCATGGAGCTCGGAGTGCTTGCCCAAGCCTTGACTGCCGGTACTCGTGAGTGAGCGACCAGAGCGTATAGAACCAGTATCGGTCGCATGATCTGTCGCGGCGGCTCGCGACTCGGGTCTCCACTGTCCCACTGTAGAAGGGAAAGGTGAGAATGCCGTGCCAGCCGCAGCTCCGCCCACAGCGCCCAGGCCAGCACCAGCCGCAGCAGCTCCGAATGTTCCGGACGGAGACTGGGAAAGGGAATAAGGGCCTGATCCAGGACTTGTCGACTGTATTGGGGGAAGTACAGGTGGCTGAGGGGAAGACGTGATTTCACGCGCAGGGTCCTGAGTGGCTTCAAATGGTGACGGCGATGGCGCGGACGGCGAGACCGGCGACATCGTAGGCTCCTGCACTGGCTCCTCCGGTGGGGGAATGAATGTACTTGGGACACTGCTCACCGGCCGGCCTGCTCTGCGCCCACGTACGGTGCCGGTTCTACTCGCAACGAACGGTGGTGCTTGCTGAGGTGACCGTCAGTGCTATTCAACAATTAAAGCTATAAGGACTCACCAATTTATTTGCCATGCTTGCCAGTGCGGCATCAGAGCCTGCACCCTCTTCCCGGATTGGAGCGTTCCGAATGTTGACATTGAAGGCGGGTGCTGGGCCCTCGCTCAAGCTTGCCGCTGCAGAATCTGCTTGAGCTTGCGCGATTGGATCATTGTGCTCAGGGGGGAGGGTGTAACCTTCACTGTCCTTCGGCGCCTCCGGAAGTGTTGGCGCTACCTCTGCTGGAGCAGGTTTCGGCGGCTCTAGATCCGCAAGGTCACCTTGATGGCTACCGTCTGATACTGTAGCGACGGGAGGCGCAGCGTACCTCGTGCCGTTAACCTGACGTGCCGACTCGGAGCGACTGGCGGGCACTGGGCTTGGAGGCGGTTGACGTCTGTTAGCAGCTGGCTCCATGATTTCACTACCCATTCGAAATGGCGATCGAGGCCTCTCGCGGGTCGACGGCGATTCCTGCGGTGCCTCGAGGGTTGAGTTCTTCGACCTGCCTAGTCTTCCAAACGGAGAGCCTCTCGGGTTCCTGTCTGTTGTTTCTGCCATGGGAGCCAGCGGAGCAGGGGCCTTGTCCTTGCCACGCCGGCCCTTTAAGACCGTGCCTAATCGCGTTAGCCCACCAATCCTGCTCTTCCTCTTGTCCTCTTGTATTGAGCTTGAGCGCTGGCTCTCATCGTCCGGCCGCGAGAGGGTTGGTGTCAGCGCGCTCGAGGATGGCGCTGCGCGAGAAGGCGTAGGCACGCTCGGTCGATGGGGGCGCTCTGTTCTCGTCCTGCCTTGCGTAGCCTTGAGCGTAAATGTCTTGATCTCGTCCGCGGTCTGCATACTCAGCAGGACGTTCAAGCAATGCTCCGCTCCGCTTTGAGTCTTCGTAACGATGTCCACCTCATGCGTCTGCAACTGGGTCAAGGCGTCTCGCAGCAAATTAAGCCGCGATTCGTCGACAGCTTGGAGGTTCTCAAAGACGTACGGCGCCTGGGACTCCCATTGCGAATGCGCGTTGTCCAGCTCCGAGGTCGCGTTCGCCACCCTGCCCGCCTCGGCCTTCTCTCCCTTGCCTACCAGCTTATCCGTCTTCTGCTGCGCTCTCTCCACATCCTTTGCCATTGAGGCTAGATTGCCTTGAATTGTCGTCATGGCCTGCATCTCGCGATTGCTCGTTCCAAAGTCTCGCAATGGTCGCTCGGAATCTGCGTCGATCTTCGCCGCCAGCGTCGCATGGGAATGGGCCATGGTGCTTGCCGCCTCAGTGAGCGCGCTCCACGGGATAGAGAAGATGCTTTGCATGTGTTAGCTCACGCGAGAAAGACGGTCGCCGCGCAGCACCTACCCCATATCGCCCGCCTCGTCCAGTTGCTTGCGCGCCAGTCTCTGGAGGCCGGCTGCATATTGCTCTTCTAGCACTCGCCGATCCTTTGCGATACTTCAGCCCCTGCTCTACGCGCGCTCTGCGAATCGCTTACCCGTAGCCAGTCCGCCACCGACGTGTTGAGCCTGTTGATCTGCCGTACGCGATCATTGAGGACGTCTACCGCTTGGCTTGGTGGCACTTGAGCCTGATCAATGGTTAGCTCTTGCTGTGCTACCGTGGCTGGGTGAGTTGGGGACGCACCGCGATGGTAGGGTACTCGCTACGCTGCGCGTTGTCCATATTGGCAGCGGAGCGCGAATGTATCTTACAAAAGAATGCTACAGAATACTCATACGACTCCTGAACATGAACACGAACATGAACATGGGAGAAACGAGCGTGGAGGGATTTACTTCGGTGCTCGAGCGCGATGTCACAACACTCGGCTTCGGTGATGACGCTCGGCTGCCGCCGGCACGTGCTGCCCCGTCAAGCCCGTGTCTGTCCACCGCCTCGTCTCTTCTCCTCCCTCTTTCGTCGTCGCAAGAACGCTGGAAACGTTCCCACGTCCACTTAAAACTCGGTAAATGCAGTGCCCTGCGGCCTGAGTAGGCAACGGCCTTCGAAGTGTGGACAGCCATCGCATCGTAGCGATAGGATCCAACAGATTGGGGGCAAGTGGAATCGAATGAAGAAAGAACAAAACAATGTTCCAAGATCTTTTGTTGATTGATCAATAGTAGGTACAAGTGTCTTTAAGCTAATGTACAAATCTCAGTCGTCAAATCGTAGTTCATGAATCTTCATCAACGGTTCCGCCAACATTTCCCCCAAATTACAACCCTTCGTCTTCTTATTCAAGCCATTCTGACTTCGCCTTGCGATCGAATCGAGCGCGCTTACTCGATATCGATGCGCCTAGTCTGCGGCGCGGGAGCCTTGGGAACGACAACGCTGAGGACCCCGTCCTTTAGCGAGGCCTTCACCTTCTCCTGGTCGACGGGATTCGGAAACGAGAACGTCCTTGCGAATTCGCCGACACTGCGCTCAGAGAGCCAGTAGCGCCCCTCATCCTTCTTCTCCTCCGCAAAATTGGCGTCCGTGCCGGTCTGTGGGTTTTCAGTCGTGCCAGTCTGGGTGCCTATCGCGCTCTCATCCTCGACAGACGGCTGCTTGTATCCGTCGCTACCTTCGATCTGGCCACGGGATCCGCCGTGAATGAAGCCAGTCGGACGCTGACCCTCCTCACGAGTGTGTTCAGTATGACCCTTAATGGTCAGGGTCTGACGGTCGGTGAACTCGATATTGATATTCTTCTGCTCGATGCCAGGAAGTTCGCCATGGAGCTCGTACGTCTGCTCGGCTTCCCTAACATCGAACCTAGGTGTGAAGGAGCGGAGAGAGCTGCTAAAGCCCTGGCCGAAAGGACCTTTGCCGCGTCCGGTATTAACGGCGTGGTTGGCGTAGGAGTCGAGCAGCCTGAACATCGGCGCGAACTCGTTCTCTACGAAGCGTGGGAAGAGAGACATATTGCGTGTAGTGGTGTAGACTGGTGTCGTTCTGACAATTGCTGGTAGGCGTTTGCTGACTTCTTGCATAGATGTATTGTTGTTGTTGATCTTGTTATTCTAATGATCCAGTGAGGGCGGACGAAGCGGCCAGTTTTATACGTCCTGGACGGCGTGGCGAACGCTCATCACTCCCATTTCTCGAACTTGCTAGCATCTCCCAGACCCGACACACAGGACGATACACCACCTGCTCCGTAAGCAATCGATGTGAGACGCATCCATATCGCACTGGTCACTCCCGGTTGCTTCTGGCATCAGCTGGAATCTTCCGTCCTGCCAAGGAATTGTCGTATTTTTAGAAGTGAGGTTCACCACGTCACGTGATACCCACAACAGCTACCAGCGTCTGGCGGCGATGGACAGTAAGGTACCAGCTCACAGTAGCTGATGCATGGTCACATTCCGAGCTCGAAACCACAGACCATACCGTGGAAGACGAGACCGATCGCCGTATCCCTTCTTAGGATCGCGTCACGTTCAGACTGCTCCTCGACACGGACACGGCATATAAGACTCGTCCTTTTAGGAAAGTGTCACCAGAGGGATCGAGCACAAGATCTAAAAAATGACGACCTGAGTGGCCGCATGCACGAGAAAAGCCATTGCCGTAAAACCATATCAATCCTACCACAAAGGTCCTGCCCTTCCAACGCCGATGCTATTGGCTGGGCGGGACCATCACGCACGCAGGAAGAGCCCAAAGCGGTGGTAGGCGTGTTCTAGCCTGGGCGGCAGGGCACCTTCTAGCGCAGTACCAGCTTGCCAGGCTCGACGAGTGCTGCTGTCGGTAGTGAGGAGTGCGGGTGGGAAAAGGAAAGTCTCGCAGCGGTTCATGCACGTGGAGGCGTTAGCAGCGTTTTTGCTGCAAGGTACAATAGCATCGGCCGAAGCCAAATGAAGCTTAAAAAGACGTCCAGCCGTTAATTCATCATTGCCAGCCACCAGACCGCAAGGTCACCGACCCTCAAATTACGCGGAGAGGTAAGTAAACTTGTCGTGAGGTCGTTCCGTTCTCGTTGCTCAATAGTCATCCGGTGCAGGATATCGCTTGCTTGCGCTTCGATACTGGTCCGGGTATTTGCGTGCTGCTCGTGCGTTCAGAGCGCTACGTTGTTCATCAGCAAACCGTTCATGTAAGCACGTGCACGCGAACACTTACTGGACTTTCTTCTGCGTCCACTCTAGATCTCTTTGCACGTCTTTCGCCGCTTTCATGCCTTCTGAGAAATTTGCTCGCGTCTTTGCCAGCCGGGCCTTAGCTTGCGCTTGAAGTGCCAGCAGCTCGCGATTCTTTGCATTCAACTCGCCCGACCTGATGTCGTCAGCTCTGCACTGCCAGCGCTTAGTGGTTACATTGACTCACATCTGGGCCTGCTTTGCCAGACTCCGATCCGCCGGTATTGGATTGTACGTTTGAGACAGTCGATCGCCCATGTAATCCAGTAGATCCACGCTTGTCGCTCCCGTGGTCGAGGCCTCGGAGTCGCTGCTAGCATAGCTGCTAGATGCCGCAGAGTACAATCCCGCTCCAGATGTGGATACACTCTCTGGCCGCTCCGGGGGTGAAGCGGACAGCTGGCTGTAAGCCGAAGAGTTTCGAGAGTGACGGGGAAGGAATGCCGGTTGCGACGTCTTGCCCGGAACGTTGACAGGGAGACTACCCGTAGGCTGATACTGGTATGGATAGTAGGTGGTAGACATGATGACAAGGTGCAAGGATGAACGCAAGAGTGGCAGAGTTGTGCGGTGTGATAGCAGTGGACGAAAGGTTATGTAGGGAAAGGGAGAGAACAACAAATCAGCTACTCAGCTAGGAGGAAGCCTTCTTATACCACAAAACAGGCTCGCTGAAGGGCCATTCCGGTGCATTCCTGCTATCTCTCCGACGACGGCCACAGCTCAATGCTGCAGCATACCCCTCATACCAGCAAGGTGAGAGATGCGTGACAACTGTGATCACGCATCAAAGGACGATCCAAGAGGTCCCTTGCCAGGCCAAGGTCCTAAGCTAGGTCCACAGGGGGTCGAGATGGCCGGAGGGGCTCCCCGGGGCACAAACTCTAGGCTTGTGACGAAGATTGCCATTGGTCTCCTCCAAAAGCTAGAAGAGCTAATGTGCGCTCATACTCGCGAGCCGAATTGCCGTTCGCGCGATGTTGGTGGGTCCATGCTTCAGCATGGAGCGGATTGCTGTGAGCGCTGGGGGCGAGACTGATACTGCAAGGGAGCGAGCGTAATCTGCACGCTGCAGTCGCGTCGTCCTTTCGCTAGCCTCATCAAGACCAGACTCGGGCCAGCTCATGGTGAGACCCCTGTCGTAGGAGCCATGTCTGCAGTTCAGTGTGTGGTCGGAAAGGCGTGCGCTGTCAGAGGTTTGATGAAAGGGAGGTGAGGACAAGGCCTAAAGCTTCTTCAACAGGGTCGGAAGGGCAAGGGAAGCATGCTGGAGATCGACCTGCTCTTCAGGTGGCACCGCATAGAACTTACGTCTACGCCGCAGCTGTCAACGCCCGCCTGACATGCACGCAAACAGCGGTTTCGCTTTGCATCATGTTGTGAGGCAGAGGCAGAGGGCAAGGACGGGAGTTGACGTTCAGTGTCGTTCTCGCCTCAGGCTTGGCGTCTACGACGGGACTAAAGTCGCGGAATGTTTCCAACGTCACGTGAGCGAGACAGGGACAAGACCGCATCGCCTTTGTAGGTAGAATATCCAGGAATCCAGTAGATAGGTGGGCAAGAGCTGGAGCACGATGCTGCCGCAAGAGACAGCAGAGTAGCGTCAGAGGCTCCAACGCATCACGACCAGGCCATCCCTGGCCGTCGTCGATCGTGCGGAATGCTCACTTGCCGCCCACGACTTTCTCTCCCAGCGCCTTCGATTGGGCATTCTTGCTTGACAAGCCGCGCTCAACAGCGGCCTCTACTGCACGCCTCGACGACGTGTCGGAACAACGACCATGGAACATTTTGACAATGTGTCACTGTGGGCTGCCTGAAGATCGAGTCACCTTTTGAAGGGTCAAATGTCTTTGTCTCTGCAGGCTCGCGTAGCTTCTGGGATACTCCTATCGCTCCATGTTGCCTTGGACAGCTCCTTAGCCTGGCCACCCGAGATCTTCTGTTGCTGACGACCATTGTCTATCAACCGGCGGGAACTGCTTGCTTGGTATCACCACTCTGGATACCTCTAAAAGACTCCTTGCCTGACGCCTTTGCGAGTCTTCTATGGTTGCCTAGGTATTTCAATCCGAAGCTCCATAGCCCAATGACCAACAGAGGCGCAAGATACCGCTCTCTCGGTGAATATCCATCCCCTGTGCCGCTTGCCGCTTGCACCGCTGTTGCAACTTCCATGCCACGTGGGTCAAGGTACCCTAGCCACTGATGAGGTACACCACTGGAGATCTCGATGAGCTGGACCAACATTCGAAAGCTATGCACGCTCGCCTAGCTGCTGGCTGGCTAGAGAAGGCACAGCTGATCTTATTTCAAAGTAGATGTTCCAAAACTCTTTCACGTCGGCGGCTCCAGCATTGCCTGCATTATCAATTTGTCAGGCTTTCATCTTCTTCGCGCACATCCCAGCAAAGGCGCATCCCGTACAATGAAGATAGGGTCAATCATCTAGATTTGCTCAATCCAAGCTTGGGTATCTAACAACTCAAAACAAAAACGCCACGCTAATCAAACCCAACTCTACCCAACCCTCTCTCATTCACGGCATCCTGCACGCCCTTTTCAACCCTTCCCAAAGCTTCCCGCCAAGCGTCGTTGGCTAGCTCCTCAATCTCGTCCTCCCCTTCATAAACAACATAAGCCATCCACTTCGCTACCGCCACAGCTTTACTCATATCCCTCTCGTCCAGCACCATCTCCGTCAAATACTTGACCAGAGCCGCAATATCCTCATCATAAGGTCCTCCGTCAGAGAATTCGACATACCACGCCTTAACAGCTTGCCGCAAGTCGGGCAGTTCGCTGAGCTTGCGCGAAGTGAAAGTCGGCTTGGCCGGCCGAGGCGGTAATGTGAACAGCCGATCAAGCGTACCATCCTCCTCCTGACCCTTCTTCTTGCGCGCTTTTGCACGCTGATGCAACGAGAGATCGATGCCGCCAGTCCGCTGGAGCCGGGCGTTGCGCTGTTGAGCCAGTATTTCCTGCCTCAGGTCCTCGGGCAGCGCAGCAAGAAACTCCGGGTCTAGTTCCTCGGGCTCGCCTTCCGTGTCAGTTGTCGCGGCGCCGCTATCGTCTTGTAGATGCCGTGCGTTCGGCCTGGCCACGAAGTTCGCTTGGGTCAGCGTAGGGTTGTCACTGTTGGAAAGCCCGCTTCGGGGACGTCCCGTGAAGAGACTGCCGCCGCGCTTTCGCTTTAGTGGCTGCTTGATGGGTGGTAGCGTGCGTTTCTTGCGAGGGGACTGAGGGAGTAGGGACTGCTCGCCGCGCTTGCGGTTTCCGGCGGGTTGATAGAAGCCGAGCACTTCGGCGCGAACGTCGTCCGGTAGGGCCTCGAGGATGGTGGGGTCGAGTTGGGATTCGTTGGGCAGTGCAATGGCTGGAGCAGGAGCTTTTGAGGTCGATTTCGACAGCTCTTTTTCGGTCGTGGCCTCGGATTCTGACTGAAGCGTTGGCTTGACGTGTCTCGCCAGCTTCGCTCGGATGTCTTCAGGCAGCTCAGCAAGTACGCTCGGATCGACCTGCGTAGGAAGCACGAATTGGGTGCCAAGCGTGTTCAGTGGCTTTTTTGTCGGCGTATTCAGACCGACAGGCTGTAATGTCACGCTAGGCTTGTTGACATCGGCCACTCTCTGCTTCTCCGGGGTCCTTACATCATCCTGTATCGGATCTTCAGCGGGCTTCTCAGCTGGCTTCTCAAAAGCTGCCGGCCTCGACGGCTGACCGGCTTTGAATTGCAACCGTCTCTGGCTGCCCAGGTCGACGCCTTCGCCGCCAGGCTTGACAGGATCGAGCTTTTGCATCTGCACGCCAATGCCCCTTAGCTCTCCAGGCGAGATATTAAATGACTTGATCATTGTAATGGCTTCTTTGGTGATGACCGCCGTATTGTTCGTCGCAACGCCAAGCTGTAGACTCTTGTTATAAGTGTCGCACTTTCCGTGGCCTAGGTGCTTCGGCGGATCCAGTGGAGCGTGAGCCGCACGCCTCATAACCTTCATGGTAAGCTGCCGGCCTTTGACGCGTTCCTTAACAAGCCGCTTGTGCAACTCGCCGCAGAGTCCCTGCATGAACTCATCCACCTGCTCCTGGTTCTCGAATCGGACGCCCCAATTGACTTCGGCAGAGACCGACTTGCGGATAACTTGGTCACCAACTTCAGTTCGATCAATGCCACGGGAGTAGTCCCAAAGCCTCTCACCAGTCTTGGGCCCTAGCGTGTTGATCAGCTTTTCCTTGGTAAGCTCGCGAATATCCTTGACGAATTTGACGCCAATCTCTTCAAGCTTGCCGCCAATGCTCCAAGCAACGCCAGGCAGCTTCGTGACTTCGAGTGCGCCAATAAAATCAAGCATTTCTTCAGGCTTTAGCTGGTATTGGCCAGCGGGCTTCGCTTTGCGTAGCGCAATCTTGGCGAGGAGGATGTTGTTACCGATACCAACGGACACAGCACACCCAGTCTTCTCGAGCACCTCGTCTCGCAGCTGCTGAGCAATCATGTCCGCCTTTCGCTGCTCACGATTGACAGCACCCTCGTACCTCTTCACGCCATCGGTACCGCTTTCAACAAAACAGATAGCACTAATATCAACAAGCGCCTCGTCGATGCTGACGCTCTGCACAACACCGCGAGTAGCCATGATTGCATCGTAAAACTTTCTGCTAGCATCCTCGTAGCCCGGGAAGTCATAGGGCAGAATCTTTATCTCCGCGCACAAATCTTGCACGCGTCGCATCCACATGCCGTTGCTGATGCCAAATTCGCGCGCCACGTAGTTGCAACTCGCTATTTCTGATCCGGAGCCTTGGCCATGAGCGACCACGCAAGGTTTGTCTTTGTACTGAGGGTGCTTCTTCAACGAAACGGCCGCAAAGAACGAATCGAAGTCGACATGTAGGATGTACCTTCGCTGACCAGGTAGCTTCTTGAGCTTCGTCTGCTGCGATGAGGTCTTCTCGGCTGCGAGAGCTTGGAGTTGGGACTTGAGGTCCGCTTTCCATGTCGAGAGGTGATGCAGTCGCGACTCGCGGTAGTACTGCTCGAGGAAGTCTGGGTTGACGACGGTTGACTTGCGGATCTTGGGGTCGGAGAGAAGTAAAGCGTTGTGCTCTTCTGCGGTCATATTCGCAAAGCGCGTCGGAGAGATTGAGCGGAGCGCTTCTGAGTCGCGCACGACCGCCATTGAGTAGTCAGGTTCTTGCGAGCCTTTCCGTGGACGTAGAGGAGTGCGCTCTGGATCTGCCGATCGCGAATCTTTTGACTCGTCCGCTTCAAATTGCCGCTTCATGCTCTCAATTTCAGCTTCCACGAGTGGACTAGAAGGAGGTGGCGTTCGGGTCCCAAGTTCCGTTCTGACCTCCAACAAGTCCCGTGGCTGCTCAGGCTGTCTTGGCTCGTCCGGACTAGAATCCAACCCATCATCTTCCTCCATCGCGCGCTCAATCGAGCTCGTGATCTCAGGCATTATGTGCTCGTCATCCACAATGTCATCCTCTGGTGTCACGGTCTGCGTGAGGCTTGCCGGCATCTTATTAGATGCTGACGCCTGCGAGCTCTTGGCTTTCAGCTGACTCGTATACCAGCTGGCGTCGGTCTGCTCCTTGTAGCCATGCGTCTTCCTATTCACCTGGCTGACCATTTGCCCAGTGCTAAAGCCAAGCACCTTCTGGCCGGCACCTTCGTCCACCACGCGGTAGTTGTCCCATGGCAGCAGACTGCCGGCGTTAATGCTATCTACGATCCATGCCGGCTTCACGATACGGTATCGTTTGAACTCTTCCTTCTTCTTCGGCGTCAGAGACGAAGCTATAATGTGCGTCACCATCGTCTTCCCGTCCAGATACTGGATGAAGCCGCCACCATGCTGCACAATCATCTTGTGTAAGTCATTTAGAGACGGCTGAGTGTATCCATTGACGTGGCACACAACATTTTTGAAGATTGAAGGCTTGTCTGCTGACTCTTCACGCAACTTAGCGTCCAGATTCTGTAGCTTGATCTTCTTGCGCCTGAAGTACTCCGGAAAGCCGCCAAACTTGGACCCCTCGTATTCGTCGCCCTCCTCGTTGCTGAAGGTGTGGCCCTCGATCCGTTTGCGGACCGAGTTGGACTTTTGCTCCAGTCGCGAGCCCATATCTGCGTCCACTCATACCATATGTGCTCAGGCAAGTTCGCCGTTTAGTCGACGAGCACTGTAGCGCACGCGCTGTCATGTCTTGACAAGCATACATGCGACGGCGATAGCGCCAGCTCGAGTGTCGTGTGCCGTGGTCACGTGGTCAGACGTGCCTTCCAGGTTCGAGTGCTGTCGCCACCTCCATCGCATTATTCTTCCTGTCACGTCTGACACACGACGAAGACGGCAATTCACGTCCTGAGGTAACCCAAGAGACGCGTGACTGCGGGGCTATTCCCGATACGTCTAAGCGCATTGATCCCGCGAGGCTCGAGCTTTGGATGTCTTTGAAAGTTTGGCAAAAAGTTCAGAGCTGGATGGACTCGACTCTTTTGCCCTGCTCGACTACTCGCAAAGCATTGTCGATATCCAGACTTCGTCATACCATCTTCGCACTCATAGACAGTGCTCCATACAATTACAGACCAACGAAGGTCGACCGTTCTTCTGAGAGAAGCTTGATCGCATAGAAGTTAGCTATGGCTGGCATGGTTCCTATGGCCATGTATGGTACGTTCACAATGCCAGGCAAGGTACTGCTACGAATGCGCTAACGCTTGCAAAGGGCTCGAGGTCCCCTGTGGCGATGTCGCCATCTCTGCCCGACCAGAAATCCCCTCTGCCTTTCGTATCACTATGGCGGCGATCGACCCGTCGGCGGAGGCCGAGGGCGAGGAGGGCGCTCCACAGCGCGCGACCCTGAAGGTCATCCGTCAGCCGCTCGACCTTGATGACTATGACTCTGATGAGGATGACGAGTTCGACGCCGACGAGTTTGAGGCTAGGCTGGCGGATGAGGATGACGATGAGGATGACAGCGAAGACGAGGGCATGAACGGCGGTCCGAGCGACCCAACCAAGAGCAAGAAGGCACGCAAGGAGGCTGCTGAGGCTGAGATCCGAAAGATGCTCATGGAGGAGGGCATGGACTTGGACGAGGATGAGGGCAAGCCCAACGGCGTCGCCAAGTCCGCCAAAGCCAAGGGCAAGCAGCCTGCCAGCGATGAGGAGGAGGACGAGGACGATGATGAAGACATCGACAGTGATGAGAGCGATGAGGGCGAGGTGGAAGAATTCGTCATCTGTACCCTCGACCCGTCCAAGGTATGTGAATTTTTCTTTCGGGATTCACCGCTCGTACTAACTCGTTGCCCAGAACTACCAACAGCCGCTGGATATCACTGTCGGCGACGACGAGCGTGTCTGGTTCAAGGTCTCTGGTACCCACAGCATTTTCTTGACCGGTAATTATGTTGAGCTACCGGGTGGCCGCCCTGACATGGATGATGACGAGGACGACTACGATGATGAGGATGACTACGATCTCGAGCCTGATGAGGATGAGCTGGACGAGGAAGAGGAGGACGAGCTGGACGGCATGGGGGAGCCGCGCATCACTGAGCTTGATGACGAGGAGGCGCCTAAGCTTGTCGTGGCGCCCAAGACTAGCCAGAAGGCCGAGAAGAAGTCGAACAAGCGCGCTGCTGAAGCTGAGCCCGAAACGCTGGATGAGATGATTGCAAAGGAGAGCACCGCCAACGGCGAGCCCAAGCTCAGCAAGAAGCAGCTCAAGAAGATGAAGAAGAATGATGGCTCTGCTGTCACTGTTGAGAAGACTGAGGAGAAGGCTGGCGATTCCGCAAAGTCCGACAAGAAAGTCTCCTTCGCCAAGGAGCTCGAGCAAGGTCCCACGCCCAATTCGACCCCAGGCAAGGATGGTGCAGCCGACAAGGAGAAGCCCAAGGCCGCGACCGGGGTCAAGGTGGTCCAAGGCGTGACCATCGACGACAAGAAGATCGGAACTGGCCCAGCCTCCAAGTCTGGCGACCGCGTCTCCATGCGCTACATCGGCAAGCTGCAAAAGGACGGCAAGGTCTTCGACAGCAACAAGAAGGGCAAGCCTTTCTCGTTCAAGCTAGGAGCCGGACAAGTCATTAAGGGCTGGGACATCGGTATCCAGGGCATGAGCGTTGGCGGCGAGCGTCGCGTTACCATCCCGGCGCATCTGGCGTACGGCAAGCAGAACATGGGCGACATCCCTCCCAACTCGACCTTGATATTCGACGTCAAGATGCTTGAGGTCAACAAGAAATAAGCGGATTGCCTATGCTTTGTCTGCAAACTCGACACTCAACAGCATCGCTCTGTCGAATCGCACATGCGGGCTTCTCCCTGTAAGACTGTTCATACATGCTAGCGTTCTCGGCTCCGGCGGCACGAAATGACCCTACTTTCCAGACCAAGTGCTGGAGGGAAGGACGGGTCGTTGTACTCAGACGATGGCTTTGATTGTCGTTGAGGCGCTGCTAAGAGTATTGTGGTGTGCTGCCTTTTTTCATAGCGCTGATGATACCCGACTTGCATAGCATGTTGCAGGGATGACGGGTCTCGGACAGCGTTCGTTGCTTTGCTGTTTTACTGTACTAAAAGTTGGGTGCTGAGAAAACGTTATGGGTGTTGAGAAGTGAAAGAGAGTTCATATCTTAGGTAGCATGAATCCCTCAGAAGCTACACTCACTTTCGCCTGACATCTCGGCTGACCTACGATCCATTGATCAGCCTGCAGTCATTGTGGTATGTGCAATAAGGTAGCTTTCCAAACGCAAGGATCTAAGGTAGTGCAAGTAAGGTAGGTACATGTGCGTATCTACTACTTGCTCCTTCCCGCCAAGAGGGCAAGAAGCAAGACCTGCTCGGCCGTTGGTCGCTCTGGCTCTTCCATGGGTTTGACGGAGGAGTCGCGCAAAGCAGGTGCCACTGGCCTGAAACGCCTTGCGGTACGCTGGCGGCCGTTACTGCCTGTCCTACGTCTTCTCGACTGACCAATTCTTACTCATGCGTACCTCCTCTGCTCCTCCTTTTCAACCTTCCTTTCTACTTGTTGTCTTTGCTCACCTGCAGTCAAGCTTCTCTCGTTCCATCTACAGCTCTGTCACAAACAAGACTTCCTTCACTCTAACCCGTCCAATACCTCAGCCACCCGCTACTCGACCACCACGAAACATCAGGCCAGAATGCAATTACTCCAACTCGCCAACGCCCTCTTCATCAGCAGTGCCCTCGCTTCAGCCGTCCTCGACGTCCGCGATGAGTTTCAGCCCACGGCAGGCAGTCTCGCCTGCTTCTACATGACCAACGACCTGAACTGGGCCGGCGAAGGCCAGAACATCTGCGCCATCTCTGGCGAGTGCAGCACGTCGGCCTCAGATTGACTCCCAAGGAGCCTATTTCTAATCTGACGCTCGCTGCAGGCAACTCTCTGCCGGACGGTCTCGCCAAGAATGTCTCGTCTGCTGGACCCGCGCAAGGCATGACCTGCTTCCTCTTCGAGTAAGCCCTGCTAACCCTCGGTTCTTCTGCGTGTTTCGCACAGTACACTGACCGCTGCTGGGCTGCCAGAGGCGAAAATTGCACCAGTGTTCAGTCGCTCCCAATAGTGAACCCGGGCTACGCCGACCTCGCCGCCATCGACTTTGACAATCGCGCTCAGAGCTTCGTGTGCTGGAAGTACTGCGGCTTCTTGAGCTCGTCTGCCAGTAGTGCAACGACCTCTTCAACCGCTACTAGCTCGTCTAGCTCCGCCGCGTCTGTCGATACTACCAGCAGCTCGACTGTGCCAGGCGCCTCTATCACCAGCACCATTGGGATGTCAGCGACTAGGTCGACATCGACGATGATCGTCACTATCACCAGCACCATGCAGGCTCCAGCTCCATGTAAGTCGATTCGCTGTTGTGCAAAGCGAACGAGATTGCTGAGCTGAATGCAGTGTGAATTCCAGTCTCAAGCTAGAGATCGAGTCAAACCTGGACGTGGCGACAGCCTTCGTTACGGATGCAGGGGTTCAACAGGCGTGAAGCCAGTCCAGCGGGGCAAATGTACCAACATCTTAGACAGCATCTTCTCGAATCTCTTGGAGCTTGTGGTGGATGACGCGGTGTATACAGCTGGCATTTGCAGCCTCAGGAGTCTGCAACAGCACTCAAGACCTTCCTCGTCTTCATGTCCCTCTCAGCGGTGTCCACAACGCCGTACGCTTCATCGGCCTGCTTGCACACGTCTTCCTGCCACTTCCCTCCTACGCTGACATCGTTCGCCGTGACGTCCTCCTTACTAGCGTCCCAGCAATTCTTCACCGTCCCACCAATCTTCTCCATAAAGCTCGTCAACCCACCCTCGCCCCCTCCAGCATGATACGACTTGAATGGCCCAGCCACCGTCCATCTCGGCCCCATCGAAGCCTGCACAATCTCATCAAGCTCCTTGACATCCACCACCCCACTTGCCACCAAACTACACGCCTCCCTGAACAACGCAAACGCCAAGCGGTTCGCCACAAAACCCGTACACTCCTTCTTGACCACCACAGGCGTCCGACCCAGCTCCCGCCAGTATTCCAAGGTGTTTTCCACCACCGCCTCCGCCGTCTGCTGCGGCGCCGGCACGACTTCTAGCAACGGCATGATATGTGGTGGATTATAGGGATGGACGACTAGCAGCCGCGTCGGGTCCTGCATCTCCCTACTTTGCGCGCTCGCAGGAATCCCAGACGTACTAGACCAGAACAGCGCATCTTCCCGCGCATGCCTCTCAATCTCCGCCCAAATAGCCACTTTAAACTCGAGGTTCTCCGGACCCTGCTCTTGCACTATCTGGGCGTTTTTCACGGCTGTCGGAAGCTCGTTGGCGAAAGATAAGCGGGCTAGGTAAGGTTCTTGGTTGGCGTTTTCGGGGAGGTAGGTAGGGAGGTGGCGTTGGATGTAGGTTTGTAGGTCGGGCCGGGTGTCGTGGATTGTGATTGTGCAGTTGGGGTTTTGGGTGAGGTGGAGAGCGGCGAAGGAGAGGCCAATTGTGCCCGCGCCTATGAGAGCGATTTCTATTGAGGGGTCTTGCATCTTGCTTGCTGGATGGGAGAGGGGTTGTTAGGATGGAAGGGTAGAAAGGAAAGGATATTGGAGTCTTGGAGAGTTGCTACAATGCTTGTGCTAAGCGGGGCGGGTGGGGAGCTTGAATTCGCTGTGGGAGGAGGGAGGGAATGGCAAGGGGGGATATTGGTCGTGTTTTCATATGGTCTACCTTGTCGAACCTGAGGAGGTGCTTGTCCTATACACCGTACCACTCTGAGGGACGTCTTCAGTATTTATTGGCGTAGCGGAGTTGGGCAAGAAACGACAACGGACTTCACTCACAGTCGTCGTCCGGCCGAGCTATGTCCGTCGGCGACGAACCACAACTCCACAAGCCTCGGGATGCTTGCAGCTTGCAGCCACACGTCTCCGCACTCTCCCCCGCGTCTCTCCCCCACGACAATCTCGTCTGCATGACCCGAGGATGCGCACCGCGGGCAGCCATCCACGCACTGATCGAGTAGCTCGATATATGTGCAGCCCTTGGTAGAGTAGGCAAGTAACTTACCTTATGGTTCTCATTCCATTCCATTCCTGACCTCGAGTCCCTGAGCATCATTGCCCCATCTCATCCTCCCAACCATGCCTTTTCAAAGCCTACAGCAAGACATTCTCCTACCAAAACACCTAACAACCTGGCAATGGCTCTTCGAAGAAGCCCCCTCCTCCCCCATCACCCGCTTCCCTGAGCACGAGCTCGGCGGCTACACCAACGCCATCACCAAAGAAAAACTCAACTGGCGCCAGGTCAAGGAGACAGCGACTTTCATATCCACCGCTCTCGTCCGGAAATATGGCCTCAAAGAAGGCGATACCGTCGCGCTGTTCTCGCAAAACACGATCTGGTACCCTGTCGCTATGCACGCCACCCTTCGTGTTGGCGGTAGGGTGTCGGGAGCCTCCCCGGCTTATAATATTGAGGAGATGGAGTATGCGTTGCAGAAGGCCGATGCGAAGTTCCTCATGACGCATCCGAATTCCATGGAGGTTGCGGAGGCGGCGGCGAAGAAGGCGGGGATTCCCAAGCAGAATCTTTTCTTGCTTGAAGGGGAAATGGCCGGGTATACGACGATCAAGGAGCTGGTGGAGATGGGCAAGAAGGAGATTGAGCAGGTGCCGTATTTTAGGATCCCCGAGGGCAAGACCAACTTTGATGTTTGTGGCTTTTTGTCGTTTTCTTCTGGGACGGTGAGTAATACACTCCAACCCCAATACACGCGCGAACAGTACTGACAAAAAGATAAGACCGGCCTTCCAAAAGCTGTCATGATCGCTCACCAGAATGTCATCGCCCAATGTCTCCAAGTCTACCCAATCACGCCACCAGACCTCAAGCGCGTCCTAGCCGTCCTCCCAAGGTACAATACGCCAATCCCATCCCCTTCCCCCAAACTTCACTAACCAACCCCTCAAAAGCTTCCACATAACGGGTCTAGTTCACGCCCTGCACCTCCCCGCCCTCGTCAACGCCGAAGTAATCATGCTCCCAAGCTTCACCATGGAAAGCATGCTAGACACCGTCGTCGAATACCAACTCCGCGAACTCCTCCTCGTACCCCCGATCCTCATCCGTCTCGTCCGCGACCCCATCGTCGACAAATACGACCTCAGCCACCTCCGGCGCTTCTCCTCAGGTGCCGCCCCCCTCAGCGAAGAAATCATCCAGCTCCTCCAGAAGAAGTTCCCGCAGACAGGTTTCAAACAAGGCTACGGGATGACGGAGTCTTGCTCGTGTATTACGGCGCACCCGCCGGAGAAGTACGCGTACAAGTACGCTCATTCCGTCGGGACGATCTGTGCGAGCACGACGGTGAAGATTGTCAAGGAAGACGGGACGGAGTGTGGGGTTGGCGAGTCGGGCGAGATTCTGGCCAAAGGGCCGCAGATTGTCATGGGCTACCTGAACAACGAGAAGGCGACCAGGGAGACGTTTGACGCCGAGGGGTTCCTGCATACGGGGGATCAGGGTGTGATTGACGACGAGGGTGTCATTACGATTGTGGACCGCATCAAGGAGCTGATCAAAGTCAAGGGGATTGGTGTTGCGCCGGCCGAGTTGGAGGACTTGCTGCTCGGGCACGACAAGGTCGAGGATGTTGCTGTGCTGGGCATTCAAGACGAGTATTCGGGAGAGGTGCCCAAGGCGTATATTGTGGTCAAGGCTAGCTACAAGCCTGGTCAGGAGCTGGGAAGGGAGTTGATCAAGTATGTCAAGGAGAAGAAGGTCCGGCATAAAGCTGTCAAGGAGGTCGAGTTCATCGATGCGATTCCCAAGAGCGCGAGTGGGAAGATCTTGAGGCGGTTATTGAGGGATGGCGGCAAGGAACGGGGCCAGGGCGTTGTGGTCAGGGACGAGAGGGCGAATCTGTAGAATGGATCAATACAAGTCTTACTTCATTCTTCCCTGTACCGGCGACGGTAACCACATTACCAAGGGGTGGCGCGGGCTTTTCGGGGCCCTCACGTGCAAGCGGCCGCTGCGGACGCCACCCGCCGGCCACACGCCACCGCATGCCTTCCAGGTCATGGCGCAAAAGCAGACGATTTGACGCGTGTTTGACCAGCCCACAAACCCTCCGAGTCTTGACATCGACGAGAAGGGGTTTCAAAAGAATTTGTTTCTATTTTCATCAGCGCAACGAAACCACCGTTAACTTCACCGAATTAACTAATGGCTCTGAGAGCTTGTCATTGCGCCATACATACTCTGACCATGCTCACAGGTATTCCAAGTAATGTAGTGTAACGCTGTCCATACCTTACCGACCCGACCCCGTACCCACGGCGGACATTGGGGCGTTCTCCAAGTTCCGTCCCTCCCAAAACGCCCCCCTCCCAAGCTGCCCCGGCTAATGCATCCTCATGCCCAACCAAGAAGCCTCCCAAGCAAGTCTGACCCTTGCGCCAGCGGATGCCATCTTATTTCAGATCGACATTGAACGTCCATCCCTCTGGTCCGGTATCAGTATCGCAAACACACCCTGCAAAGGCTGAAGAAGTAGACTTACCCTCCTTGAGTCGCTGCGCCGTATCGTCTAGCAGAATCACTCTCCGCCGCATGCAATACGACGTCTTGTCCATCATATCCACTTTAAGCCCTGCAAGCTGATCCGTATTCTTCTCAAACATCTCGCTCAAATTCTCCACTGCCATTTCCAGATCCTTCTGGTTATCCTCGAAGATCTCGGTCTGGTTGTTGCGGGCGAGGTAGTAGGCGAAAGCGTACGTCCATTTGAGGGTCTGACGACATTGCTGGAGCGCCTGCGATGCTGCTTCGAGAAACTGTACCTCGATCCAAGACATACCTGAGCTGGATTGTAGCAGCTGCATTTTCTTCTCCGTCTTGTGGAAAATGTCTTTATCCAGCTTGGCCGACTGCTCGTGGTTCGCGTAGCGGTTGTAGTAATGGAGATAGCGCTCGAGTGACTTTCGGCTACTAGCCTGAGCGTCACGCGCGTCCGTCCCGCTCTTCTCCTCGAATCGATTGCAGTTGTACCAGCTCGTGCCGTGCTCGGACCACAGACCCATGCACATCCAACAGAACTCGTGCCGGCACTTTCGACATGTCATGTGGTTACAGCCGCCATTCTTCTCGATTGTCGAACCGCACTTAGGACACTCCTTGGTGTTAGCTGAGATCCAGTTCGCCGTTTCCGAGTCATCCTCGCACTTCTTCAACCACTTCCTAACCAGAGCACAGGGACAAGGCTGGTGATCGGCCAGCGTGCAGCCAAAGCAAAAGGCATGCTTGCAATCGCAATTGACAGTCGGCACGGTTCTGGTAAGGTCGCGTCTCTTGACGCCGCATTCGACGGCGTACACACAGTTCGGCGCAGGACACCACTTAAGATTCTCCTTGTCGTCTACGTAGGTACGCATGAGGAGCTCGTGGTAGCGGTCCGTGAGGTCCGAGGTCACCAAGAGGTCGAGAGACTTGGCGTCCATGACCTTGTTGCAGCCGTCGCCAGGGCACTTAATCCGCGCCGCCTCGCCCTCCTCTCTGATCTTCTGACCCAGGTATTGTCGGTAGCAGTCGACGCAGAAACGGTGCCCACAGTTCATCGCAAAGCTCTGCAGACCGGGTTCATCTTCGCAGCAGATGTCACAGGTGAAGCCATCTATCGCCTCTAACCTCGGCGGATTGCTGCTCATGTTCGCACCCAGCCCTGCTTTGTCCAGCACCTCCTCTTGGTTGTCCATATACTGCTCTATCAAGCGTTCCTTGTTCCAGCTCATAAACCGTAGTAAGATCGCTGTCTGCTCGGCAGGCTGCTCCAACAGCGTAGCAACCTCTTCAACCTGCCGATCCTGCTGATGTTGAATATCTCCCGGGCTGTAGACATTGAAATCAACCTCGAAAGCCTTCTTTGCCGGCCTGAGATCCTTCGGCTGGCTCTCAAAAGCGCTCTCATCGTCTTGGAAGTCTTCGAGCCCGTCGTCGTCGGAGTCTGCAGTGTCGTTAGTGCATCAGGCCGCAGTCACAAGCCGACTGACAACATGTGTTCATGATGGGACTCACCTGCTGCGTCGAAGTCTACACTGCTATCATCCATAGCCTCGCCGAGCATCCCGCTCGACGCGACGCTGTTCAAGTCATCGTCAGAGTCCATCGGCTTGTCGGACGAGAGCGTCTGCGGTGTCGCCGGCAACGCAGCCTGTTCGGCGTCGGCGTTGGCGTCGTGCACCGAGGCAGTGGTAGTCTTGCTCGCCTTCCGTTTCGGGAGCTCGATGGTGGCAGGCGGCTGCGACGTGGCGGAGGTAGTGATACTGTCGACAAGCTTCCGCTTGCGCGTGGATGGAGGCGTCTTGGTGACTGGCTCGGCCGCTTCGTCACCGACGAAGGCAGCCTTGGGTGGTGTCGTAGGAGCCGCGTGACTTGGGATTCTCCGATCCGATCCGGTCCGTTTGTAGTAGGGAGGCGATGCACGGCAGCGACAGCGAGCGAAGATTCGACAGCCTCAGATAGCAGCGAAACGAGTGTTTGTTAGCGTGTGGGTGGTGAGAGAGACAGGCAGAAGACTCCAGTTCCACCCGAACCGTTGCAGTTGACCGATGGCGTAGTTGTGGTGGAGTGTGCCCTGTGCCCTGTGCCCTGTGCCCCATCGACGGGGCAAGCCCGGAAACGGCAAGGCGGGACCGGCACCGGAAGTGGCGCCTTGTTACAGGCATGGTCTGTGCGTCGTCAGGTCACATGTGCTCCTTCTTCAGCTGATCAACAATCAGAGGATCTTTTGGACTTGCTGTAATCCTCGATATGACCCTCGTAGCCTCATCAGTCACTCAAGCCCACATGTCTGGAACTAGGCCGTCGTCTGACAGTTCAGCACGATGTGAGTGGAAGGGGAAACGTGGTCATGAAGCTCACAAAGCCTCGCCAAAGCACATCGACAACTTCTAGTCGTGTAAGGCCGATATTTTCACACCATCTACCTAGTCTTCATCCTCCTCATCATCCTCTTCCTCACTACTCTCATCCTGATCCTGCAAAAAGTCCACCACCTGCTTCGTCTCTACCTTGACCTTCTTCAGCTCCTCGGTCGCCGAGCTCTGCGCCGCCTCCCACCACCCCTGAAACCCATCCGCATCCGCAAGATCGTTATTAGCGAGCTCAAACGAAGCGAAAAGCAAGAGCTTCGACCCCTGCGGCCGGTGCACGAGATCCGTCTGCAGGAATAGCAGAAACTCGACCTGCTCTTCCACCGACGCCGCATCGACACAGCGCTCGATGAGCAGGCGGTTGGGTGACACGGTGCTCGAAGCCGCTTCCTTTGCGCTCTTGCCCGTCTCGACAAACTTGGCCATGCGCTTGGAGAAGGCCACGGCGACGGCGCGACGAATTTGTTTGCCTTCTGCATTGGTGGCGAGAGTGAGCGCCTTAAGCTCCAGCTGAATGGTGTCTGGATCCTGGCCCTTTTGTAACGAGTCGAAAAGACTATTCGCCGCCTCGTGATGGAAATCCGCCGCGCTCTGTCGGGCCTCGCCACTCTCTTCAGAGCCGATCGAGGTAAAGCTCTCCGTACGCGAGGTCTTGCGGTGATGGTGAACTTCCTCGTCTTCGTCCTCTTCGTCCGAGAATTCCGAGACGGAGTCATCCTCGTCCACAGCGAGGTCCTGAACACCTGCCACAAGAGTCTCAAACACATCTTCTTCGTCCTCGTCAAACTCGAGCCGGAAGCCATCTCCACCTTCGCCGACGACCTTGGGATCGGTATTTCCTCGCACTACCTCATCCTCTTCGTAACCGCGCTTCCGCTTCAGTTGCGAGACACGTGTGTTCTCCCTGACCGTCGTACCATCGGCAATACGCACGCCGTAGGAAATGAGGGCACCCTTCTGGACGCTGCACTTGCTCCCGACAGAAGCGTCATTCCCAACAATTGCGGTATCAATGACCGTGTCATCACCGATACGGGCATCGTCCCAGATGTAGGCGCCCTCTATCTTCACCCTCTTCCCGATGACGCAACGCCTGCCTACAACGCTGTTCAAAACGACACTGTCATCGCCAATAGACGTAGCCTCCCCTAGCACAGTCTTACGGCCGATGACGCTGGAGCGAGCAAGAACGACGCCGTCCTCCTTGTACACAAAACCCCTCTTCATCTTGTACGAATGATCCGGAAGGAAGTTGGTGTCAGGACAGTACGGATACGACCATCTCGACACCACGTCCTTGCTGATAGCATCGTAGGTCTGTAAGTTTCTGACCCGCGCAGCATACCCATCGGTCAAGACATGCGTGTGTATCGTAAGCTGGAACGTCTCGAAATCCTTGAGCACCCCGTGCACAAACCCCCGGCGAGGCATCTGCCAGTCAAAGTTATCACTCCACTGCGCCAGCACCTCCGGCGTGCAGATGTCGATGCCGCAATCGATCAGGTCGGAGCGAATTTCCATCTCGGGGTGGTCCTTGAGCACTTCGTCCGAGATTTCCAGCCGTGGCGACTTTCGCGGCTTCATCTGCTCGTAATGGACACATGCTTGCGTGTGAGGGTCGATGACGAAGCAAGGGCGTGTGTGCTGCGAATTGGTCCGGTGAGAGTCGCCAGCTTCGCGGAGGACCATGGTCATGATGGCTTTCTTGTTCTTCTCGCGCCGCGCCTTGTGTGCGGTGAGCGCTGCCTCGAGCTGCACGTTGGCTACCACGTCGCCGTAGACGCAGATGAAGTCGCCCTTGATCAGTTGCTTTTGGTCGAGGTCTCGCATCGCATCGCCGACAGAGCGCGAGGTGGAGCGGATGATCTCCAACGAGAACGGCGAAGTGTCTCTCATCCATCTTGACTGCCTGGACATTGTTAGTCTGTAAGGCGTCATGTTCTGCGTATAATGTCAGACTTACTGTAAATACTGTTCGACCTGATCGCTGTGGTTGCCGCTGTAGAGAAAGACTTGTTCCACTCCGGACCCCGCGAGCATTTCGCACGTGTACTCAATAAGCGGCATGTTGGCGAGTGTGAGCAGACATCGAGGCTTCTCGAGCGTGAAAGGGTTGAAGCGAGTCTCGTAGCAGTCGGCCAATATGACTGCTTGAAGTGGCTCCTCGGGCTCCTCTTCGCCTTGCTTTGGCTTCGCCGCGTTTGCGCCTTTCTTTCCCTTAGGTGCCATTGTCACAGTCGTCACGTAGTCTATGTCGTTGAGTAATGGGCCTGACTAGCGGATCGCAGGAGACTCTGTGTATGTAGTGTATACCGTGCGCGGAGTAAACGATGTGCAAGTCTTGAGTCGGACGTGGACGTGGTTGCAGGTCAAGATCAAGAATTCTGGCAGCTGGCCTGTGCTCCGCCACTACCAATCGAAGGAGGCTGCCCATTAACCACCTGAAAAGTGCTAGGATACCTTAACGTACTGTGAACCTGACGCTACAACCTTTCGAGGTCAGTATGACGGCTATAAGAACCAGGAAAGTGCAAGCGTAGGCAAGGTGGGCAAGGCATCGTAAACAAGGTGACTAAATACAGTGAGGTTCCCACTGCTGAGGTATAGACCCAGTACGACGGCATTCAACAGCGACAGAGATAATCCTAGTCTTCATCTTGGGATACAACGGTCATCTCTAATATGTTCGTGACACTAAGACCGTCGCCGTGAAGTTGGGCTGAACATCCATCCACTCGGCAACACGCGAGTGCCACGAGCAAGAGATACACGAGACGAACGCCTAATCGTGTGATCATTAGATCTAACCATATATGACGCTCAAACATCGAGTGCCGAACACCGGCGGCGAAGACTGCCGGCCTGCGCCCACAACAGCCCCCATGCCCAGCTAAAGAGGTATCTACAATAAGGTATTTACAATGCTTTTGAAAATGCGCAGCGGGTCCGCGCAGCGTAGCCGTCTTTCAAGCACGCTATCGTCCAGGAGGTCGTTGCATATGCGGTGGTAACGGCTGAGGCATCTGTAGAGGCGCACCGGGTCCATACATTTGCTGTCTCTTCCCGTCGGGACCAATGTGATCTGCGCCTCCTGAAATGTCAGATATGCCTCGTCTGTGATGAAGCGGTGGACCATGCGGGCCAGGCGGGCCAGGAGGACCTGGAGGACCTGGTGTCAGCCCCTGGCGCGGCTGAACGGCCATTGGTGGCGGAGGGCCTGCGTGGTACATCGGGTGAGGTTGCATGGGAGCCTGCACGGGGTAGGGGCTCGGCGCGGCATTGTTGTGCATTGGATGGATGTAGGGCTCATCCGGGTGGTTGCTGCCAGCCGGCGAAGGTGCGAACCCACCAGGAGAGGCCCAGTTGCTGACCGTTGCAGGCGAGGCAGCTGGGGAGTCTTCACTCTTCATGCTTCTCTTAGCGGAGTTCAAAGCATCCGGTGGCGCCATGGGCTGCATTCCATGAGGGTTTCGCTTCAGATGAGAGAGATGCTTCTCAAGCATGGCGAGCAGGCCCTCCTTTGTGAACGGCTTCGGTAGCACGTCGTTCATCCCTGCGCTCTGTTAGCTTTCGCCACTATAGCTACGTCGAATGTGACGGTGTGCTTACCATGCTGAAAGTACATCGAGATATCGTCGCTCCTGATGTTCGAAGTCATGGCGATGATCGGCGTGGTGTCGAATTGCCGTATAAGGTGCGTGGCCGATACACCATCCAAGTTAGGCATGATGATGTCCATGAGAACCAAGTCGTACTTTGCGCCACCGTTCATCTTATTGACGGCTTCCAGGCCATCCAGAGCACTGTCCACTGAGCAATGAAACGCGTACAGAAATTTGCCACCGATGCGCCTGCAGGTCTGATCATCCTCAACCAACAGTATCTGAGGCTGTCGTATCCATCCAGGGTCTACAGTCGTGCTTTTCTTTCGGCCAGCTTCTGCGTGCGGCGGCATTTCGATCTTTGGAGGCATAGCGTACGGAATATTGCGGATGTGCTCGCTATACGTCGGGTCTATACCTTGCGTGTGCCCAATCGGGTACACCATGTTGTCCAGCTCGCCGTATGATACCGATGTGGAAGATGTTGCAGAATGGGGTGGTGCACCTCTGCTTGAGGATCGCTTGCCATTGCGCTGCGCGAGGTCGGGAGGAGGCGTGGTGAGTGCGGCGTTCATTCGAATGTGAGTTTCGTTCATTTGCTCCAAATTCCGGGTGTTCAGCATATGATCCGCATTGACTTCGCTGAGAAGCTTTGAGGCGCGTTGCAGCGGCGACGCAGGTATGTCCTCCTCAATTGGAAGCGGCCGCAGACGACCATCCTGGCTCGGGCCCGTTGAGTCATTCGGCGTACCAGCATTCGGCGCGAATGGATTACTGAGCTTGCTCTCCCTTCGCCTTTGTGCGTCTACCGAGTTTAAAAAATTCATCACGTATTGCATTACGTGCTCGTGGTTGACGACTGTCTTTTGCACACCTATCAACTCTTGTAGCAGCATCGAGTGATGCATGCTAAGTTCATTGTACCTCTCTTGTAGCTGCTGTAATTGCTGCTGCGTCGCGAGCAGCTGCGTGTTGACCAGGTCCATCTGCTGTGTCGGGATAAGCTCGTCGGCGATCGCATTCGGTTTGCGCGGCGCTGGCGCTTTTCGTCGGATATTGTCGAGCGCGTCCTTGTTGTTCATCTTGAAATCTGGATGTTTGAACTCCCATGCCTAAAATGTCCATTAGCGCCGCCCATCATGCCATGCCATCCGCTTGTACCCACCCCAGGCCCATAAGGCGACTGTCCCCCGTCTTCATTATTATGCCTGACTTTGTGAAAGTCGTATTTGTTCAGCTGGCGCACAAAACTTGCGAAATTGCTATGCTTGAAGTGCTTCGGCAGGATGTGTTTCGTAAACTTCTCATTCTACGCCGAGTCAGCACTTTCATCCTACGACCGTCCAGAGCTGCCGTACCTCGAGCACTACGAAGCTGTCGCCTTCGTTACCCCAGCGCACCACACTCTCGTCCTGCGGGTTCTCCAGCATCCTGCCATGAGTCGATTAGCGTACAGCATGTTATCTCGGAGCCATGGCGCGTACTTGTAGAGCTTGCGAACCTAGTCACAGTCAGTACTCCAGTTGCAATGGCATTGACAATCCTACTCGGCGCCCGCACTTACAAAGTCGCTGGAATTGTTGCTCGCGGATCCTTGATTAATGTCCATCTTGCCCGACTACCTCGCCCGCGGCGCCAGTCTTCTTCCCAATGCAGATTTTGCACTTGACTCTCGAGGCCTCGTGGTGGTCACACACAGCCGCGCCGTCCCAGGGGCGTCGGCAGCTTGAGAGTGCGCAAAGTTATGTCATGTGTAAAGAAGCAGACTCCCGCCCATTCCGCGGCTATCGCTGCCGTCCGGTCGCCAAGATGCGCGAAGTGATGTCGTCAGGCGCAGGGAAGAGTGCGCGGAGCGGTGGGCGGCGATGGAGTGCGCGACACGACTTGGGACGAGGATAAGAATGGATGCAGAGGATAGCCGCAGGTAGGGTGAGGTAACGCAAGGAAGGTAAGGTCGTTAGGTGAGGCAACGAGGTGCGGTCGCGAGGACTGATGGCTTGATTTGATTCGGGATGCCGATAGACCGCGGATCCACCCACCAGACAGCATGCGCCATGAGCATGCAGCTGGCAGCTGCAAACTCCGCCGGGCCAAGCCTACTGACGTACGGGATATGGCGCCTTCAACTTTGGTTCGGTGGTTCGAAGGCTCGGGCCTCTGACTTTCTCAGCCGGCCGTCCCAGCCTTCCCATAGGCCAGCGACGTCCCAGCGATCCAGACGACGGCCACCGCTGGCTCTCTTGGCACTACTCGTCGCCCATTGTGAGGTACTTGTGATTGTACCACAGGATCACCTGATGGCCAGCGCCGGAAGCCGGCAAGCCATGGACGGTATGGAGCCTTTGGAGCGGCCGGCTGGCGTGCAGTTGACCTGATGGCAGCCGCTGGAGTGCAGCGCTACCCAATACGAGGTGCAGCGTGACTACATAGAGAGTGTGCCCGAGTACGGTAGGTAGGTACTTGTAGGCAAGTAGGATGCAAGCAGGATGCAAGCTGCTCGCGCCCCGCAGATAGATGCAGCTACGTCTGGCTACCATGGCGCTCAGTATCCCGCCTGCTAGGTACCTTACCTTGAAAAGGATACCTCATGGACGTCGTGACTCTCGAGTCCCAGATCTGCGCTCGGAACCGTTGGCTTCTCCCGCTGCCGCCATCTAAGATACCTGATCACATATAGAGTACGATATCGTTGCCTATTATTAGTTCCTAAGAAAAAAATGAGATCCTAACATGATCACTACGCATCAAGCCATGATGAAAAGCATGAGGAGCATGAGATGCCACGAGGTAGGTAATGAAAGGTAATCAGGTAGCGCATTACGTGTAGTGTAAGCAATGCTGCTATGCCATCTCAAGTCGCACAGCCAATCGAACGCCCACGACTTTCTGAAAAGCCTCTACCTCCAAGTTCATAAGGTACCTTACCTACAACTTACACCTCACCCTTAAAATTGCCCGGCAACCCGTCAACACCCACAGCACAACCGCCACCATGTTCGCACTTAAAACACTCCTAACTAAACCCTCCGCCACCCGAGCCATCTCCCGGTTCCCTCAACGAGTGCACTTCCACGCCACCCCCCGCCCCCTTGTGAAAGCCGGCGACGCCATCCCGGACATCGATCTCCTAGAGAATTCCCCGGGCAACAAGGTCTCTCTCGCCCAGCAGCTCGCAAAAGGCAAAGGCCTCATCATCGGCGTGCCCGCCGCCTTCTCCCCGTCGTGCAGCGAGAAGCACATCCCCGCATACGTCGAGTACGCCAATCTCAAAGACGCCGGGGATGTCTATGTCGTCAGCGTCAATGGTAAGCGCGAACGCCTAACAAGACTGCTCATACCGTAGTTTCCTCTTGAGTTAGCCACCCAGTCCGGCTGACACGTCGTCTTTTCTTTGCTTTATCTAGATCCCTTCGTAATGAAAGCCTGGGGCCTAACGATGGACCCGCAAGGCAAGAGCGGTATTCGCTTCCTGGCGGACCCGCACACGGCCTTTACAAACGCATTAGACCTGGCTTTTGACAGTACGGCGATTTTCGGGCAGCCGCGGAGTAAGCGGTACGCGCTGGTGATTGAGGATGGAAAGGTCAAGGAAGCGCATGTGGAGCCGGATAACACGGGCGTGGATGGTAAGTACGGAGCTTCCAAGGGCTGTTTTCTTGGTGCGTGATGTAGTAGGATGCCCAGCTAACATGGCTTACAGTATCGGCTGTGAGCAAAGTTCTTGGGCACGCTTGATTGCGAACGTCACGGGAGCTTCGCCACTACAGGAATGAGCGTTACTTTCAAGACACCTCATTCAAGCGGTGACAATTGGCGGTGTGCAAGGGTCTGTGTCATGTGCATAGGTACTTAACCAATGTGTTAGAGCTCTGTACACTGCTGGGACTACGAAAAAAAAACAGTACACGCAAACGCTGCCGACGGCCGCGCCGAGCAAATTTGCACCTTGCGGCGAGCTATGCTCACCACGCCAAGTCTATACACCGCGTTCGCCTTGGTATCATCGCCAACGCCTTCGATGTCGTAATCTTTGGGTATCACGTCGTGTCTGCCATCCTCAGGACATTCCAAGAAGGCCGCCTTGCTGAGCAAACTTAAGCTGAAACTCACGCAGATCAGCCCATTGGCGAAGCTCAGCGTCTTCGTCCGGAGGTTGGTCCGGGTCGCTGTTGGCCGGGCTTACGCGCTCAAGCTTCATGAGAATCTTCAAGAACGCTGACAAGTACTCCTGCGCCTGCATTGCCACCTGGCCCTTTCGCTGGTCTGGTGAGTCCAGCAATGTACTTGCGATAGACCGAATCTTCATGGTCTGACAAATGTGTTAGCGATGAGTACTTGAGTATAGAGTGTGTACAGTACTTACGAAACTATCGCCATTGGGCTCCATATTGACTTGGTCAATGCTGCTGAGTACTACCAGGAGGTCCTTGACAATGTCTTCACGTTCTTGCCGCATCTCCTGGCCGGTCATGTCGAAGTTGCTAGTGGGCGGCTGAGGGAGCATGCCATCAATGCCAGCAGCGGTAATTCCAACGCCAGGCGAGCTCGGCATCGACCCTGGCCGTGAGCGGGTCCGATCGTGGGCCTCGCAAAGGTTGAAGTACTTTTCCACCAGGTATGATCGTGTCGACAGACTGGACGCGTGGATGTTCGCCTTCTGAATCTCATACTGCATGCGCCTGCGTTCCTCAGGTGACTGTGGGATATCAGGACGATGTGAAGGGCTCATCAATGCTTGGGCCGGGTCTCTCATCATGTTATGCTGAGAGAAATTCGGGTAGAAGCCGTTGCCGTTCGAGTGACCTTGCTGTCCAAATGGGCTCGAGTTTGGGTACACGGTCAGCTCCGGCGGTAGCTCAGCAATAGACTGCTTGCAGCGACGAAGAGATTCGTGAAGCACACGCTTCTGCCTTTCCCAGTCGATCACTGCGTCTATGCCCCACGCCATTTCCATGGTCGCGAGACCGTTGTAAGAGGCAAAGACTTTGACATTGGCATTGAAGCCGGCAATGAATGACACCAAGCCTGCTGGCTGAGACTCGTTATGTGTCGGATAGATGCAGAAGTCGTCCACTTCAACAGGCAAGGGCGGATAAGGCTCGCTGGGCGTCGGAGGCGGGATGACTAGCTCAGCAAACGAGGCACCAAGTTGCTGAGTGGTCTTGACGCTAACGAACATAGTCCAGAAGATTCGACGACCCATCTCTACGGTGATATTGTCCATGTGTTGGTCACTGTTGCCTTCATGGCCTGCGCCGTGAGAGCCCACTGCAGTGGGCAACACTCCAAGTTGGGTGTGAGCTTGGTCTTTAGCTTTGTGCAAGCCCAAAGTCCTGATGATCGTCAAGCACTCGCCGAAGTATAGCCGGCCGAGGCGCCACCTGAAAGTGTAGACGCCCATGAGCGCAAGGAAATAGCTGGTGGCGGCGTCGTACACACTCAAGCTCTCGCTCTCCAAGTAGCCTGGTCCTCGGGCCATCGCGCATACGTGCTGGCACCGATTCACGAGACTCATGTGGTTTGGAAAGAGACTCTCTTTCTTCTGAGCCTTGAGATGCAACCGTGGCTTGCGTGGGAATGACGCGACCAATGCACCCATCATGGCAGCTAGCAAGGCCAGAAACGATTTGTTGGTTAGATCTTCTCTTCGTTTCCAGGCCTCCCGGAAGCTAGGCTCATGAGGAAAAGGGCAGAGTGGGTGGATGTAGGCGAAGAAGTCATCGATGAGCAAGTCCAGAGTCTCAATCGGACAAATAGATTCCGCAGAGAGCTGCTGGCCGGATGTATGTGATGAAAGCGCAGCTAGGGCTTGCGCGGCATGTGTTGGTGATGAGGGCGACGAGGACATGTGCGGTGAGCCAGTTGCCTCCTCCAGACGGCGACGCTTAATAGCTTCGGCATGGCGGTTTGGTGGGCCCCGTCGACGGCTTGGTCGTTCAAAAGTGCAGGGGATGTCCAGCGCCGCACATGCTCGGCAGGGTGGACCACTCTCATCGCACTGTCGAGTGGTAAGTGAGTGATCAAGGCAACACTGCGCACTACTGATGAGGACTCACCTTCACCTTGCGAATGCTGCACGAATCACAAGCCTTACGGAGTCTGTTCGACTTGGCATGCTCTGGGGTGCCAGTGTGCTGAGAAGGTGCTAACCCTCCTGGAGGGTGCACATGTGAGGTCGACTGTTGCTGCTGAAGATGCTGGGCAGCTTGCTGAATCTGTTGGCGTTGTTGTTCTTCGAGGTGAGCTTGTTGCTCGAGCTCCGTGGTCAAATGGCGGAGCTGGGCGGCGTTCTGTTCGGGAGTGCCTGACTCAACCTTGGGGTAAGGCGGCGTATTGAGGCTGGCATACTGTAGTTGCTCCTGCTGCACAGGGTCGAGGAGCTGCTGTGCGCCGGCTGAAGTTGGGTAAAGAGTGTTGTAATGGTGCTGGTCGGGTTGCGGCGGTGGCGGGTAATTGGACATGGCCAGCATCCAATTATGGACCTGCCAGTAGCTGTTGTTCGACATTGGGTTAGTAATGTCGACAAAAGGCGAACAGACAGCCGCCGCAGACATGTTCGGGTTAAAGACGGGCGACAAGTATTTTGAGTGCGGACAGAACCCCAGAAAAGTAGCGTCTGATGGTGCGAAGAAGGGCGAGTCGCGACGTGTAAATACGGCGAAGATACTCCAGATGGGTACTTACGTCTAGTGTGGTCAGCTGGCGGCCCCCGGTCGATGCTTGATGATAGCTGCCAGTAGACCGGCGGTAGGCGGTGCGCGCGCAAGAGTCGCCACACGACGGGACGCTCAGACCAGATGGGGGTGTGGTCGAGGTCGTCGAGGGCGAGGGGGACGACACGCGACTGCTGACTCTGGGTGATGCAGCGAGGCTCCGTGCGAGCGATGTCCGAGTTCGAGGTTGGATGTTTTGCGAGAAAGGAACGTGCAGCTGGGCGACGCGACGGCGCAGGGCAGCGCAGACGGTCGAGCGGCGACGGGCTAAGCAAAGTCTATTGTCCTCCCCTGCCTGCACGCGTCTCAGAGATCCCCCCGGTGCAGCGCCGTGCCTGAAACGACTTGTCGCAAGAGTGGGAAGGGTCGGGCATCCGAGCGCGTGAAGTTCCAGCAGCAGCAGCGGTCGGGCACTGCAAGTCTGACGCCTCTTCCCGCCCGTCGCGCACGAGCCCCGTCAGGTAGATGCTTGGCGCCAATTGCAATGGCGACGCGCGACCGCCTCGAAGCCAAAGCCCCACCGCCACCAGGCTGCTCCCGCCAACTCTACGCACCGAATCGCGCTAGAAGGCTGCTTGACTGAGTTGCTTGGTGCGCAGCAGCAGCAGGGCCAGCCGCCAGCCGCCAGCGACGCCCAGCCCGCATGACAGTGATGGTGGTGGTGGTGGAAGCCTGCAAGGTCTGCCTGGCGGGAGACGTTGCTTTGTTAGGCAGTACTCTGTCCCTGCCGTCTCCTTCCATCCGTGTGTAAATGGAGAGCGGCGGCCCCAGCGGCACCACAGAGATCGCCCAAGCAACGTAACCTACGTGCGTGGGAAATCTCACACGGCCCACCTCGCGCAGACGACGACCCACGAGTCCACCGCGAGCAATTTCACCCACTCATCGGCCATCAATGATCTTCCATCTCCGGAGACTCCCGTCCATCGCACTGAGACAAACAGGGTGTTTTGGTGTGTCACGCCGCTACAAAGCCCTGCGTCAGGTAGCTACCTATCTTCAAATGCTGCTGGCAATGAAATATGCGTGGACACACGTGCTCATCCTCCTCCTCATCATCATCATCATCATCATCATCAACAACAACGACGACGACGACAAGAACATGCACAGCAGCTGGCAATACCCAGCACGCAGGGAGCCGGGGTTGTAGCAGCCGCTTCGATTGTTCGATTGTTCGAACATTCGATTGCCCCAATAAAGGGTCTTCCCTGTCGCGGTCCTTACGGTGTGATGCAACCAGTGCAGGCACGAGACGAGGCCACGACTCATGGCCGCGCAGAAGCAGGAGCTCAAACTCTGTCTATAAAATGGCCAATGACCGCCCGCGCATTCCAGACCTCCTTCGTCTACTGTACAGTCGGTGAGCCTTGTTCGTCCATGGCGTGTTGCGGCTGAACCTTGCACTCACGCGCCTTCATCGTCAATTCATCATGCTTTCTGGCGATCATCCAACCGCGAGCCGTCGCGCATTCAGCCTGACCAGCAACACACCGGCCGCTACTCCTGAGCTTCTACATGCCATATGGTGCTATCTTCGACAGGAATCTGCCTAACAAGGCTGCCACATCACATGAGAAACCTTCGAGGACGAAAGGAGCTTTTCATCAAGGATGAGCCATAGAGTACCTACCTTCCAGCTCCGTGCAATACCTTGGGCTCGCATCGAGGACCTTGCTGTGACGAATGACCTCCTAGCACTCAGGACATCCTTGGAGCCTGACGTACTCTCATGATACTGGCGAGTATCGGAATGCCATGAGCAGTGTACCTAGGTAGGTACCTACCTACCAGAAGACCCCAAGTGCTCTACCTACCACGTGGATTTGCCACACTCTTTCTAGACGTCTCATCTTCCCGCGGGAGTGGCTCGCTTTAGCCTACCTATCCGCGCCGAAGGCCGACATTGAAGGGGTCACTCCTCCAAACGCGGAGTGCAGCTCGCTGGGGTGACAATCATCCCTTGTGTCAACGGTAGGTGCTGTTCATGTACATTGACAATTGACGCGGATTTCCGAGGAGCCTTATCGCGAGTTGAGGAACAGTCGGTCTGTCGCCGAACAACGCGCGAGATTGACGCATTGGTGACAGGAGATCTAAACCTAAACCTTAAACACGAACTCAGGCTGAATTGTGCTTCTGTGCTTATCATCGATGGTACCTTCTACTAGTCAGTAGTAGCTGGGTACTGTAGATGGTAGACAGCACGGCCTTCCGGATACCAAGCATGCATGTACCTGGAACTGGTGGCTCATGCGCGAAGCTTCACGTCCGTTTGCGGATGCTGACTTTGGAGTGTGAAACTGTCCACGGCCAATGCAACCGCATTCAGACCTGCTCCGTCCGCGGATCTTCGAGTCTACGGAAGAGAACTTAGCAGATGTCGGGCTAGCGGATGGTCACATGGCCAAGTCTGAGATGCAGGTGCAGTGAAGCCATTATTCTCTTGGGTCGAGTGCAGATGGTAGTGGCACATCAAGGAATACCTTAAATTCGGTCACTCATGCTTGAGGTACTGTGAAGGTAAGAGCAGACGCCGACTCCTTTGGACATTTCCACCCTCTTTAGTACGGGGGGAGAGCTTCCAGGGCTTGCATACCGCATCGTGGTTACTGTATCATGGTGTGCAGCGCGGCAGACTCGGCAGAATCTTCGTTCTCGCCTCCAGAAGAAGCTTAATATCGATATGCAGTTTCACCCCACCGACTCTGCTGTCTGATCGGTAAGGTATCCTGTAACCTGGCCTTTACAGGATACCTGGCCAGCGGCAGAGGCGCCTCGTTACAACTTTCAAACTACGGTGTGAGCTGCGAACAATGGTACGTGTTTTCTCTGGTGTAGGAGCGACAAGGTAAAGGGTGTGTAGCGAGACAGTCACTGCATGACCTAGTGCATTTGTTTGGCAGCTTCATCGTGATTTCTAGTCACGTGATGCCAATGCATAAGGTACTTTCGAAGCCCCTTTACGTAGCTTCCGCACACTTGGGCACAGCACCTAGGTAATGATGGCGTTGGAAGGCATGTTCTACCACGTGACCGTTATCGTCAGCAATCCTCCAGCTTCAAGCGCCTGCCGAGAATGCCCCTCCGAGTCATGTCCAAGTGATCTCCATCCGCCCGACCCTTCGATGCGCCACACCTGAGCATATCACTGCAAAGAACGTCTGTTCGACCCACCAAGCCCTCCTTCGATCGAGAAAGCCTGCTGCCTTTAACCGGTGCATTCAAGCTAAGTGTACAGCGTTTGAGCGGCGGCAGCCCTGCCGAGCTTGTCTTTGCGCGGTGGCAGATAGCGAGCTGCTTATTCCAAGACCGAGCCGCCAACCGCATCACGCACCTCGGTATGGACACCGAATGCGTGCTTGCTCCCCGACATGCACTAAGGTTGGTTCCGCAGATTGTTGCGAGGGCGCGCCGTAACATCCCGCCAGAGCCCAACGCAGTAGTAGGCCTGGGGCCCTCCATATCTCTCGACAGCGGACCTGCAGATCACAGCTCCACCCAAAAAGGGAATGAAGCGGCAAATGCTGGCGCCGCCTCATGAGCTGAGTTGGCAAATGGACGCTCGCTCAACCTGGAGCCGTGCTCGGCCTCGAGAAGCTAATCGCGCGAATGGCGGGAGCAGCACGGAATCATGCAAGCTATTGGAGCTGCCAGCTGAGATTCGGGAAGAGGTAATACACTACCACATCCATAACGCCACCAGCGCGATGCAGGGACGAGAACCAACTTGGGGGCATTGCTAAATTGTGGAAACTTCAGATCTGGTTGTACACGGTAGTTGACTGGATTCCCCAGACCAACGACGGCAACAAGGCAGAGGCCGACGAAGCCTCAGTAGTGCGCCAGAAGGCGCCAGTCCGCATGGACAGGTTGAATAAACCGCTGCCGCCCGCGATCACACGGACTTGCAACCAGGTCAGGGCCGAGTCGCTGCATCTCTACTACAAGAATTCCCAATTCGAGTGCTGGCGGCCTTTTCCAGGGCGTGACTGGATGTTCAGCATTCTCGTGGAGTGGCTGACGAGTCTGGGATCACAGAAGACCATGTGGCTCAACGACCTGGTGCTTTTGTATAAGCAGGAGTCGGAGCTAGAGTACGACGCCGAGGAAGGACTCGCGGAGCTAGGGATTCTCGTGAGGCCAGGCGTCATCAGTAATAAGCGCGAGGTGACGGAGTACGAGATGAGCTACGAGCAGATGGGCTTGCCGCGTCGCTTTGGTGCGAAGAGGAGAGGCGGTCGTTGAGTAATGGGATCTACGAGCAGCCCGTACCTAGTCAGCGTGATGAAGTGGAAGGACGCGCTTGCCTCTTTGAAAGGCGACCGCTGTCGTTGTGCCTTCTACCTGAGTGTTGTAAGTAGCCAACTGCTGGCCGTGGCATCTGGCCGCTGTAGCTCAGCTATCCAGCATGCTGTAGATTCAATTGCTTTTGAACTCGAAAATAGGTCCGCTCAACCCTCACGTCAGGACGTGTCGGTACAGATGCTCTAGGAGGTAGGAGCTGAGGTGTGATGTCGGCACATAAACCCAGGTGCCGATGCAGTGGCACATACAGTGCAGCTCGGCTGCAATTAAGCGAATAAATAATTCCCGCACCGAGTGTGCTGCATGGGACGACGATCGCACGCCTGACTGTCTCAAAGCGGAACGGGCAAGCGAGTACAGGGGTTGTGCAAATAAGATGGAGCAACGAGAGTACCTTGAGGTAGTATTGAAGCGAAGCCAACAGGCGTGGGAATGCTTATCAAGCAGAGGCCGGCGACGGCAAGCTGTAGTACTTCGACAAGCGACCGTCGCTGTAGTACCTCAATAGGCAAGCTTGCGAACTAACCCATCTACCTCGCCTTCTTACTCCCCTTCCCTCGTCCACCACCCTTGCCCTTCCCACCGCCGCCCTTCCCCTTGTCGCCTCCAGCACCCCCACCACCCATCATGACCCTAACACTCTTCACAGGAATCACACCCACGATCTCCGCCTCCTTCCACCCTTTGATCAGCTCCGCCTCCCTTGGCCAGATCCTCTCACTATCCTGACCCTGCTGATCCATCTTCTTACCATCACTGGCATCTTTTTGCCACTTCCCTAGCACCTCCCGAAGCGCTTTACCCTTCTTTTGCTGACCCGGCTGCATCTTGGCCTTGTACTTGTACCGCCCCAGTGCGGCCCAGGGCGCGCAGATGGGAATTGCTTCTAGAATTTCATCACCGGCCAAAGGCATGCCGACCAGAGCGTCCAGCTGCGTAAGCTGCGCGCCTTCTTCTTCGTCCAGGGCTTCAACGCCTTCCTCGAGGTTCAGACGCCGGATCTCCTCGGCTTCTAATCCTTGCTTCTGCGCTTTATCATGCTGCGCTTTTCTTCTCGCCCTGGCCTCCTCGGCCGACTCTTGCTTGGCCATCTTGGCCGAAGCCTCCGCCTCTCTTTTCTGCTCGGCAGCGCGCGACCCGAGAAGCTGCATGGCAATTTCACGATCTTCATCGTCTTGATCGGCGTACTTTTGCGCAATCTTCTTTGCCTTGCCAGTCTTGCCGCGGACTTTGGGACCGCCTTTCCTCCTCTGCGCGGCTTGAGCAGCGGCTTTGCGATGTTCCTTGCGTTCGCGGGCTGAAGACTGTCGGCCTGTTGACTGTCGCTCCTCTGCTGACAGTTCTTCTGCTGGTGTCGCGGCTACGGCAGCCGCTTCTGCGGGTGCCGCAGCCTGCTCATTTTGCTCGTGGTCATCGGCCTCTCCATCGTCGTCATCGTCTTCGTCTCCAGACGAAGTCTCTTCTGCGGCGTCATCCATGTCCTTGCCCTGAGACGGTGCGTCGCTGTTCTGCAGTGGGTTTCGCGCCTCTGGTCGACGATAATCTTCGTCCTCATCTCCAGACGCTACACTGCCGTTCGCTTTTGCATCTGTAAGTGCGTCGTCCTCGTCCTCAGTACCTTGGTGCGCAGCATCGGGGAAGTCATCGTCATCGTCATCGTCCCCAGCATCAGCGTTCCTGTTAGCATCTGGAAAGTCATCATCCTCATCTTCGTCATCATCATTGTCCTCTGCAGCCATTTGACTCCTCGCAGCACCGGCAGATCCTGTATCCTGCTCGTTCGAGTCCTGCACGCGATGCTTTATATGCCTAGCCTTACTCTCCTCACTGATCCTAAACAAGACACCGAATCCCAAGAGCAACTGTGCAGGCGGCAGAAAGTTCTTCTTGCCCCTCACCATGAAGCCGCCAGTCGTGAGATACTCGCCTGTCGGCGCCGTCTTACTGACTTGATCACTGTTGACCCACCACGCACTCATCACCGCCTTGGATTCCCAAGCACTGGAGGTGCAGACTGCGAGATTGCCTGCCTGAGACAAAGTCGTTGGAGGTATAGGCGCCTCCGGCGTGCTCGGATGGTTCTTGATGACCACCGACGCCGCGCCATGCAGATCGGCATGGACATATACATCTCCTTTACGCAAGTACCGGCGGTACAATACCTCGTTTTGCTGCGCGTCCCTTCCAGCTAGGACGAGATAACCATCCGAGGAGACAAAGTACACAAATTTCTCGAACCACATCTGCTTTCTGACGGGCCTGAGAATATCCTTTTCTTGCTTGAGACCTTTCTTGAGGTCAGCCATGACGCGCTGCTCGGTGTTCTTGAGCGCCTTTGCAGAAGCCTGGGCGGTCTTTTCCTGCTTGACAGCAGCGGTGCGACGCTGATCGTAGTACTGTCTTGCATTTGCCCACGGCGATAGCGCGAGGTCAAAATCGATGTTCAAGCGTTTGTCTTCGGCCTTTGCAGGCTTCCTGGCGGCGTGAGTGTCGTCTTCGGAGTCAGAAGCCTCGCTCTCCGTCTCATCTGCCATGTCTTCTTCGTCGGGCTCATCGAACTCAGACAGTAATAGCGTGACCGTATTCTCATGTAACTTCAACGGAAGTTTGACGAGCTCAGCGACCGCATTGTGACGCTTCTGTTCGTTTTCAATCAAACGCCCAATGTCCACCCAATCCATTCCTTGCGCAATGAGACCGTTGACGGCAGCAACAGTCTCTTCGACCCGCTCGACGTTGGCTTCGATAGCCTGCGCTTTCCGGACATTGAGATCTTGAACCGACTGCAGACCCGATATACGCTTTTCCTGCTCTTGCCGGGCAGCATCAAGCCTTCGCTGCGCCTGCTCTTCGCGTTCTTGCAAGCGTGACTCAAGCTTCTGCCCTTCAAGAGACGAAAAGAACTCGTCTACCGTCTTGTTGAAGCCTTCGTGCTCTAGGAAAGTGACCGACGAGTCCGCAGCCAAGTGGGAAGGCTTGAAGGGGTGGAAGTCGTCATACAGCAAGCCGCCAGTAGCACCTTCGTCCTCGTCGTCTGCAGGCTGCTCTCGAGTCTTGCCCTGCTTAGCCAGGATGTAGCCCTTTGCCACATCCGAGCTCGTGATGTCCGTGATGACATTCTGGGCTTCCTGCAAGCTGGCCAGGAGCCTGTCGAGCAGTTCCTCGCTTGCTATTACCTCTTCCGGCTGCGTGTCTCTATCATAGCCGGTGGTTTGAAGGGCGTGGTCGAGTAGCACGGGCGGAAATTCCGTCGTGGTAACCGCCAACGCCTTTCGTAGGGCATCGCCGCTCTTCTTCTTGACTTTCTTGCCCGGCTTCTGCGCATCGGCCTGCTGCCGCTCAATCGCTCTCTGCAACCCATCCTTTATCCTCTCCTTGGTCAGCGGCGGCACGCCGCCGTAGTTCTGTCGCAAAGACAGGTCATATTTCAGACCTAACCGGTACTGCTCGTGTTCCGCACCTTCGCTCACGTTCCTCAGCAGCCCAAGAATCGTCAAGTCGGCGTCGGTCAGCACGATGTTGCCACCAGCATAGAACTCCAGAAACAGCCGATACTGCCCCTCGCTGAACTGGATCTCCAACACTCGATCAGTCCCCACCTGCTCCACCTTGGTCACGCGCCGAGTCCGTAGGAACTTCCTCAGTCTCGCGACGAATGCGGAAGGCGCAGCGGCGGTCGACCGCGCGAAGGTGGTGAGGTGACATCGGAAGCCGGAGTCGATCAGCAGCTGCTCGCGGTGGTCGGGCTTGGCGAACTTGAGTAGGAAGATGCGCGAGGAGAGATCGTAGATGTTGGCGAGGCGGAGTGAGACGAGGGCGGCGGAGAGCTCGTGGGCAATGACTCGGACGTCGAGAGAGCTGAAGCGTTGCTTCATGATGCGTCTCGATATGCGTAAGAGTCGTGATCGACCGTCGTTACATGTATGGTAGGCAAGTAGTGAAGATGCAACGCCAAAAGTTTCTCTTTGATTTCACCTCGAGACTCTCTGATGATCTCATGCCAGAAATGGAGTGCATGTACGGTGCCCCGCAGTGACGGCAACAGGGACCGACATGGATTTCTCGAACGCCCGCGCGATCATTATTGTTGACGGTCTTACAAATCAGACCTAGCGGCAGTGCGATGTTGTCCTCATAACGACAAGCATTTGATATTCGCTTGTTGAGGACTCGAAAGCTTTCATTACGCAGACCGGAATCGTGTAAACAGCAACGGGGAGCAGTATAGCTACAATGAGCACAATGCGGGCAGTAGGTACGGACGATGAAGCATAAGTAATCAATCGAGGGGAGACCTGGACATTGACGAGAACGATCCAGACATCAAGGGTGGCAAAGGCGGCATCGATGCCCTCCATATCACAGACATGCCCAAACCTCAGGTGGACCATGCGAAGGCGTTGGTCAAGGTAAAGGCCTTTGGCCTGAACCGGATGGACCTGCTGCAGAGGGAGGGCATGTACCCCGTGCCTCCACAAGCACCGAAGACGCTGGGGGTGGAGTTCAGCGGTGTCATCGAGGAGCTTGCTGGGGAGAGCGAGAAGGGGTTTAAGCGAGGCGATGCAGTCTTTGGTCTGGCGTACGGTGGCGCCTACGCTGAGTATATTTCTGTGAGCACGCACATGCTAGTCCACAAGCCGGACGAATTGAGCTGGGAACAGTGTGCCGGCATACCCGAGGTGAGTGCGATGGGGAGAAATGATCAGTCGAGAAGCGATGACTGACTCTGTCGACAGACCTGGATAACCGCTACGCAAGCCATGTTCCTCGTCGGCGAGTTCGCGGCCGGCAAATCGATCCTCTGGCACGCCGGTGCATCAGCAGTATCGATTGCAGGCATCCAGCTCAGCAGAGCAAACGGCGCCTCTGCTGTCTACGCCACAGCGCGGCAAGACCAGAAGTGCGATTTCTGCGTCAACGAGCTCGGCGCCACCGCAGCATACAATACCGAGACTACAGACTGGTCCGCCAAGGTCCTGGAGGCGACCGGAGGTAAGGGTGTGGATGTAATCGTCGACTACATTGGCCCAGCGACGTTCGCGGGAAACCTCAATGCTGCGGCGCGAGATGCCCGCATTGTCAACCTAGCGTCACTCAGCGGGCGAGAGCTGAAGCCAGAGATGGCGCAGCCCAACTTTGGAGCCTTCGTGGCGAAGCGGTTGCGGTTCGAGGGCAGCAGTCTGAGGAGCAGAGATGAGCAATATCAAGGCCGTCTGAGAGATCAACTGGTCGACCATGCGCTGCCGAAGTTCAAGGACGGTTCCTTCAAGGTGCTTGTAGAGAAAGTGTTCCCGTGGGAGCAAATTCAGGATGCTCATCGCCTGATGGAGTCGAACCAGGTTTGTCCACAGAGTGAATGTGCTGTAAACGATCGCGGTGACTGACTATTCTTACAGACAAAGGGCAAGATAATCTGTACGATATCTTAAAGAGCTTAGCTTGCGCAGATACACTGGCAACACCTTCTCGACTCCGTCCCATGTGACCGCCACACGCCACTGCCAGCTACCATATCTGCGTCATACGTGTCGCGTGTTGTGATGGTTGGAGGGCGAGGCGCGGTACGTCCGAAGATTATATAGGTCGTACGTGCCAGACAAAAGCCTGCTGACCTTGTCTGGCAGCGACGGATAAGCTATGCAATCTACAGTGGCCTTAATACTGGCCGGTAAGCTTATAACAGCATTTCACTAGACTGCAGTGTCGTTCGCCACAGCGCTCTACGAGCTGTACGTGAACGACTTTGCGTAGCTATGGCTGTGGCATTGCATAAGGATACGAATTGACAACCACGCCAGGGACGTACGATTGCAAGCCCTTTACCGTGTGCGGTGATGGATACCCAGAGACGTGAACGAAGCCGACCGTCACCGAGTCGGCCGACGCCACCGTCTCTGAAATGACACCCGCAACTTTGTAACATTGCGATTATCCACCGTTGAATCCCGCGCGGGATAATACGTATTTTGGACGCGACGAAGCTCCGTAGGTTTTTGAATATGGCGTTGATCTCTCCTTGTCTTGTTGCAAGGTTCGTGCCGCTAGTGCTTAATAATAAACAGTGAAGCGATGCAGGGGCTAACTCATTGTGCTGTACCTCTTCTTATTCTGCTGTCCCACCTCACCGCGGTCTGCACCTAGATAGACGTCCAATTATCTCGACACGTACACTGTATCAGATGCAGTACTACTTTGTTGCCGGGTCCAGAGCGCAAGAAGTCCAGGATGCAACGGACGCGCGAAGCTCAAAAAAAGACTGATGCGACGAGCGATCGTTCCATCGCCCACCGTTCTCCGCACTCGCTGCTTCACGCCCTTGCAGCAGCGGCCTAGGCCTCGTCGACGTCCATACTGTAGCTCGCACTGAACTATCGGTCGCGCTCCTCAGTTGACACCATGGTATACGAGGCACGCAGTATTCAGCCAGATTCGTGTTCAAGGTTCCGTAGACGTGAATAACAAGCCACAAGTATACGTTTAATCTGCGCCTAGCGCTCCTGCTGGTGAACGCGGAGGCACGCCGGGCCCTAGTCACAATAATGTCACATCCTGTTCTTCGACCGTTTGGGAACTGCACAGGCCGTGCGGCGCCTGTGTCAGGGCCGTGGGTTTGCCAGTTGGAAGAGTACAGAAAGAACTCCGTGTGGCATCTGCTTCTCGCGGTGCGGTTTGGCATGAAACTGCCCCTCCTGTGAACATCCCAGGTTGTCTGCGTTTGTATCGTCCTTTCCTTGTCACCTGCAGTTGCCCTTGCATAGGCACGCACATTCACGCTCGTTCAATCATGTATTCCTACCATTACAATCATTCAATCGAACCGATGTCTGCACGATCAGACGTCAGTAGCCTCGACGGCGACTTCGACAGGCCCGACAACTACTCGTTCGGCCACAACCAACATCGACGTTGGATCGCGGGCGATTCATTAACTGGCAGCCACGAAAGGCGATCAAGAAGACTCTCGCGATCAAGGTCACGCCCTGCAAATCGCACAGCATCTCACCCAAGATCCCGCCCATCGTCTCGCAACTTTTCTCGACCTGCACGCACCTCCCCATCCAGCAGTACGTCGGACGACGTAGACGATTGGCCCAAAGGGCGGCGCACGAGCAACGACGAGAAGGAGATGGTGCCGTCCGAGCGACCACAGCGTACGTCTCCCGACTTTACTCTGGCCCCGTTTAGCGTAAACAACAACCCACCGTTGCCGCCGTTTGCACCTAAAGCCGTGCTTCGTCCGCCACCGGTTCATCCAGCTACGCCGCCGCCAACAGCACAGAAGAAGCGGAGAGCGACCTCCACTCGATCGATGGACGTGATGGAAGCAGCAAAGCAAGCTCCCTGGATAGAGCACGGTGCGAGCACTCGCTCGTTGCTCTCGACGATCAAGGAGAAGTCTGCGCAGCAGCCGTCAACCTTTGCACAGAGAGTCTTCGAGGCTGGCAAGCCTGATTTACTTTATGAGCTCACAGAGAGAAAGCGGCTCAAGATGCGGAGCGATGGCGTGCTTGACCTAACCACCCTGGAGAGGATGAACCAGCACGTGTTGCAGCAGAAGCTTGTTGAGCAGGTCAAGGCGCTGGGCGAGAGGGGCGCGTGGATGGAGATTGGTGTCCAGCAAACGTTACATGACTACTGTAAGCATCTCTCGTCCGGCGCGCTCGCGAGGGTAACGCTAACAAAGTCCCAGGCGAGTCTCTTCGCGACATGGAGTACATGGAGCAATGTGCTCTGCGCGGCAAGAAGAACGATCCGTTCCTGTTGTCCACATCCCGGCCTATGGATTGCAAACTCCTAGAGGACGCCGGCCTGGCTTTCGGCGACCCGAAGAAAAAACTCAACGGAGAGACGCCAGACCGACTGGCTTACACGAAGCGAGAGTCCTTTGCCAAACGCGGCCTTCGACGACTCTTGATGGCTTTCCTAGGCGGCCTTGCCATCGTTGCACCTTTCCTCGTCATGTTCCTTGTCAGCGGACAATTAGTTCGATTGATCGCCACCTGTGCTTTCACGGTGGCGTTTGCGGCCTGCGCTACGATCGGAAGCGAATTCGGACCTGACCGGATCGCCCTGGTCACGGCGGCCTATGCTGCGGCGCTCGTTGTTTTTGTTGGAACCAACCCTCCTTCATATCGATACTGACTGGATCGTATCTCCCATCTTTCAACAGTCAGATCTAGGCTTTTTCGTAGATGTCATAGTGTACACACACCACCTTATGGAGTGCCTTTCGGTTCTCCCGAAATTTCCTGATGCTGTCGTTGCCTCACATGCCCGCCCGCTGATGTTACCGAGAAACAGACGCAGCGTTTCAACGTTTAGATCTGGACCACATGAACACCGCAGAAATGGTCAAAGGTTCTGCCAACACTGTCACTGACACTGGTGAAGTCCTTTCCAACCAATAAGAGAAGCGAGCAACGTGACTATCGCACGTCTGCCGATTCCTCTTGTTCCTCGATGCTGTCGTGCTGGCCAGAGGAAGCGCCGAGGTACTCCAAAATCTGGGCCTCGTATACGCGTTGAAGCCGCTCCTCGGAAATTCTCGCTCGCAGCGACTCGCTCTGTGCCTGCTCCTCATGCAATTGCCGCAGTGATATCTCTGTCGGCGATGTCTTACGCCTCAATGTTGGACTTCTTCGCTCACTGACCGGCGAGACGCGAGGTCCCGAAGGGGCATTACCAGAAGACGAGTCGCTTGAGGCCTGCGCGGTGTACCAAGAGCTCGTTGAAGAAGATGAGAGTGGTCTCTCCGTGAAAAAGTTGTCGCCCTGAACGGACATGCTGGGATGCTCGTGGGATTCGGGAACATCATGGACAACCCTCCAATCGTGTCCGTTGTAATTCTGGTTCAGGCCTTTGCCGGAAGCGGGACGTGAAGAGAGCATGTTTGAAAGAGGATCGGAAAGCAATACCGTTGGGAGGAAGTAGTCACGCGTGAGGAAGACAGACTGACCTCCCAAGTGCACATGGACGAGAAATTGTAGCTAATATGGCGTTGCGCAGCTTGACAAAGGCAGTCATGCAACATGGAGCTCCAAGCCAAGTTGCTGCGTCGTGGCTGTATCATGATATTGGACGCACCAGCAAGGTGAGGTCAGTCTGGTGAAATAAGCTTCCCTTGGGCTGCTATCCATGGATTGCCGTCTGTCGTAGCTAAGGTAAATAGACGTGCCTCCCCGCGGCAGCGAGCAGCCACGCACGCCACCATATCGAGCCATAGTTACGTCTCGTCAGCCGCATCGTGATGCATCATGTCGCAGCGGTGAGCTGATGTCATAAGTCATGATGCTTGTCCTTGTTGTTTGTTGTTGAAGACGAGTGAGGTAAAGAAGCTCATCCGGCAACGTCCGGCATGCCGAAGGTTTGCGAAAGCTGGATGGTGAACGCCATGTTTGTACGAAGCTTCACGTATGCCTGGTGGATTTCATGCGAGGCGAATCGCTCGATGCGCAGAAGCTCTCTGAAAGTGTATGAGCAGCGTGTAAAGGAATGAGGTGCTACTTCGCAGGGCATAGTGGCGAAATCCCCCGATTGAAACCGCACAGACCTCTCTACACCATCAAGGTCACCTCCATCCCTAAGAAGATAAGGTATGGACCGGACTACAGATCCTCCTTCCCTCCCCCCTTGGAGCCTCCACCAAACAAGGCCTTGAACATACCCATCGCCGGACCTGCGATACCATCAGTTCACTGCGCAGATAGTACGATGTAGGTAGGCCCCTAGGGTTTCGGACCTGGCGGTGGATATCTGCAAGCGATGTGTCAGCAAAAGGGACAGCTGATCTACCCAGGCTGTTCAATGCGGTCTCTGCATACTGCTTGCCCTCCTTTTCGACCTTCGGCTCGCATGTGCAGCGGTCGCTTTCGGGGACTGAGTCTAGCACGCCAGGGACCTAGGTAAAGGTTAGTAGAGGTTGGTGGGTGAAGGAATGAGCCACAGGGTCGATCACACATGGTTGCCGCAGCCGAACCAGGTAGCGCGCTGGCAGGTACTGCAGACGGACTTGTGACACATGGCGGAGCAGTGGTGATCTGGTGAAGCTGGTTGGGGCCGGTTGAAGAGCGGTGGCGTGTCGATTATATGTAGTCTCTTCGTCTGGCTCTGAACGGCGAATGGAGAGTCGAGGTCGGCGACTTGCCCAGCCCCGCAGAACGCTGAAGCTTTAAGGTTGAGCTACGGAGAAGATGATAGAGGACACCACCACGTATTTGTTGTCTTCTACAGTGCTCGCGACCAGAGGAACAATGTTCACATCAAGTGTCGTGATTACCCAACGTAGGCAGGCGCGTATGTTAACGGCGTCAGTGAACAGAAACATCAAATTATCTCACGACGCCACTCGCTATGCCGAACAACTATTTGCCACCACATCATATATCTCGAACAATTGTGCGCAACAAGCTCTCAGTCGAATGTGATCTTGGTCGCCTTCTTCATCCCGTCCGTATCCTTGAAGAAAGCGCCATATGCATCATGGCCCTTCTTCTTGACTGTGGTGCCAAATTTCATCAACTCCTCTGGAACGGGCTGCCCTGCGGCTTTGAGCACATTAATTAACCCTCCAGCAAGACCCTTCTCCGCATCAGTGAAGAATGTGATAGCTCGTCCATCTTGACCCGCCCTGCCTGTCCGCCCGATACGGTGAACGTAGTCTTCGACCGTGAGAGGGAAAGTCACGTTAATGACGACCTTGACGGCTGGGATGTCGAGACCGCGTGCAGCAACATCTGTGGCGACAAGGATGGGCACCTTGCCCGCCTTAAACGCCTCGAGCGACTCTGTGCGCTTCTGCTGGGAAAGGTCGCCATGAATACCGCCAACGTTGAAGTTGCGCCGCCTGATGAACTCTTCGATACGGGTTGCCTCCTTCTTGTACAAGCAAAAGACCAAAATGCGATCGTTCTTATTCTTACCGGATTGGTACTGCCTCAGTAGATCGATCAAGCGTGGTTGCTTCTCCACCTGGGTGGTGACCTCGACTTCCTGGATGATGCGCATGTTGGCTCGTAGCTCGCCGGAGAGATTGTCGCCAATATTGATCTTGACCGGCTTGTCCATGAAGGTGTCCGCCAGGGTGCGCACAGAGGGCGGCCACGTAGCTGTGAACATTAGCGTTTGGCGTCCGGTCGAGGGTGTGGCGGATACGATCTTCCGAATCTCAGGCTCGAAACCCTTGTCAAGCATACGGTCGGCCTCGTCCAAGACGAGGTATTGCACACCTGACAAGTCAAGCGAGCCTTCTTGGACAAAGTCATTGAGTCTACCAGGCGTGGCCACCACCACGTGCGATCCCTTGATCGTCGCTCTCTGATCGTCCTTACTCGTGCCACCGTAGACAACAATCACCTTTACGCCTGCTGGTTCTGCAATCTTGACAAGCTGCTCGAAGATTTGCACTGCGAGCTCTCTCGTCGGGCTAACGATGCATGACTTGATGCCTCTGCGCTCTTGTTTGCCTAGGCTAGCAATGTATTTTATACAAGGCACACCAAAGGCGAGTGTCTTGCCTGATCCAGTCTCTGCAACGCCGACCACGTCTCGTCCGGCGAGCAAGTAGGGCCAGACAGCAGCTTGGATAGGTGTTGGTGCTGAGAAGCCAGCGAAGGGAGCTCGTTGCGAGTCGTCCACAGGCAGGTACTTGAAAGCAGTGATAGGTCGATACAATTGATTGCGAGGGTCCTCCACCGTGATCTGTTTCTCTTTGATGAAGACGTCGACCTCGCTCTGCGGCAAAGCAGCAAGTCCGGCGTCTTCTGAATAGCCAGTCGCTTCTGGCCGAGCTGACTGCGCTGCCCCATTTGCCGAAACAGGCTCCGCGGCACCATTTGTCGTGTCGTTGGACACCAGCGCGGCCTTCTTCGCTTTCTTCGCAGCCTTCTCAGCCTGCTTCTGCGCCTTGCGCTCCGCTTTAGCACTCGTCTCTGCATCTCCCGTAGCATCTGCTACATTTTCTGCAGCCTCATGAGAAATCTCTGCCTTCGCTTGTTCCTTCTTCGCTCGCTTCAGAGCCTTGCGCTCCTCTTTCGAAAGCTCCTGCTCTTCTTTACCAATTTTCTCCACACCATTACTCTCTCCATCCGCTATAGCACTTTCTCCTCGCTCTTCTGCAATTTCGGCCTTCTTGGCCTTCTTCTCCTTCTTCAGACGCTTTGCTTCTCTCTTCGCCTCCTTCGACTCCTCTGCCACTGTTGTTTCATCAATCGATCGTTTCCCCATGTTTGCTTGTCTTGTCGCATTAGAAGTCGCGCTTCAATAACAAATTCCAGCGACTTTTTCTTCTGCCAATCGATTCGGCTTCATACGGCTTCGGCCCGAAGCCGAGCGAGCTTGCTCCACCACAGGTTTGACAGTAAGAGGTGCCTCTTGTACCTCTACCTCAAGGACTTCGTTGATCGGATCTCACTGAAGACCTGATCAACTGCCAGATCATCACAGATGTCACTCTGCAGTTCTAGAGCCACACGGCGGCTGGCGAGTTTAAGCGTTGGAGGCACTACCCGCGTAGGTAAGCAGGCACATTGTCGTCTATAGACTAGTGACAGCGCCTATTGCGGACGAACAGCGAATGATATTTTCTCTCCGCCACCGGCACGTCGCCGTCTGGCTCATGGCGCTGGCAATCATGTGGCCCACAAGCGTTGCTGCGATCAAGCTCCTATCTGGGCCTTTGAAAATACCTCCTGTCACTGGGATAAGGTCTAGCGGGCTAGCCGACTATGGAACCTCCTCCAACGCCTGCTATAAGTACGCCTGCTGGCACCGGGGCCGATCAAGGGACATGTGTGCGTGACGATTCAGATGATTGCGGTGAGATTCGGCCACGGCCACCGAAAGGGGCGCGCTCCTCACTCGAGAGGCGGACCAATCGCCGGACCTATGTCGCCTGTCAAAAGCAATACCGCACCAGAGGTCAAGCGCTTCGGCAGCGCGAGTGCAGCCGGAGCTGACGCCTTGCCACTGAATATGGTCTGTTGACATCAGCACTATGCCAAAGGCTCACACCACGCCAGCATTGCACCCTCTTCACTGGCACATGATCAAGGATTTGGTGTCGCGCCCATGCCTCGAAGCATGTATAAGGTAAGATAGGTCGAACAGGTATCCGCGCACCTCGACGGCCACATGCTTTATCTTTAGCAAAGAGCGCTGACTATCATGAGCCAGACCTTGTTGCTCATGGGCGCCACACTAAGCCCGATACTTGATCAGCTGCTACCTCCGAGCTATCAGATGGATGCGATCTTGAAGGACATGGTGGAGGAGCTGGGGCGATTGGGATCTCTGGCGCCGGGCTTGCAGCTTTGCGCAGAGATTGTCGGGGAGGCCGAGGAGAGGAGGCGAGATAATTTTATTGTCTAAGAGGCCAAACAGGAGAGAGTCTGCGCCAGACCCCAAAGGCCAGTCCTCTCTCTAGTGTCACCCAGCCGAAAGCTCGAGGCCTACAAGGGGCGTTCCCTGCCAACTGCTGCCTCACCGCGCGAGACTCTCCTCCTACTCGAGTAGCTGCCGCCTGTGTCGCCGTACAAGGCTGCGGCAGGTAAGCCAAACAGCAGTGAACCTTCTGCCACTCCATGTAGCAAGGCAACAGCAGCACGAAGACACCAATCACGCAGGGAATGGTCTTTGCTGGGTGTCGGCGGAGAATGGATGCACATATTTGCCGCCACAACGCGGCTCATAGGAGATGTACACAGCGCTCACCTATAGATCGAGACGATCGTCCATTCTTCAGATTGCATTTCCATTCGTTTCACCAAGGTACCTACTACGTACCTGAGGTGGTAAACAGCCAACGATGACTAAGCTGCACGTGCGCGAAGCGGGGCAGGCCGCGAGCCACTTTAGCTCGACAGACGCGTCTGCCTCACGTCGCGTCCAGCGGACCTTTGCGCCACCGTACGAAACGTTATCGAACAACGATCAAGGCGAGGAAGCACTGGCAGACACACTCACGCCGGACTCGCTCGACAGCGCACTGGACAAGATGTCGGACCCGATGAGCGTTATCAGCGGTGGCGCATTAGAGCAGGTCGCCGCCGGCGAGCTGCCACAGGAGCCGGTGCTACAGTGTCTTCAGATCAAGCCGATGGCCAGCCAGAATGGCCTGGAGCGGTATCGGGTGGTAATGAGCGACAGCAAGCACTTCATTCAGGGCATGCTGGGCCAGCGTGAGTCGGGACGGAGCTAAAAGCCAAAGAGATAGCACTGACTAGGCCGATAGAGATTAATTACCTCCTCCACGACGGCAAGCTGAAGAAAGGCAGCCTTTGCCGCTTGAGGACGTACAACCGCAACTTTGTCAAGGACAAACACATCATCGTCATCCTCGAGATGGAGGTGCTGGAAGATTTTGGCGAGCTGGACAAGCTTGGGTCGCCCATTGCGCTGGAGCAGGGTGAGAAGGCAGAGGCACCGCAGCCGGATGCGAAACAGCCAGGCAACATTGGCGGAGATGGCTTCTATGGAAACAAACAGCAGCAACAGCCGCCCCAGCAGCAGCAACAGCAGCAACGCGCCATGGCTGTGCGCTCGAACGGTTCGCACGGTAATATCCACCCGATCGAAGCCATCACGCCGTATGCACATCGGTGGACCATCAAGGCACGGGTCACACACAAAGGTGACATCAAGACCTGGCATAACAAGAACGGCGAAGGCAAGCTGTTTTCGGTCACCTTCATGGACGACAGCGGCGAGATTCGCGCGACAGGCTTCAATGATGCTGTCGACTCGTGGTACGATATCCTTGAAAAGGACCAGGTCTACTATGTCAGCAATCCATGTCGTGTGCAGCTGGCAAAGAAGCAGTTTAGCAATGTGAATCACGATTACGAGCTTACCTTTGAGCGGGATACTCAGATCGAAAAGTCGGAGGACACGGAAGGAGTGCCCACGGTGCAATTCAACTTCCAGCCCCTGGAGAAGTTGCAATCTATCGACAAGGACAATTCTGTGGATGTCATCGGCGTCCTACAAGATGTTGGAGAGGTGTCTGAGATCGTTTCCAAAACGACATCTAAGCCATATTCCAAGCGTGAGTTGACGCTTGTGGATGACACTGGTTACAGCGTCCGCTTGACCGTCTGGGGCAAGACCGCTCAAACGTTCGAAGTGCCGGCCGAGAGCGTAGTGGCCTTCAAAGGCTGCAAGGTTTCGGACTTTGGTGGCCGCTCGCTCTCGCTACTCTCTTCAGGCTCTATGAACGTCGATCCGGACATGAATGAAGCTCACCGACTGAAAGGCTGGTACGACGGAAGTGGCCGCAACGAGCAGTTCCAGTCCCACGCCAACACCATGTCCACCGTCTCGGCCACAGGCGCCGGAGCAAATGACAAGAACCAGTACAAAACCATCGCCCAAGTCCGTGACGAGAATCTCGGCATGTCGGACGATACGGATTGGTTCTCCATCAAAGCAACCATCATCTACATCAAGCAAGACAATGTCGCCTACCCGGCCTGCCTGTCGGAAGGGTGCAACAAGAAAACCGTCGAGATCGAGCCAGGCCAGTGGCGCTGCGAAAAGTGCGATAAGACATGGGATCGGCCGGACTACCGCTACATCATGTCCGTCAACGTGTCCGACCACACTGGCCAGATCTGGCTGAGCTGTTTCAACGAAGTCGGCTTACAGATTATGGGTATCCCGGCCAATGACATTATGCAGATGCGTGACGAGATGAACGAGCGACCCGTCGTCGAGGCCTTTGCGGATGCCAATTGCAAGTCTTTTGTCTTTAGGTGTAAGGCGAAGATGGACACCTTCCAGGACCAGCAGAGGTATGTCAGGGAACTCGAGGTTGCGGACTAGATGATACATTGATCCTATGCTGACGTTTCTGATGACAGGGTCCGGTATCAAGTACAGACCGCCTACCCAATCGACTTTCCGCGCGAGTCGAAGAAGTTGGCGGATATTATCAAGCTCTATAACGCGCAGGAGGATACGTTGTTCGTCGGGCAGTAAGTGACAGGATGGCTGTGGTACGGTGTTGAGGGCGTGTTGCGAAGACACATGTGGCTGCATCTTACAGGTGCTCCTGGCGTTTACCGGCGGATTACACGGAAAGTGAACGGGTTCTGCTCATCAGCGATGCAGTGTCGTTTGCGGGCATGATGGCGTAATGAAAAGAGATGCCGGATACCTTGACCGCCGGGGATCTGATTATGGAGTGTACCTGAAGGCTGGTTGGCTACCAGGTATTCTGTGTACATGCTTTGCCGGTAACGTGGCATCAAATCGTCCTCATCACCGCAGCCTCTCACGTTTCTATATCTCGTGCAAAAGCGGCAGATGCACTGTCGTACCCAAGAGACTGTCAGCACCGCCGCTGTGCCTTTCATTGAGTCATCAGAGAGTTGTCCAGCTTGCGGATAGATGCATCTCTCGTTCCCAGAACGCAGGTGCACTGTCTACTCTGCTATCTCATTTAGCTTCTTGAGTGCGATTGGGAGGGCGGGTACACCCATTTGTGTGGGGACGGGACTGGAGGCACTCAGAGGATTTGGTGTCATGGAAGGATGTTGTGCGAGTCTTTTTGCGGCTCATTGAGGCTGTTGCGAAGAGGGCGAGGGGGCAATTAGGGTTACTGAGCTAGGTTTGCGAGAATGCTCGTGAAACGTTTCATGGCTGTGGTCCCCTGCTGACTTGACTTGGGGACGCTACTTCAGGGCTACCCAGGAAGTATCTCAGATAGACGTCGCGAGAGCTGTTCGGGAGGATTCTGCAGGCGTATGGGGCACTTGAGAGTGCTGAGTCCCAAGGCTCTTACGACGAAGGAGATCGAGCAGACGATGAGCGAGTCAGAGTACCTTTACTTGGGCGCCTATCTCTTCACTTCGAGCTCGCGTACGATTCCGCGGCGTATAGAAAAGCTCCTCGGGTACAGGACGGAGGCGCCGAGTCTTTAGGAGAGCTTGGAGGCTGACGGACTTGCGTCCGAGATTCAGGGACCAGCCTGTCGCCACAGAGCGGAAGAGAATGCTCATTGTAACATGTACAAGACGAGTCTTCATGTTCCAGTCTCGCGTGTTTCTTGAGGTCGCTCGTGCTCTCCCGTCCCTTCCTGCGTATCAGTGGCATCGGCATCCTCGACTCGCCGTGGCTGCTCGAAGCCTTCAGGCGATGATGCAAAAGACACATTGGGGACGTGCGCTTCGTCACTTCGGTGTGGTTCTGGACATTTTGCATCTTGATGACCACGGTCTTGAGTCGCTGCACTCCTCATCCGGAATGACTCGTCTCGTACTATATTTGGCGGCTCTGGCATAATAGATGGGCCGGTCCAGTTATTTGACGACTCCGCTGCAGTACTCTGAGACGGTTGCACAAGCGTACTCTCTGAAGCGTCCACAGGATATCCAATCGACGGTCCAGACATTAGATTTGTGCCCTCTTGTCTGGACTCCTGCAAAGTGCGCTGTCTCTTGGACGGAAGAGCCTGACCCATCACGTCGTTCTGTCGCTTCTCCAACGCCTTGGTACGAATCGCCTCTTTGTCTGCGGGAGGGGTGTAGAGCCGCACGCCGCCGACAGGGATCATGTCAGTCTCGCCTCGCTTCAACTTAATAGCGGACAGCCGCTCCAGAAAAGATGCCTGCTGTTCTGTGTTTTTGTTCTGAACGCGGTCACGTGGAATGACAAGTTGCTGTCCTGGTCGAAGAGTGGAAAAGTCACTGGGAGTGGGCGTGGCTGTCGCAGTTTCGCCAGCGCCAGTAGGATTGTTGACGGCAGAAGTCGGAGTGTGATCAGACTGATGGACTGCAGGATCGACTCTAGGCTTCAGCAAGGCAGGCCTGCAGATGAGCCGTGTACGTGAGGTGCCAATGACATCTAAGACATTGCCTGGCCGCAGCGGCTTCTCAGCGATTCCGATTCCGGGCGTGGCGACATAGAATTGCGTGCCAAGATCGGTATGCCAGTTGCAGCTGTAGATTTCCTGGTTGAATTTGACGAAAGGATTTGCAGTATGTAAATCAAGCACCTGGAGTTTGCCAGCGTCCTCAGCTTGTTCGGTCACGTCGTCGTGATGTCTGATAGGAGCTAGGCTCGACAATCTGTTTGGCGCAGTGCTACCGCGCCGTCCGGGTGTGGGGCGATGGGTCGCCGTCTCTGGTCTTGATCTGGCTTTGCCGTGGCTGCGTCTCTGCATGGCGCCGACGGCATTTGGTACATAGGTAGTCAGGTCCAGGGTGAAGTACAAGTCTTCCGTCTCATCGTCATCATATTCGTACTCCCAGTCTGCGTCCGAGCCATCCATGCTTCCGTCCCCAGCTCTCACGGACAGCCAGTCAATGAACCACGCAGGTGTTGAAGGAAAGCTATCGACCACCTACGCTGTCTGTCCTGCTCACGGGTGTCTCAAGTGTGGAGCACGTGCATGACTGAGGTCACCGGCATGGAAAGATCAATACATGTCGTTTGCCAGTAGCGCTGCTGGACCTGGCAGGATGGTGAGGTAGAAATGGTGAGGTAAGATGGGTAAGAGGTGTAGGTACCTTGCCTTACGCATCCATTTGGAAGCCGTGAAAGCCGCACGTTGCCCAGTTGCCGGGGCCGGTCGGAGATTAGCAATCCCCGAGCGCTATCTCTTATCGGATCGCCGAGGCTGGTGCGGGGCGAGCCTTAGCCGGAGGTGGTGATGGTGATGATGGACTACTAGTACTGATGGTGATGATGACGGCGACTGCATCTCGCACCGGAACATCCACATGTGGTGCAGTCAGCAGTCAGCACGACTCAATTGCTAAGGTGCACGGCTGCAGACTGCTGACGAGACGAGACGAGACGGCGGGAGACAAGACGAGGCGAGACAAGACGGTAGTCCCGAAGCTTCCGAGCAGTACCTAAGGTACCTTGCGATTGCACAAATCCACCCATACATGTACCTTACCTCAGCAGCACTCCAGCTACTTCCGAGTCCAGCGTCGCAACGTCATCCTTCTTTGCCTCTCGGTCTGGTCCTGGACGACAACTCGTGATCCTTACTTATCATCGCACCACTCTGCATCGACAGCATTATATCACTGTTCAGTCAGACCGCATCGCGCACAAGGCTTCTCTTGCGGTCAGGCACCGCACATCACTACAGCACATTCCAACCTCGTCCTATCGCACACCTCCCAGTCATCGTGATTGCAGATCTGGCATCGCAACGACCCACCATATCGTGGCCAGCATTGTTTGCTGGCGCATCGCATCGATATCTCAGTCATCACTCCATCATCGATAACACTCATGAGCCGATAGCAGGACGCCCATCCTTTACCGCAGAGCTCTTTTGCCATCTCATTCTGCGGCAGCCCTACCCTCGATGCAACGACCGGGCCGGAAATGCTTCTTCACCTTCTGCGCGGTCGCCATCGTCTACATTCTGCTATGTGGGGTGAGCCTCCACACGGATGGTCTCAGCACGCCCTCCGAGGCGTGGGAGAACGCGAAATGGGTGGCCAGCAGCAAGAACTGGATAGATCGCCAAATGTGTAGATGGCTGGGTTTGTGTGGGGTCATGCACCTTAACAGCAACGGGTGGACGTGGGAGAGAGCAAAAGACGGCATACCCGAGCCAGCGGCAGACTTCAGAGGCTTTTGGACAACTGGCGAGGAAGATCCGGACTCGTGGTCGGATGAGGAGAAGCAACTGCGGGAGATACCGCAGTATGTGCTCGACCATGCACCGTACGTGCACCTCTTCTCCGGTGAGAAGTTCTGGCCGAGCGATGTGGCGGAACACTTGGTGCACATCTCACCTACGATGAACTACACCCGCATGGACCTCGACAACGATCGGAATCTAACAAACTTACATGACTTGGATGGCATTCCAGGGGCCAGGCACGGTAGATTCGTGTATCTAGAGAGCGACGACAATGTCGAAGAACGGCCCGAATGGCTCACGAGCAAATACAACATCCCGCATTCGCCGGACCCGAGATTGGACATACAAGCAGAGCATCCTTGGCCTGACGCAGACGAACCAGAGACGCCAGCACCGATCTCATCCGAGCAATATGCTGTTGGCGCGAGCGACCTTTCTTCCTCGATCGGCATTCCATTTCCTACCCTCTTGGTCGATCTCACACCAAGTACCAACGGCCGATGCGGCGGCAACAGCGGCTTCACCTGCAAAGGCAGCAAGTTTGGGCAATGCTGCTCCATCCACGGCTGGTGCGGCAGGGGCGATGAGTATTGCGAAGCGTACTGCGACCCGCAGCATGGCAAATGCAATGACCCGCTCTACCCACCCAAGCAACCACACATGGATCTGCGCAAGCGCAAACGCCACGTCCCGGCCCCAGAAGACCAACCGACACCGCTCGGCAAGTCCAAAGCACCCGCCATCCTAATCGTCGTCGACAAAGGTAACGGTACCGTCGACGCCTTCTGGTTCTACTTCTACTCCTTTAACCTCGGCCAGAAAGTCTTCAACATCCGCTTCGGCAACCACGTTGGCGACTGGGAACACACCATGATCCGCTTCCAGCACGGCAAGCCCCACGCCGTCTTCCTCTCTGAACACGACTTTGGCGCCGCCTACGCTTGGCACGCTCTTGAGAAATACGTCCCGAACCCGGATGGTAGCGAAACCATGCTCGGCACCTGGACCAACCGCACCTTCGCCCAAGTCGCCAAACGTCCCGTCACCTACTCCGCAACGGGCTCCCACGCCATGTACGCCACCCCAGGCCTCCACCCATACGTCCTCCCCTGGGGCCTTCTGCATGACCAAACCGACCGCGGCCCTCTCTGGGACCCCCGCGAGAACCTCAAAGCATTCACCTACCAACCCCGTAACAATCAAACCATGCGCGCCTCCCTCCTTAACCCCCGGGCTCCTACCTCATGGCTTCACTACGCGGGCCACTGGGGCGATAAATATTATCCTCTGTCTGACCCGAGACAGTACCGTTTCGCCGGGCAGTACCATTATGTCAATGGGCCTACGGGACCAAAATTCAAGAGATTGGGCAGGCGGGACGTGTGTCAGAAAACGGGGACTTGTCGGATCCGGCATTGGTTGGGTGGGGATCGCGCGACTAGGATCGTGCCTTCGGAAGGGGAGGGAGGGGAAGGGGGCGAGGAGGGTGGCCTGCCGGGCGGGAATAGTACGGATGACTCGGGTTGATTTGGTTCGATGTGGCGGTGAAGTGGCGTATTTGCTCTCATGCTGACTGCTGGGTTTCTGTTTGGGTGGGTTGGTTGGTGGTTTTGGATGATACCCCTTTCTCTCTCTTTATTGCATGGCGTTTGATGTTTTGGTTAGGTGGGTGGATGGGATAGGCAGGTCTTACGAGGTCAACGATCCGGAGGGCGTCTTTGGGAAACAAAGCATTGCATAGGATACAGATGCAGATGATGATAGATGCGAGAAGAAACTAAAATTTCCGATATGCTCTTGAATGCACCCGGCTTTAACGTACCAAGAGCGGTCTTGCGGTGTACAACAGCAGTAATGCAGGAGGCGGGAAGCCTGTTGTCCTTCACGCGTTCGTACCGCCGGATCCGTGCTCTGGCTCGTCAACGCCTCTTCTTTTCCTCAATCTTTAAACGTGACTGATGACGCAAGATGCACGCACCCTTGTCTATCAAAGGATACCTGGGTGAATCTGGTGTACCTGGCTACCTTCGTGATTCTCTTGGATGACAGAAAATATCCAACATCAAAGGACGGCAGTTGCCCTATGTGCTGCCCCCTGGGCAAGAACTACACATGCACTCACACGCCCCAGACAAATTTAAAGATCAGGACGAGAAAACGAAGACGGAACATCAAGACGTGGATATTTCAAGCTGAATAAATTTCCAGCTATTCAGCTTATTCGAATGAACAGGCACTCACTACCTACTCTTATCGGCAAGCCGCGAAGCTAGCTTTCTTTAAGGTGGCAAATACTGGGGTAAAACTTTTTCTCAAATATGAAATCGTCTTAAATCGTAGTAGAATGAGGGCTCATGGCTAATTAGACGCCTACGCAAGGCGTGAAACCTAATGCTGTGGAGGATCCTCGTTCAATCCTTCCCATTCTTTCTTGTCCTCTACTTCAGTGCTTCATGGTTTATGTGAATCCTCTGCGCAAGGGGGGGGGGGGGGCGGAATGGTGCTTTCGTGTGACCGAAGAGCTCTTCGCTTAGAGAGCCTGGTTGATAGCGTAGGTGAGGATTCCGGCCATCTTGCGGTGGTAGGAGGCCGAAGGGTGGAAGTCGCAGCCGAACTGAGAAAAGTCCCTTGGATCGTTCGGGGGGAAGTCGACAAAGTGGGTTTTGGAGCCGAGCTGGGCAACGGCCTTCTTGAGCGCGGCGACCTGGATGTTGTGCTGGTTGCCGCCGAGCGGGAATTGGTCGTTGACTTGCGGGGAGCTCATGATGGAGGTCGGGTAGGCGTTGTGGAGGAGTGGGGAGGAGGTGATGAAGAGCTCGGCGTCCGGGTACTTGCTCTGGACGCGACGGGCGAAGTCGACTGTGGCCTCGGTGTAGGCTGTGACGTTGATCTGGTCGCGGGCTTGGTACGTGAAGCCGCTCTCGACCGTGACGAGGTAGGAGAAGTCGTTGGAGCCGAGGTTGATGACGACAATGTCGGCGGGGGGCTCAAAGGGGTACGAGTTGTCGGGGTCGTTGGCGCCGTAGCGGGTCCAGAGTTCGGGGACGACGGCCTCGCCGGGGGGTTCGGTCACGTAGTTGCGGATCAGGCCTCGTGCTGAGTATGCTACGTCGCTGTAGGCGGCTCCGATGGCTTTCGCGGTGAGGGCGCCGTAAGAGACGATGGCATCCTCGGTGGCTGGTCCACCCCTGCACGGGAATTCCCCGAGGTTGCCGTAGCCAGCACTGATCGAGTCGCCGATGATTTCCATGCGTCGGGCCGGTGGAGGCAGTCGAAGAGGCTGAATGCCAGGAATCTCAGAGAGATCGCCAAGCGCAAAGGTTCCAAAGAGAGTCTCGGTCCTCTTGCGGATCACGACATGGTGTTTGCTGTCAGACAGGCCGGTGGGCAGGGGAATGGACGGCTCCGTAACGTTTTCAATCACGAGCGGCGCGTGTTTGTCGATGAAGATATCGATCGAGTTCGTCCCGCTGACCCTCTCGACCGGGACATTGGCTGTCGTACCGTCGAAAACGAATTCTACCCCAGTAGCCGGCCAGGTCAACTCTTGGGTGTCTGGGTTGACACGTCCTAGAAATCGGTAGAGGGGTGTAACCTCGTCTGTTTGGTGCAATGGGTGGCCCCAAACCAGGGTGGCGGCGTACGCGAGCAGCTTGTGTAGTGGAGCCATCTCAGGTAGGAATGATGTTTGAAGCTGTTGTGAAAGCTGGTGGCGGAAGAAGGATCTGCTGAGGAAGTTGCACCTTTATTAATTATTCAAGAGTGTGAGAGAGCGTTAGATATGACGAAGCGTTGCAGCACTGCGCCGTCTCTGATGTCGCTGCCATGCCATGCCGGTCATCGTCGGCAAATCGTATTGCTTTTCATAACACACTTTCCAGAAGTTTTGCCATGGTGGACTGCCGGCGAGGGCATTGAATTAGTGTTCCGACCGACGTGAAGCCACATGACCTCCATCATACATTTACAGTTGCTGTGCGCATGGCTAGCAGCCATCTCCACCATCACGTTGATCAGAACGTGCCGCATCTCGTAAGAAGAGAGAGAGAAGATGCCGCCACAGGGTTCGATGATGTGAACTATGTCGCCCGGCATCTGCAGTGTCGAAGCAAGTGGGCAAGCTCACCAATTCTGGCCATCGCAAGCGTGTCGTTCGCGCCCGCGGCGACTGGCATTATGCACGCTGTGCAGGGCTCCCAATGGACGATCCATACCGTCGGTATCTTGATCTCCATGTTCCAACGGTGGTCCGATGTGACGACGCACGGCAAAATGAGCCCTCACAAAGTATGCCTCTTGAGCGTCCATACTGCAAACCGCGAAGCATACTTGAGGCATGGAAAAGGAGTGCATTGCTCCTGCAATAGCATCAATACCATATCCCCTCACCATACCATCTCCTCAACAGGCCGTGAAGTCCCCAACTTCCCGTCGACCGGGTTGGCACAACGGACCGAGGCCCCGGGGTCTCGGGGCCGTCCGAGGGGGAGACTGGCAGCGTTTGCAAAAGCGCGTAACCGCCTGGAGCAATTGGTGAAAGGATGACCGGAAACCCTCGTCTCGAAAGGGTGTAAGTGCATGCATAGACGGGAGTCATAGACGTAAATAGGTCCTGATGAAATGTTGCAGATGGATGGCGATACTACTCGCAGACTACAGGTATGGCACAAGGTGTTGTTGTAGGTGAGGACTACCTCCAACAGTACTTCCTAGGAGGCGTTTCGGGGTCTCTGATAGAATGAGGTGTCTTTACGCACTTCGATTATTTCACTTGATGGTACCCTAATCGATGTGTGGGGACGGCAGATGCAGCAAGGGACGAGCTACTTCAAAGTAAACCAAACCACAAGGCTCGCCCGTGTGACTGCGTCGGATCCAGCAAGCCGTAACCTTCCACCACTGCTTCGATGCATGTTGAGCACTAGGGTGGCCGTCGTTCTGCAGCCAGGCCTACCTATGAGAATATCCCGTTCACACCTCCTCGCCCGCCACCGCTGCTGTCGCTGCTGCGCCGCAAAGATTTCTCGATTGATCCAATAGCACGCGGTCGGCATCTTTTTGGCGCTGATCATTCGACGCAGCCAGCAGTAGCTTCGCTTGGAAGATGCACACTCACGTCGCTCCGCATGAGGCGTTGCCACTTTTTCTCCGGATGCGGTCGATGTCGATGTTCTGGCCCTGGCAGTGGAGGCCATGATGGGACGTAAGTCTCCGAGACCTGACGATCATCCAGACCCTTTCGAAGAGTTCCATTATTCCTCATCAAGTTGCAACAAGATTCGAAGGCAGCAGCAGGCGCTTGGCGCAGTAGACACGTGGGCCTAGCGCTTACGCTAAGAGACTTGCGCTGGTCACTGTCACTACTACCACTCACCGCTTCGTTGTCATCTGCTATAGCCCAGCTGGATGAAGCAGCCGACGTCGAATTGCACTTATTACTGCGTCAGAAGGTGATAGGCCATCTGCTAACACTTCCTGCATGCGGTTGAGAAGCAAAGGCGGTGGGGATACTTAGCAGAAGTCCTTGTCATCTTGTCCTAAGGAAAGAGACTTCCAATAATCTCGATGAGTTGCACAATTTCTCTTCACGGCGGATCTGTAGCTGCGATCGGGCTTGCTCCCATAGTCAATATTGGAGCAATCTCACAGCTGCCCAACGCATCGATCGAGCATTTCGATCATTCTTGCGCCTCGCCACGCTATAGTGCACTCCCTGCTAAGGACTGCCCTTGGCTTCCAATGGTGTAGCCAAAACTCTCGACCGGTGCACATGACGAGCCTTCGTGCAGCGCCTGTGGGCCAGAGCATCAGGTGCAGAGGCAGTAGTTGCGACCTCTCGTCGAACAACACCCCCGGATGTAGTGCATTCTTTTGCGTCTTGTGCCGGCTTGCACTCTAGATGTACACTCTTCCATCGTTTCGATTGTCTCAGAGCAACAGGTGCCAAAGCAACACGGCCACGCGCAATATCGATATAGCTTTTGGCGACGCGGCAGAGCTGGCTGTGGATTTAGATATTTTGGAATCTCCTTAGTTCTCTTGTCCCCAACACACAGTCTATGGATGTCTCGATGCTGTCCACGGCCAGACGTCTTACAGAGACGGCCGTCAACAGCGGTTGAGCGTCCGCAAGCAGGCTTGACAGCAACGACTCAGCTGGGCTGTTGCTAGCGATCAGCATGACGCCCATGTCCAGACGCAGTCGGAATGCTCGATTTGCGATTTTGCACCTTCCGTTGATGCTCTGCATTGCCGCACACTTGAGACCCGCATCTATTCGCCACGATCAACAGCGTACAACGTCGCCCAAAAAGGACGCTGCTCGTTGAGCGACTGCACGAAACCCACATATCAAGAGGCGTCAGACGTACAACCTCGATAGCGTGCTTGGGCAAGGACATCCAGCAGTGGATCGCCTTACGTCTCGTCCCTTGGGGAAGCCGGATGGCGCTCTCACCGATCGATTGATCCAAGATGCCTCGCGTGCGTGGAAGTCCCCGTGATGGGAGATTCGAAAGATCATTAACTGCTTTGCTTCAAGCTTGACAATGGACGAAGTGAAGCTGACGGTGCAAATCGTAGCCGGGAGCAAAGCAAGAAGCTGTGCGTTTAGCTGCTCTGCTGGCGACGTTGCACAGCTCTACTTGCGCGACCGGGGTTGTTGCGGCCTCTGAAGGCACTCCGCATCATTTTTTTCGCAAAGTAGGTCAAGGTAGGCGATATCGAATGCTCGCAGATGCTCTTGATGGCCTCTTCATCTCAAGTCCACCCACGACATGCTGAAGCGAACACGTTTTGGTCTCTTCCTGCAGTGCATTACGACATTCGCAACTTCTAAGGGTGAGTTCATCTGATGATCGTGAAGAGCTTGTGAAAGATACTTGGGCGAAGCAGGGTAATGAAGAGAATAGACTGCAAGCCGAGATCTTGGTCTGATCCCTGGTTTGCGCGAGAGGAGGAGCTTGCGTGTAGGTACTAACGTTGTAATGTTGTACCGCACTTTCTCTTGGTGAGATACCTACATGGTCTCTTGTACCTACCTTAAGGCTCTTGCTGCCTAAGATGACAAAGCGACCTCTGGCATCGTTCAATCCGTAGGGCGCAGGGCTGACAGGCGGAGCTGCAGGCCTCTGTTTGGGTTGAGAGACGCATCAGGGGTGCTGTTCCGGTGTGGTGTTCCGATGATGCACGAAGCTGACACGTTCGTGGTTGTCGTTCATCAATGCCTGCTACGGGCGTATTGACGAGTCGTGGAAGCAGGACATGTCGCTCTTCTCCAACAATGAAGCATCTGGATGAGTTGGATGATGTAGGGACGATGAGCGTTGTGTTTAGTTCCGTCGTAGCATCAACGGCCATCTTTGATCCGGCGGTCCGGGGTTTGGCCAGCGAATAGTTGCCTTAGGTTGGGTTACGGGAGATGGCAGCAGCAGCAGCGAAGCCGGCGCGAGCGGGTCCAGAGTCCAAACAGCCACAGCCACAGCGTAGATTAGCTCAAGATAAGGCAGCTAGCTTATCAGCTCCAAAGACGCCGATGTAGCAGTGTTCCATGTTGTGAAGTGGACTGATATCAATCAGCAATAACCAGAACATGTGCCATTACCATCATCATCATCATCATCATGTCATGGCTTGCACATGTAATAAGCTACATTCCCCCGTTTCAGTGACCAAAGGGGCCGTGATAAGTGATTGAAGCCCAAGCCCGTGACGACGCCCGCCTACAGGTACCTAGTTCGCGGGAGATGCATCAATTCCCGACATGTCAGGTACATGGTACAACCGACTCGCGTTTCACCGGCATCACTCCGTACCGTGATCGTCTGACGATACTCCCACGTATTCGACATCCCATCGCCTGCTGTATCACAACCCGAACACTCATATCCTTGCCTTCGCCGTCGACCATCTCAACCACGGGAGGCACCCTGTTGTCCGGCAACCTATCACAAGCTATCCCCAGAACCCCGCGCCGATCACCGGGCACGACGACCTCATCATCATCTGCACCTGCCACCAGCACGCGTGACTTTCTGACCCAGCATCAACGACAACAACAACAACACCACCAGGGCAGCCTTGCGTGCTGCAATCTACCCAGCGCCTGCCGTCACTTCGTCCGTGGTGTCGAGTATGGCGTTTCGACAACCACAGCAGCGGCCGCAGGCTCTACGCCAGCCGTCGCTATCCAGGCAGGCGACAGAGGCCCAAATCCCAGCGTCGCCCGCGCGCAAACGGACAATCGAAGAGTCGCAGGAGTGGATTCTCTTCTCTCCCCGCTACGCCGACGGCCAATCTCAAACCACAACCTCGCAAACGCCGCGAACCGCCACCGACCTCGGCTCGATCGAGACCCATATCAGGTCGCAACCTCCTGGGAGCGCAGAGGAAGCGACATGTCAGGGCAGCGAAATCGATGACGAGAATGCCGAGCTCGATAGTCTCGATGACGGCCTGCATGCGTTCCAACACCACCCCTTCTCCTCTTCCTCCAACCAGCTCGATCAGAGTGGCGGTGCGGTACTGCCGACCCACGATGGGCTAGGCGCCTTCTCATCAGCTGGACTGCAAGAGCAGCTATGGCAGTTCGAACGCTATAACCCTCATAGAAGACGGCATGCGCGACGACGCAGCAGTATACAGAGGCGCTTGGACGAAGTGGAGGAGGAGAGCGGAAATGATCTCATCGACGAGCGGACAGCAAGGGTAGAGAAGTGGCGGCTTGAACAGAGCAAGGCGGTGTTGGAAGAGATCGAGAAGGAGACGCGGAGAAGGCGGAGGCGCATGAGTCGGATGAGTGTAGTGAGTGGTGGCGCTGCGACTGCCGCGCACGAGCAGAGGGACGCTCGGCGCATCGACTCAGTCATCAAAGAAGAGTCAGAGCTGTCGAGAAGACAGGAGCCGCCACCGCCGTCAAGTGAGTCTTGGTGGCAGCGGATAACGAAGCGCGTCATCCAGGACCTTATCGGCTTGGATGAAAGCACCCTGTCCGTCATCTTCGGTGAGCAATTGCCTGAGGATGCTTCGCCGACGCCGACACCACTGTCTCCGATCGCTGCAGCAGCTCAGCAAGCATCGCAGGTCGCCTTCCATGATACCGAGTATCATTGGGAGACACGACTGCTAGAGCGCATCGCGAGAGAGCTGGGCGTGCTGGTCCACCAGCTATCCGAGCACGACGGGCACGCGTTCAGCACGTACCAGAACACCCTCGAAGTCCCGGAGTATGCGGGCCTACCGATGACCCAGCAAGAACCTCAGCAAAGGCAGCCGTCACTGCGACAGCAGCGTCACCGACGATCCGTCGACCCCCACTCCGACTCCGCACATTCCGATGCCATCTTCGCGCCCACACTCGCACAAGCGCCCAAGTCTCCTATCGAAAAGACAGACACCTCCCTCTGGGGCATTGAAGAAGAACCCCTCGCGCCCGACGAGCTGTCCCGCGCACAGCAAGAGCAAGCGTACTGGGAACGCGACATCGACGTCAATATGATCTTCTCGTACCTGCGGCGGCGCTTCTCCTCCGGCCCACCAGCACAGCTCTCACCGCAAGACCCCAGCGGCCCTCTCCCAGCATCCTGGGCCACGAACTCCGCATCAGCTCTCGGCACCTCACCCGAATCACTCCGCCGCGCTGAGGTCATCCGCCGCCAGCATCCACTCGTCTCACGCGCCGCGGATCGCGCAGCAGCTCAGAGTATGCGCCGCGACTCCTTACTCCGGCGGCATCAAATGCAAACGCTACACCAGAAGCGCGCGGGAAGTAGTAGCTGCGCGAGCCAGAGCACTAAGCGCAGTCGTCACAGCCGCAGTGGGGGCAGCTCGCGGCACTACTGGGACCTGGGCGGTAGTGTAGGGAGTGTGGGCAGCGGGCCTGCAATGAGCTCCGGGCTGGGCGGATGGGGTGAGGTGTGAAATATGTGCGGAGGAAGACGAAGATGAGAATATATTGCGTAGATCGCTCTCCCCTTTTCTTATTCCACACAGCCTACGTGTAGCTTAGCCTTTATAGCCCGATACATGCCAGCGGCTTTCGAGCCGGATATCCCCTCAGTGATACACTCCTTCCTTTTCAGAGAAACTCTTCAAAAGGTACTTGAGGTGGCGCGGATGGCAATAGCAATGAACACCAGCATCCGTAGACCTTGCTCGCGCCTACTTCTTCGCCAGGTAAACCTCTGCATACCGCTCCGCCCCCATCTCAGCCAGCCGCGTATCCTTCTCCCGAACCTCCCTCTCAGACTCCACCATATACTCCTCATACCGCCGCCGCATCCCGGGATCACTCATCCCCAGCATCCTAACCGCCAGCAGCGCCGCATTGATACTATTATTAACACTGACCGTCGCGACCGGCACGCCCTTGGGCATGTTGCAGATGCTCAGCAAGCTGTCCAGACCATCGCCAATCGTCGGCTTCACGGGGACGCCGATGACGGGGAGAGGGGTGTGCGCGGCTGCCATGCCAGGGAGGTGTGCGGCGCCGCCTGCGGCTGCGATGATACATTTGAGGCCTTGGCTGGCGGCCGCCGAGGCGTACGACGCCATCCAAGTTGGTGTGCGGTGCGCGGACGTGATGCGGACGGTGTGGGGGATGTGGAATTTGTTTAGGATGGCTAGGCCGGGTTGGAGGACGGGGAGATCGGAGTCCGAGCCCATTACTACGGCGACTAAGGGTTGTGACTCCTTGGGTTGTGCTGATGCGCTGCGGGTGGATTGCGGGTTGGCTTGGTCGACGTAGTCGATCATTGGCTGGATGATGGTTTCGGCTTCGGACATGGTGGGTGCGCAGACCGTGATATGGCCCATTTTCCTGCCTTTCCTCGCTTGGCCTTTGCCGTAGAGGTGGATCCTTGTGCGGCGGTGCTTGAGCGCTTCCGCTGCGAATTTGCGGTGCGAGTCCGGGGTGTCGCCGCCGAGGATGTTGAGCATGATGGCGGGCTCGCGCAGCTCCAGGTCCTCAGTGTGGAGCGGGAGGTCCAGGATCGCTCGCAGATGCGCTTCGTACTGTGATACGGGACACGCTTCGATAGTGTAGTGGCCGGAGTTGTGCGGGCGCGGGGCAATTTCGTTGATGAGGAGGGCCCCGTCTTGAAGCAGGAACATCTCCACGCCAAAGACACCCTTGCCGTCGAAGCACGCCACGGCCTTTCGCGCAAGCTCCTGCGCTTGGCTGTTCACCGTGTCCGAGACTCCCCGTGCAGGTGCATAGGTGAGCTTGCAGATGCTGTTTTCGTGGATCGTCTCGACCGTGGGAAACGAGAGCACCTGCTCCTTGGTCTTGACAACCATGACCGCAAGCTCCATCCTGAAGTTCGCCCACTTCTCAGCATAGAGATTCTTGTTCCCCCCCAGCGCTTCCAGAGCGGGCGCAAAGTCGTCTTTCGTGCGTACTGGAAAGTTCCCCTTGCCATCGTACGCTTCCTTGCGTGACTTGAGCATCAACGGGAGTCCCACAGCCTTACCGGCCTTCTCCAGGTCCTCTGCAGTCGGCGCATCGAGAGGCAAAGATTGCGCGATAGCAACGCCATGGCTTTTCAGCAGCTCCTTCTGCAGATACTTGTCCTGAATCGTCCGAATCGTCTTCCAATGTGGCTGGACGTCCGTCTGGTCGGCGATTTGCTCCAGAATCTCGGTATTGACGTGCTCAATCTCAATAGTGACTACATCTGACTTTGCGGCAAGTTTTTGGACAGCTTCCGGGTCCTTGAAGGAGCCGTCGATGTGGTCGTCGTGGTTGCTGACCTGTTTTGCTGATGACCGTCCGGCGTCTAAAAAGTTGACTTTCACTTCTAGCAAATTTGCAGCCTCTACAAGCATGCGGCCTAATTGGCCGCCCCCCAATACACCCACAGTCTTGTCCATCGCTATTGCATGCCCGGTGTTGAGATACGAAGCTTCCTGGTACTCTCGAATTTGAGCGAGCCTGAAAATTGTGGTCGTGGTCGTGACGCGAGCGAAGTGCGAATTCAGAAGTGAGGTCTAGGCTTCCCTTCCGGGGTATGATCTGGAACGTTCAAAATGATGTGCCACTAAGGTACGAAGGCACTCACTACCTACAGGGCGCCTGCATGTACCCGACTTCATCCTCGATATGTCACCTCACGGACTGAAGACCGCAAATGACATTGTTTTCGTTTGCAGACAAGATTATGGCATGGTGCTACCGACTATACGGGACGAGCGGTTCAAGGAAACTCAGGTATGCTATGAGGGCTAGACTGCGCGCTGAACCTAGCGGCGTCGGATTGAAGCGATCCAGTGACATTTGGTTTGAGGAACGGCATTGTCTCATTTCGCTACCTGCAAGGCCCACCAAGCAACGCCGTGTGGCTTGCCATGCGGGACAAAGCAACCCCGAGCACACAGCATGGCCTCTGCTGGCTCGATACTGAGGCAGTGCAGCAAGCGACTGTAGCCGCCACTGCTCTCCACACCCCTCTGTCCATCGTATGCGCAAGTCTCTTACACCTTGAAACCGCGCGACCGTCTCCGACCACGAGCGCGCTCGAACTTCCTTCCCTTGCTCTCCACATATGGCTTCTGTAGAAATGATTAGTAAGTAGCACAGACACATCCACTCTGCGGCAAAACGCACCTTGTGCGAGTGTGGGCCAAAGCCGAAGTGCTTGACGGCCTCACGGGAGTTCTTGGGGCCGCGGAGGAGGATCACGTTGGAGCCAGTGGGCGCGCGCATGGCGAGCTGGTCGAAAGTGAGACACTCGCCGCCAGCCTTCTCAATGCGAGCGCGAGCGGTGGCCGTGAAGCGCAGAGCGCAGATGGTCATCTTCGGCATCTCATATAGGCGGTTGTCGTCCGTCACTGGGCCCACGATGGCGCGGATCTTGCCCTCGTACGCCTTGGCGGAGTTCGGGTTGTTCGAGACGGCCACGATCTTGGAGAGCGAGACTGGAGGCCTGTTGATCTTCGAGTTGCGCAGGCGGCGGAGGACGGTCAAGTTGAACTTCGAGTCGGTACGGCGGGCGAGGAAGCTGCGGGAGAATCAGCGCCCGTCAGAGCATCTTTAGCATTATGTGCCTGCTCACGAATAGAGCTTGTGAAGCAGCGTCAAGTATGGGTTGTCGCTCTTCGGGGCCTTGCGGTGGCCGCTCTTGACGTGGTGCCTGTCGAGATCCACTGCGAAGCGCAGGTTAGCATTGCACACCCCCTGCCCTCGTGCCCGCTCCAAAGCACCCAGTGGTATAAGGCCATGTGAAGCATCGAGTGATCCGCAGTGCAGACTTACCACCCATGTTGTCGGTATTGTCGTGTGTCGGCGGGTGTCGTTGTCGCTGTCGCTGTCTTCTCGAAGTGACGCCGCTGTTGGTGAATTCGCTTGCAAAAGTTCGGTCTTGGCGGCGTGCGGTGCCGACGGCTCTTCCCGCACCTGCCTAGCGCTACCTCCGGAGGTAGCGTCTCTTTTGCCGTCCCCCCCGCCTCGCGTCCTTTGAGCCTCACGTCCCATCTCTACTTCAAAACGGGGACGCATCATACATGAGCAAAGATGCAACAGACGGTGGGCGATCAAAGAGCAGGTTACAATTCGGCGCGCGTCCCCGTTCAGCAGCTTGAAAGAAGCAAGGAGGACATGTGTTCATCACATATGTCTACCGCTGCGCCGCGACAGAATGAGAGGAGTCCAAACACTCAAAGAGACGGAGGTAGGCAATGGATCAAAGATAAGACTGCACTACACTTGCATTCTCTACATTCTGGAGCTGCTAATCTTCCAGCTACTGACAGCTCAGCCCTGAATCTCGTCCGGCTGCTGCGTCATTGTTTCTGCGTCCTCTGCCACACATGAAGTACTCCGACAATAGATACATGTCAGCTCAACGCACTGGACACGTCGAACGGACCTTAACTCATATGGCATATTCCTTGGACCAGCATTCTCCGTCCCAGTCCTCAGACGGTCACACAGTGTCCCTCTCGCGAGCTGCACAGTTTGCGGTGGCTCTCTCGTGCCCATGCCGCGTCGACTAATGAAGATGTTGGGTAGGCGAAGATAAAGCCAGAATGGTAAGAGGAAGACACTGCTGGCGCTCAGAGCCCTGACGCGTTGCTCTCAAATGTACGTGTTTCAGGGGCCGCGCTGACGCTGGTGCTTTAGACTTACGAGGCCGCGAGTGTGTCCAGTGTCACTGTAGGTTTCACTATCCGAGCGACCTCTGTTGTTTGTCGTATCCGCATCGACACCTGGGTTAGGCCCGCCGGAGCTGTTCGCGCTGCCCTGTTCTGCCGGCACCGCCTAAGGCTCAGCGTGGTTAGTCTTCGCAGGCTCGCCGTCCCTCATGTCCTCGACTGAACGGCGAGGCTGGGGTGTGCCTGCGCCCGAGGCAGTGACGCTTCGCAAGCCTTGCCAGATGTCTTTCGTCCTCGATTTTAACACCAGCTGAGTGCACAAGATGACGCAGAGACCGAATACCGCACAGCTTGCAAGGAACACCGTCTTAAGCGAGCCGCTGGTTGCGTTCTGCGCCAAGCCTTGGTCTTTAGGGGCAAGTTCGCTCAGGTCTGGCCTTGCGAAGACGTAGTCTGCAAAACTGTGAAGATGGCTAGGCAGCCGAGCTTGCAACCGCCATTGCACGAGCTGCGAGCCTACTGCGGTGCCGATCGATCCACCTAGGAAGCCAATGACATTGCGTGAGCCAATGGCTACGGCAGCGTCCTCGGCGCTCACTTCGTTGCGGATGGCAGTGACAGAAGTTTGCATGATGCTCCCAGTCCCCAGGCCGAAAACCACGGTCAACATGATGTTCACCCAGGTCGGAAGCTTCGTATCAACTCCTCCTAACACGGCCATACTAGCTGTACCGAGTACTGAGCCGAACAACATGAAGTATGGGATACTTTCATGTCCTCGTTTCGTCAACCAATCAACCATGGCACCAGAGGCGAATAGCTGCAGGCCATGCGTTGTCACGAACGGCACCATCAATGCGCCAGCTACCAGCGGTGATTTGCCACGCGCCAACACGAGGTACAGTGGCATGAAGCACAGCATGTCGTCGTAGGCAAACCCGACAAAGAAGTTGACCGCGTACGTGATGGCTACCCTGGGATTGCGGAAGAGGCGGAAGGGTACAATTGGACGCAGGCCACGATCCATGCAGCCCAGAATCACAAAGACCAGTGCGCAAAATCCGGACATGCAGCCAAGACCTATCACTGTTGGTGAGTTCCAGCCGAATCGGTCGCCTTCTTTGATTACCGTCGTCGCTGGAATAACCGCAGCTGCTCCAAATAAGATGCCCAGCCAATCGACCGTCTTCAGAAGGTGCCAGATGCGCGGCGCCTTCGGCGATGATTCTTTGGAAGGAAGGCAGATGCCCACAAGGACCGCGGCAACAACGGCCAAGCTACCTTCCAAATAGTAGAGTCCGGTCCATCCTGGCTGCGAGTCTTCTCTGCGGATTTGTGCTAGGGCCGGTGCGCTAAGAAGACCAACGACAGCCGCAGCAAAGAAGCTAGGTCCTTGGAAGCCCTGGAATGTCCCACGGCGCTCCGGCGGTACATAGTCGAATTGAGCAATGTTGACCAGGTTTGTTATGCTTCCAGTCGCAATGCCGATCATGGCGCGGAGCACGAAGAATGCTACAGTGTTTTCTCGCAAACTGCAGAGAGCGCACCCAAGAGCACCGATTGCGTAAAGACACAGCGCCCAGAGAAGCATCGCACGGCGGGTGAAGATGTCGCTGAGGTACCCGAATACGCACTGGCCGACGACTGCGCCGTCCAGCATAGCCGTCATGGCCCATGTAATGGTCTTTTCAGCATGAAGACTTTCCGAGATTGCGGGCATGAGCGATGAGACGGCCATGAGGTCCACGAATGCGGTGAAGACTGCGAAATTGAGAGCGACAGTTGCGGCGGCGAGCATCTTGCCTTTGAGATACTGGGTCTGGTCCAACACCACCGTCACGTCAGCCGGATCCTGGTCGACAGTTCTGCTTTGGACTTCGGCATGCTTCTCCGGAGAACATCGTCCGTTGCGCGAACTTCCAAATCTGGCGCATTGTTGTATGATGCGATTCATGCTGGTGAGCAACTTGGCGAATGTGCGGCTGAACGGTGCTGCAGTGACGCTGCGGACGGACTCGTTGGAATGTCGGAAGTCCCTGTTCAAGACGAGAAGGGCTTTTGTGAGATCGAGAGCACTTCGCTCAGGCAAGACTCCGTTGAAAGAGCAATCTTGCCCCCACTGGGCTCGTCGGGGCTGACTTGACCAACTTCAGAAAAGAGCGGGAAAGCTAATTGCTTGACAACGTAATCTCTATCTAGAGTGGATGCTGCCCACAATGGAATCGTTGAGGCTAAACACTACTGCCTATCGGAGAAGTACTCTTCGCATTATTCCAGCATGATCGAATCTTTACGGCGCGGTTATCGTTGGCCCCACCTCAGCGCCGCCCGGCTGGATCCCATCGTGAACATGTTTCTCCTTTCTCTCTCTACGCAGCTCGAGCCACCAGACTATGACTAGAGAGCGCCTCTTGGATGCTGTGAGACATGGATCACTCGTTGATCCCGGAAATGTCGATGGCGGTATGTGTTGTAATTCTTGTGACTGGACTTTTTTCTACCGAAGCGGGACGTCCTTCATGGGCCACGATCTCGTCAATGCTGACACGGCGTTCAACTACCGACCTGATGATCGTCAGCCTGAAACGGCACTCAGACAGAGCAATTGGACTGGTCATGTTCGGCCCTATACCTAATGCGGGTTGACAGGGTCGGTCGTCTTTGCATCACGAATGATGGCGCGAGCCCGTGGCGATGGGCTGCAGTACGTGTGAGGACCGTGGACGCAATTCAATGTGCTTCGACATCTCGCCTCCTTGACAACTTATTCCCCTTGGAAGCGACTTATAAGGTAGTCAGTCCTCGACCACTGGAGCAGGGCAGTCCCACCAATACAGGAGGCTGCTCCCTGCACCCTGGCTCGTCGCCAACATGCTTTCCCACTACGCACAACTTCCTTTGATCTTCGCCTCATTGCTGCTGACTATCAAGAGTAGCAGCGCTCTGGCCATAACGACAACATCATCGTCAACGGCGTATCAGCTGATTTTGTGGCTGTGTCGATTGGTGATGCCTGAGAGTTGTGCGCTTGGCTTGATAAATGGACACCAGCTACCTACGTATCAGTGTGACTGGTGTAGAATTCTTTTATCACATTCTACTGACACTGCTGGCCTTTCTCACTTTTCTCTCGGCACCAGGAGTTGGTCGACGGGTCACTAAGCCGGCGCAGTTCCACGTTCTCAATATTGAAGCCCCACGTCTTTCGTCCGTTCGACCAGTCTCACAGCCATATCATTCCTCAAAACCTCTCACCGACCCACGCAAAGCCTTGTCCTCACGCCTCAAAACCGCCTCAAACCCTCCATCCCAGACTCCGAGCCAAATCCAACACCCCTCTCGCCTCCCCCCCAACCCACTCCCCCACCCCACTAACAAATCCCCCCACCCGTCCCCTCTCCTCCAATCTCCTCTCCACAAACCCCTCCACCTCCCTCTCCCCGGACCCGGAACTCTGAAAAACCTCCGCCGCTGCATACACCGCCGCCAGCGACGCTCTCTTCGAGTACCATGAGCTGTCCACACTCGTATCCCCAGCCAGAAAAAGCATCTCATCGCTTAGGAATGCGAGTTCGCGGAGCGAGGCCGGAATGTTTTCCGCTAGGCTCATGAGCGCGAGGGCTTCGGGCCAGCGGGGGAGGATGTTGGGGTGTTCGAGGTTGCCGCGCAGGCGGGTGAGGATGAGGGTGCGGAGTCTGTCACGCGGATTTGCTGCTGGCTCCTCGGCTGGGAACTGGACGCGAGAGGCGAGCGCAAGGCGTTGGGTCGTGAGGTGGTAGGTTACGAGGGCGAAGGCCGGGGAGGGGAAGAGGTTTGTGGTGATGTCGAGGTAGCCGGCGTCGGTTGCGCCGAGGCGAAGGGAGGTTGGGGTGAAGCCGTGGTTAGGGACATGGGGAAGAGCGGCGGCGAGGATGGCGGATTCGGTTGGAGGGTATGGGTCCGGGTCTGGGTGCTCGTGCGAGTGGTAGGAAGCGTGGGGGGTCAGGAGGAGCGGCCGGAGGGGGGGCGGTGCGCGGAGGAGGTTGCGGAGAGCCAGCGCGGGGACTGACATGATTTCTTGTTCTGGCACTTTTGCAGACGCGGAGGTGGAGTTGTTCAGGTGTCGAGTACACGGTCTCGGTCAAGGTTGAGGCGTGAGGCGGACGTGACCGAAGATGCAAGTTTGATGGCCCGACTTGCGATTTTCATCAAATTTCAATGAAATGCTGCTCAGTTTTGTCAAGCTTCGGAAACAACCTGGAACACAATCGATGTCACATGCGCCCCAGACAGGTAAGTCGGGTAAGGTACGAGTGTGGCCACAATATTTACATCGTGCAGACGAAGGCACATCCAATCCAAGCATATGGGTAAATATATCGATAGATAGCGTACGCAGCCACACGTAAATCTACCTAAGACGATTTGATGGTAAACCCAAGAGGGCTCTCCCTCTCTCTCATGTAATAACCCCAGACGCCGTATTCTTCGAGGTGATCTCCCTCTCGCAAGCAGTGGATATCTCCGCCGTCCACACACACATACACACACGCATACGCACAGCGTACAAGCTCGCACAAAGTGGCACCACTCAGAGTCCCCACATCCGCTCCAACAATACGCCCCTTTGCGCCCCCGCCCCTTCACTCCCCCGAGAACGTAGCGAGCCCTCCTAAGGTCTCCCACCTTCTGCCTCGCTCTTACCAGGCGCTGTACCCCCTTTACCCATCCACCCAAACCAGCTCCCGCGATTCCCCGCTTTCCGTTTTGCCGCCGCAGCCGCTGCGTCATCTTCCGCAGCCTCCTGCACAAGCCTGAGAGGCCGCGGTTTACTTCCCACCATCACGGCGCCAGCCTGGCGGTCCTCGCGGCCGCGCTCGGCAGCCGAGGAAGTCGTACTGCGAGGCGGTGAGGAAGGGGTGGAGAGGGAATTGCCCGGACCAGACCCGCCAGTCTCAGAGTCGACGTCCGGGTTCCAGTTCGAGATGACGGAGCTGCGCTGAGACTGCGTTTGCGAGAACGCTGGGTTCAGAACTTTGCTCTCTCGCTGCTCCTGGCTCCTATCCGGGCCTGCATTCTCCTTCTCCTTTCCGCCCTCTTGGATTCTCGGTACGCTGGCCCCGTCATTCAGTCCTCGCGCGCCAGCGAAGAAGGAAGAGCCCCGAACCCCTGTGGGACTGGTCAAACCAGGGCTTGCAGGGCCCTGCCAGCTCGGCGGAGCAGGGCCTTTGTACATGTTCGTGACTACCGTAGCTGGAGTCCACTCGCTATTAGCTCGACGATGGCCTGAAGCAGTGCCGGCAGGTCCGCCGCCTCTGGTGGACGAGGAGCGGCCGAGAGGGATCCGAGGCGCGGTGTCTGGGTTCTCGGTGGGTTTAGGATCGTCTGCCGTTGCTACTCGGAGTTGGTGCTGGAGTTTGTCTTGGTCGCTGCTGGAGATCGCGGAAGTGACTGGGCGCGGTCGCGATTTGCCGCCGCCCACCATGACGCTTTTAGCGCGTTGGAGGAGACTGGTGGGCTTGTCGTCGGCTTCTGGCTGCGGCCTTTCTCCCGCCGGCTGGACTTCATCGTCTTTGGGCGGTGGGGGTGGCGGGAGATCTTTTGCGGTGTTCGCCGGAGCTTTCTGGCTCCCGTTGCTGGGCCCGCCGGACATGAGGTCGGGAGTCTTGTCGAGTATCTGTTCGAATTGCTCGTGTTGGAGGAGGCGCGAGACGATATTGTTAATATATAGCGTCAGCGCCTTGTTCTGATCCTTGAGTGAGTTAACTTCGGACTGTAGCCGCTTGGCTTGCTCGTCCGTTACGGTACTGGCGCCGCCGTCGGTAATGAACGAAGCATCGACGTCGTCTTGGTCACGCAGCTCGTCTGCTAGGCTTGCACCGCCGACATTTGGTTGTCGGGATGGCGGGCGCGAGCCCTCTACATTTGTGGGAACACGCAAGAGCTCGGAGTTCGGGAAGTCGCCGTGGAGGGTGCGTTCGGTGAGGAGCAGTTGGAAGCTTTCATTCTCCTCCATCAGCCTCGCGTTCTGCACTTTGACCTCATACATCTGCCGCTGAAGATCTGACATTCTTCCTCCACCCTGGTTCTCCACCTCAACCAATTTGATCTGCGCCTCGGCCAACTCTAGCCTCAGGCCCTCAATGATCTTGTCCTTTTGATTGACCAACTTTGAATTGGACCGCGAGTCGCTCCGATGTACACTACTCGGAGGTGCGAACTGGCCAGCGTCTGGATTTGGGGATGCACCATTGGATCGAAAGCTACTCGAACGCGACGTGGTTGGTCGCCCTCCTCCACCGCCGTCTTCGAGCCCAGCGCGCATTTCCCGCTGTGCCAGCGTCTCCTTCAAGCGCTGAAGGGTGGCCTGCATTTCCTCCTCTTTAGCCTGCGTCTCCTCCCGCTCCTTCATCGTCTGTGCACGCTCGGCCTCGTAGATCTGCTCCAACTCTCGTCTTGCGCGCACACTCTCCTTCTTGGCATTTTCTAGTTCTTCGACACGCTCTGTGTGCTCGTGGACCTGCTCCTCCAACGAGCCTTGTTCCGTGTGTGCGTCGTCCAGCTTGTGCTGTAGTACGCTTGCGTGCTTTTGAGCGTCAGCGCAGGCCAGCTCGGCAGCCTGCAGCTTCTCCTGCAGTTCGTCCAGCTTCGCCTGCATCTCGGCCTTCATGTCTTCCATGGCCGTGTCGCCCTCCGCCTGCGCCTTGCCTCTTGCGGCGGCCCGGGCGGAGACGGGTGCACCGTTCCTGACGCTCCTAGTACGGTTCACCCCCGTTGCAGCAGCTCCACCCCCTCCGCTGGCGGTTGCCGATGCCTGAGGTGCCAATCGTGACGGGCTGCGACTGCTGGCGGTGGCGCTGTCTTTGGCGGCCGAAGCGGCGGTCGGAGTGGTCTGCGCGGACGGGCGTCGGATGTTGCCTGGTGCTGCTGCAGCTTTCCGGTTTGATGGAGGTGCGGACATGGTCGCCGCCTACCAGTCACGTGCGAAGCTCTTGATTGTTCACTGCGGTACGTCCATCGGGCAGCTTTCGATCGAGCGGCGATAGAGGGCGGCGCCGAGCTGGAGGCGGTGATCAGGTGATGCGGCACCTAGTCTTTTACAGTGGCGCGCGTGTGTATGTATGACGACGGCCCAGCTGCAGAATTATCAAAAGTACAGGGCGGACGATATACCTATGCGTCGGTTGCTGGAGTTAAACTGGTCATGGCGGTACAGGTGGATTTCCATCTCCATTCCCTGAAGCTACCGCGGCGACGCAGTGACGATCCCTGCATGAGGGTGCCGGGTAAGGCTGATGGTCGGCTGTTTCAACATTTACCTATATGTACTACGTAGTACTGCACATTTCACTATCACGGTCACGTGGAGCCTGACGATCTCAGACTGCTCGAACAATGTCCTGCGGCTCTGTGACAATCGCAACATCGAGCTACATTGGTACAGCGTTAATTGACGCAACCTTGGACGCGAGTAAAGAGCATGGCAAGGAAACGCTAAAGACCAGTAAGTTGCCGCTACGCGCCACCTCCAGACTCCACCAAAGCATCACGTGTCGGGTCGGCTTCGGCGGAACGGCCACGGCCCGTCGCGAGAATCGTATCCGCGCCCATCGCGCATCTTCATGACTCGTGTTAGAAGTCAGCGTCTGGAGTACCTGATGAGGCAGAGACGAGATATCAGCGACCATTGCGAGTCGTGCGTCCCCCAATAACATAGATCGATTGTCAAGGGTGTCCAGCCCATTATGGCGACGATGGATCTCCGTACCTTCGTCAGCGACAACCTCATCAAACTGGTGGGTGGCAGCGACGACATGATGGTCGACTTTGTAGCCCAGACGGCGAAAACGGTGAAGAGTTCCTCTGCGCTGATGGACAAGCTCAGTGGGATGCTAGACTCCGAAAGTGGAGAGTTGCAGCGATTTAGCGATGACCTTTTCGCCAAGGTCTCGTCCAGATCCGGCTCGAGCAGCAGCAATGGGGCGAAGACGTTGAACGGGGCTGCGAAGAGGGAGGCGAAGAAGAAGTATGCACTGGTGGAGATGGACGTGGAGGAGGAGGCGGAAGCGCCGGCGCCGGTAGAAAAGCGAGAGAAGGAAAAGAGAAGTCGAAGGAGAGATGAGGATCGCGAGAGGAGGCGATCTCGCAGTCGAGATCGCGAAAGACGTAATAAGAAGCTGAGGCGACGAGACAAAGAGAATTTTGAGGATAGGTGGGGAGACGAAGAGCGCGAGGAGCAGGAAGAGTTTGCCTCACCACCTGCAAAGCGCACGAGATTGGACGATGGCTCGGCCTCTCCTCGTCCAAGCGGTAAAGAAGATGAGCCTGAAGAAGATGAGGAGGAGAAGGACCAGCGAGAGCGTCAGGAGTTTGAGAATCGGCTTCATAGCAAAGACAAGGGGTCCACGAAAAAGGTGGCGGAAAACCGCACTTCGAACCGCGATGCGGCGGATGCTGAGCGAAGAGCGCAGGCTGGGAAGCTTACAGAGCAGGAACTGAAGGATATACGTTTACGTTCGCGGCAAGACTACTTGAAAAAGCGTTCGGCGCAGGAGTTGATATTGTTGAGGAAGCAGGTCGCGGACGAGGCGGACGAGGAGCGTAATAACCCTCTCCTTACGCAAGCAGAGAAGGATGAATTTGCCCGAAATAGGGAGGCTCTACGCTTGGCGGAAGAGAGAGAAGGAATTGATGATCATGTGGATGGATATGCGATGCCAGAGGACTACATCACGGAAAAGGGTAAGATGGACATGCGGCGAAAGCAGGATGCCCTGTACCAGCGTTATGTCGATCGTGACGAGCATGGAAGGGAGCGCTACGTGACTGAGCACGAGGAGTGGGAGCGTGAGCAGCTGGCGAAGACGAAAGCTCAGATTGTCGTCGCAGACCGCACGAACGAGGCAGAGTACGAATACGTCTTCGACGAGGAGCAGCAGATAAAATGGGTCAGCGACGCTACAATGAAGGGTGGCATGTCGAAGATGGAGTCTCAGGAGGAACGACTCATGGCGCAGCAGCTTCTGGCCGCTGAGCGAAAAGCGAAAACCATGGAGGAGAAGAGGAAGACATTGCCTGTCTACCAATACCGCGAAACCTTCTTGCAGGCGGTCAATGACTTCCAGATCCTGATCATCGTGGGTGAGACGGGTTCAGGCAAGACCACGCAGCTACCGCAATTCCTCTACGAAGCCGGCTATTGCAAAGAAGGGCAGAAAGTGGGTTGTACACAGCCGCGACGAGTGGCCGCTATGTCCGTCGCAGCGCGCGTGGCGGACGAAGTAGGTGTGAAGCTCGGCAACGAAGTCGGCTACGCGATCCGCTTCGAAGATGCGACGACGGACAAGACGGTGTTGAAGTACATGACAGATGGTATGCTTCTGCGAGAGTTTCTCACCGAGCCAGATCTCGGCGGTTACAGCGCACTCATGATCGACGAAGCGCACGAACGTACTCTCCACACCGACATCCTATTCGGCCTCGTCAAGGACATTGCTCGCGGCCGCCCAGATCTCAAGCTCCTCATCTCGAGCGCAACACTAGATGCGCAGAAGTTCTCGCAATTCTTCGATGACGCCCCAATCCTGAACATCCCCGGCCGTACTTTTGACGTGGAGATGAATTATTCAATGCAGCCTGAGGCGAACTACCTCTCCGCCGCAATAACGACCGTGTTTCAAATCCACCTTTCGCAGCCTATGCCTGGCGATATCTTGGTCTTCCTGACAGGACAGGATGAGATTGAGCAAGCGGAGCAGAGCTTACAGGAGACAGCGCGGAAGTTGGGAGGTGCGGCGCCGGAGCTGATGATCTGCCCCATCTACGCGAATCTACCGACGGATCTGCAGCAAAGGATTTTCGACCCGACGCCACCCAAGTCCAGGAAAGTTGTGCTGGCGACGAACATCGCTGAGACGAGTCTGACGATTGATAACATCAGCTATGTCATTGACCCCGGGTATGTTAAGGAGAACCGATATACTCCAGCAACCAACATGGAGTCCCTAGTGGCAGTCCCCATCTCCCGTGCCTCTGCGAACCAGCGAGCGGGTCGAGCAGGAAGAACCGGGCCTGGCAAGTGCTTCCGCCTCTACACCAAATGGGCTTATTACAACGACCTTCCCGAGAGTACGACGCCCGAAATCCAACGTACAAACCTCAACTCCATCGTCCTCCTTCTCAAGAGTCTAGGTATCAACGACTTAATCCACTTCGACTTTATGGACCCGCCAGCCCCGGACATGCTCATCCGCTCGCTGGAGCAACTTTACGCCCTCGGCGCCCTCAACGACAAAGGCCACCTCACCAAAACCGGCCGGCAAATGGCCGAATTCCCCACCGACCCTATGCTCGCCAAAGCTGTCCTCGCTGCCGACAAGGAAGCCTGCGTGCCCGAGATCCTCTCAATCATCGCGATGCTCGGCGAAGCCTCCGCCCTCTTCTATCGCCCCAAAGACAAGAAACTGCAGGCCGACGCCGCCCGTGCCCGCTTCACCGTCAAGGAAGGCGGCGATCACCTCACCTACCTCAACATCTACACGCAATGGCTCGCCGCCGACTTCTCCCTTGTCTGGGCCCGCGAGAACTTCCTCCAGCAGCGCAGCTTGTCCCGCGCTCGCGACGTCCGCGATCAACTTCTCAAGCTTTGCGAGCGCGTCGAAGTCACGGCGACGAGCCCCAACGACACAGGCGGCGATGACGGCGGAGCAGCGGGCATCGCAACCCCCAACCCGATCCTCCGCGCTTTGACCGCAGGATTCTTTCCTAATGCTGCGCGTCTCCAGCGGTCAGGGGATAGCTACCGCACGGTCAAGAACAACCAGACTGTGCATTTGCATCCTTCCTCCGTGTTGTCTGCGGAGGCGCAGGCAAGGCCGAAATGGGTTGTCTATTACGAGCTAGTGCTTACGAGTCGTGAGTACATGCGAAGCTGCATGCCCTTGAAGCCAGAGTGGTTAGGGGAAGTCGCGCCGCACTATTTTCGTGGTGGGGAGATTGAGGGATTGGGGGGCGATGGGAAAAAGGAGGTCAAGAGTGGGAGGGGACGGTGAGGTGTTGGTGGGTTCTGTACATGATCCAGGTATAAGTTCCTCGCCCACGAAAAGCACGTCTGCCGTGGCACGATCGCACGTTACAGACGGAAAGTGAAATGCGCATGACTTCCGACCAAACACAAGGTCTGTTCGCTGTGCGTAGTACCTGCCTCAAACGGCCTTAGCCTCTACAGCGGGCCGATAGAGCTCCGCATCCTAACTCCTGCCCTGCTTCCATGGCTCGCGATACACAATCACGACAATCATTGCGACCCACACTGTGCACCGTCGATCCGACCCTCGACAGCATCATGCAGCTTTCGTTGCGTGCGGCAGCGCCCGCCGCAGGCAAGCCCTTGCCGCCTTGGTTGATGTGTGCAGCACACTGGATAGATTGGGCGAGGTAAGTGCCGTGAACTCTTCTCGTCAGATTCCCAGACCAGCATGTCTTCAATCTCCCCAATCTCTGTCCATTCTATATAGTGCCTCATTCCCTTTCCTCGCTTCGGATATTGGAAATTTGGTGTCACACCGGAACCAGACTGGACTGAGCCAGCAGGCATGGCGTCGACTTCGGCTTTCTCGAGGCATGTTCACCGCTCGCCTGAGCTCGAAGGCGAGAACGAAGCGATCGAGATGAAGAACACCGCCGGCCTTCAAGTCTCCCAGTACGCCGCGAATGAGCAGCAGAACCAAGACCTCAGGGCCCCACTCGACAGTCACGCAATGGAAGAAACTGGGAGCACCGACGCCGCAGCGGCGCACGACCAGCGCGACATGCGGCGCCTAGGCAAGAAGCAGGAGTTCCAGCGCAACTTTACCTTCCTCTCTGCACTGGGCTTCGTCTCCGTGTACATGGCGACATGGGAGTTTGTGCTGGTCTCGCTGGCGGTGGGATTTGCGAATGGAGGATTTGCGGGCTTGTTCTGGTGTTATGTTATGACCGTGGTCTGCTATTCGGCAATTGTGGCTTCTTTGGCGGAGATGGAGAGTATGGCGCCGACTTCAGGTAAGGGGCCTTCCTTCGAGGGCATGGATCTGGGGCCGGAGTGGTGGGTGTTTGCTGACGCTCTTGTGGGCTGCTGTGTGTAGGCGGTCAGTACCGTGAGTTACACCAAGCCCTCACGGCTTTTTGGCAGAACACACGCTAATGACCCTCAGACTGGGTGTCTGAATTCGCTCCCCCACGGTACCAGCGCATCCTATCCTACGCTGCAGGCTGGATGAGCACGCTCGGCTGGCTAGCCAGCGTTGCCTCTTCGAACTTTGTCGTCGCGACCCAAGTCCAAGCCATGATTCAAGTCAGACAGTCCGACTTCGTCTTCCAGGACTGGCAGTATGTCCTGCTAATGATAGCTTTCGTGGGCATCACCATTGTCTTCAACACATGGGCCGCCAGGACGCTTCCAGCGCTCGAGACCGTCTCACTAGTCGGCCACTTAGCTGGCTTCCTCGTCGTCTTAATCCCTCTCTGGGTGCTATGCCCCAAGGCCAGCGCAGCTGAGACCTTTACCTCGTTTGAATGGAGCGGTGGCTGGGCACCTGGACCCGCGTTCCTGGTCTCGCAAGTCACGGTCATGTACTGCTGTCTCGGCAGCGACAGCGTAGTGCATATTTCAGAAGAAGTCGAGGATGCGAGTCTGACGGTCCCACGCTGTATGTGGTACTCGTACATCGGCAACGTCCTACTGGGCCTCGTCATGCTCATCACCATGCTCTTCTGCATCGGCCCTCTCGACGCTGTCGTAAGCCTCTCACCTCACACAGGACCCTTCCTCCCAACCCCCACGGACCCGCCACAGCTAACACAAGAGATCGTCACCCAGCTCAAAAGCGAAGTCCCCTACCTTCTCCTCTTTAACGCCACCGGCTCCACTCGAGTCTCCCTAGTCCTCAACGCCATCCTTCTTATCCTAATCTATGCCGGCAACATCACCGCCCTCGCAACCTGCGCGCGCGAAACCTGGGCCTTCGCTCGCGATCACGGCCTCCCTTTCTCCCACTACCTCGGCCACCTACATTCCGACCTCCAAACACCCTTCCACGCCGTCTACGCCACCAGCGCCGCCTGCGTGCTCCTCAGCTTTCTCAACTTCGGGAGCGCACTAGCTTTCAACATCGTGGTTTCTATTTCCTTGCTTGGCTTGCTGAGTACGTACCTCCTCTCTATCGGCTGTGTGCTGCTGAAGCGGGTTCAGGGCCAGCCTCTGCCACCGGCGCGTTGGAGTCTTGGACGCTATGGGCTTGTGGTGAATGGCTTTGCGTTCTGCTACTCGGCTTTCATCATCATCTTTTGCTGCTTTCCCTCTTACCGCCCCGTGACAGCCGCGTCGGCTAATTACGGGCCTTTGGTCTGGGTCGCGGTCATGATGATTGCGGTCATTGTGTACATGGTGCATGGGCGGCAGCACTATACCGCTCCGGTAGAGTTTGTCGATGGAAGAAAGGAGGTTGGGGTGGGCTTGCAGAGCTCGTGACTAGATGGCAGAGCTGCAACGACTTTGGATGAGGAAGAGGCTGTGAATCTATTGCAAGGTGACGCTGCTGCGGTCTAGAGTGATGGCTAGACAGGACCTCTGTCTACTGCAGGCTCCTCGCCTGTGCTCATTCGGGGTCGTGAAGGCGAAGAAGGATCTTAACATGCGCAAAAGACAGTAGAGCTCTCAATGCAAGCTGGAGCTGGAAATGAAGCCAATAGCGCAGTAAGCAGTCGCTTTACATTGCCTCTTGAATTCTCGTCGAGCGTGTTGCAGGTCTAAATTGCCAAGTGCTCAAAAGAGAAGGGGGAGCGCCACGCTAACGTCTCTAGCGCGATCCGAAGTGAACGTTAGTCACTTCAGCAATTGCACAGACCATGCAGACGCATCAGCAATCGACGTTGATGGGAATGTTCTCATACTTTTACAGAGTATCTCTACTCGCCACGTTTTGAAGTCACCAGGGTATCAAAGAACCCATTATGCCACCCGGGGCGACCTTCCTTGAACGCCTTGCCTCGGAATCATGCCAAGGTCGTTGCAGATATGCTGGAGCCTCGAGGCCACGACCAGTCTCGGACTCGAATCCTGGAGTGCTAAACTTCACGGTTCACCGGACCATATTCCATCACGCTCGACGTGCTTTCTCCTTCTCTACACTGGCAGATTGAATTTCTTGCCTTGTAGAACCCTGCAGCCACACTCTTGTCAGCCCGGCGTACGGCAATCGAAACGTCCTTTCGAGGAACTGGAGGAGATACGTACTTTGACCAGTAGATATAGAAGAAGTCCGAGTACAGCACGGTCTGCACGATCCCAGCCAGGACGGCAATAGGCTCAACGTACTCGCCAACAAAGTACCTGTAGATCCAATTCGGAATGTATAGGGCCCGGTAAGCACCCAAAGCGAAAAGGTAATGCGTCGTGATCGTCTCGGCCTCGCCAGTCCGCTGCAGCATAAAGAGCTGAGGCAGAATCGCGACGGATTCCAGCCAGATAGAGAAGGCCCAGAGCATCTACTTCGTTGATCAGCCTTGATCGCCCAAGAAGACCCAGCCTTCCTTTCTTTCTTGACACAACAAGCTCATTTCCTTACCTCCGTAAACTGGTACTTAGGCGGAAGTATTATTCCCAAAACCACCGCGCCGCCTAGCAAGTACTCAACCTTGAATGTATCCTGATTCGGATCGTGCGTGGGTTTGTAGTCGACGAGCATGAGGTAGACGATATAGCTCTGACAGGCGATGAAGATGATCTTGAAAATCGTGTTCCACAGGTTCTTGGTTGGGTCGGTCCAGAAGAGGTCGAGGTATCGCGTGACGTAGACAACGAGGTAGAGGAATTGCGATTTGAACGAGATGCCTGATGCGCTCTGTTCGTCACCACGACGAGGGTCGATCGTCAGTACACGCTATGATATGTGCTGTCTCATGCACTCGCGCGGCGGTGGGGGAGCCTTACACTCGAGCTTCGCATCTTAGCGATCAAGATGAGGATAGACCCCAAATGCGACAGGTCCGCTGTTGTCCGTCTGTCAGCCTGCCAATGCTTCGCCTCTTCACAACATTCACCAGCAAAGCTCATCCACGCAGGCGCATACCACATATCCTGAACACGTTCATCGGCATCTTGGGCGGTATTGCGGCCCTTGAGGGGACGGGCCAGTAAGTCGGAGCGTGAAGAGGATTGGCGACGACGACGACGGCGGCGGCGGCGGCGGTGGGGAGAAGCGGAGGTGTAGTCGAGCAGATCAGAGAGATGTCGTGGGCGGGACTACGTGGACAGCATGTGCCTTGCAGCCTTCAGGTACGAAAACGGCTGGGGCCAACTTTCACATTATAATTGCTCAAGCACACCTGACAACCGGAAGTAACTTAAGTGCCAGCTGGATCCCGCAACCCGCGTCAGAAACCCCTGCCTCGGACGAGAAGAAGGCTGCCGGCCGCTCCCGCTCCCGTGTTTTCGTGAAACGCTTTGAAACGCGCCGCCTTGGTGGGGAAGATCGACTGCTGTTCGTCTCATTCACCCGACACTACCTCAGGCACGACCAGACAGACATATTTTGACACGGCGACATCTGACATATGATCGTACAGATTAGACCATTACCGTAGCATACACTTTTCCCTTTCATACACCATCACCACCAGCGGCATCGCCTCCCTCCCTCGCGCCTCGTCTAGGTCATCATTCTGGTCTGGATATCGAAAATCTCATTACGCCATCCGTCCTCACGGAAATCATCCACCCGCTCAGCCGCATGCGCGGCTTCATCCTCCCACACCTTGACGACCGAGCCGGGAGCATACACGCCTTTGAACACGTTCTGCCTAACCCGTCCGCCTGCGGGCGGCGTAATGCCCACGCGGCTATACACGTCCGGATCCTCGTCAGGCGTCAGTCTGGCCGCCACGGCCCGGAAGAAAGTCATGAGGTCGTTGGGGTTGCTGATGCGCGTAGCGCGCAGGCGCTCTCTCGCAAACAGAAGTTCTCGGTTCGCCGCGTGGAAGAAGTCGGCTAGAGCAGTCGCAAGCTGCTTTTCCATCGTCTTGCGCAGGATAGGACGGAGCAAGGGCTTAAGCAACCAGCCAAACCACGTAAGCTTCGACTTTCGTGTGCTATAGTTCAGCTTGTGGATGTGAACCCGGACCGCCTTCAAGGTCAGGATCTGCTCAAGCCGTTCTTTGCAGATTTCGACGTCGACGTGGATATCGATGCCTCTGTCGTCGAGCGCGAAGGAGGCAATGCCTTCGTCGGCAAGGCGGAAGATGCCAGAGTGCGCGCGTAGCCAAAAGCCGATCTCGTCGGCCCGGACGGAGAGGCCGTCCAGCTTGATCGTCATGAGACTGGTCGTGTGAGATGCGGTACGGAACTTGTGCTTCATGAGCTCGAAGTCATTGTACGTTTCGACTTTCAATCTGTAGGGTAAGAAAGACGTCTGGTTAACTGTGTGGCCAGGCTCGATGATTAGATTTTCCAGTAGGAGATCGACATCCGGGTTCGACACTTCCAGCCTTGGGATAGGTATGTACTGGACGGCGGCGATGAGCAGCGGCACGAAGACATTGATGCTGTCCTGTATCAAGTCAGGGTTGGTCACCTGGTGAAGAGGCGAAAGAGTGCGGAAGAGCCGGAGTGTTGTCTGCAGTAGTGCGTGGATGTCGGCGTCCTCGAGTATCGAGCGCAACGTAATCTCCACCTGCCTCAAAAATGCGCTCACGTCTTCGTTCAGCTTGCTCTCCTGGCCCGTCTTTTGACCCTTTGCCCGTAGCTCGCTAAATTTCTCCTGTGCGTTATCGAAGAAAGATGGATCCGTTAGCATACTTTGCAAGCTGTTGCCGACTTCGTTCATCATATTCTCAAACTGCGGATCGGAACTCTTGTGGTCCATGACCTTATGCCACAGCTCCTCTGTCTTCCTCCACTCCTTCTTGTCGCCAAAAGAGGTGACAAGAGCCCAGGCATTCTTCATCGCGCGATCAAGTGCCTCATTCTCGTGTGTGTCTTGTTCCGCCACTTGCTGAATCTCATCAGCGGCGCGAGAGTAGATCATGGCATAGCGCTGGATCAGAAGCGACAGGGTTGAAACCGAGTCGGAATAGTCATTCCGCTGCCTGAGCTTCGACACTGCCTGCTTTAGCCGGTTGAGCATCGTCTGGCCTTCGTCGCCGCTCAGCTTATCTCCTGCGCTCTCCGCAGCGGTCTGAGCCACCTGAGCCGTGCCGTTGGCAACCACCTTGCTCACATCCTTCACCTCCTCGCCCAGCTCCTGATTGCTGATCGGGCCTTTGACCTCGGCGTCCGCGCCTGGCTGGGTAATGGCCCTCTGCTCCTCCTGAGATGGCTCCAGCTGCTTACCTGCCTCCTCTGCAACGCTGGACAGCTTGAATGCCGAATCCTTAAACACCTCTCTGCCAACCGTATTCAGATCACTCAAGAAGATCCTGAAATCCGAGTTGGTCAACAGCAGCGACCCCACAGTCCTCACACTCTGATACGCAGCCGCAGTATCAGCTCTTGCTCTTGCTTGCTTCGCTCTGGCAGCTAGATCCTGCGTGTCCACGGATATACGGCTCTTGCTCAAGAACCACACCAGGTCCTGGATTTGATCTGTGCCATTTTTGTGCTGCATGAGATCCATGAACTGCTGTAGCCATTGCCGAGTATACTTTGTCAATCTCATGCCGCTCTGCGACAGATCTTGATTCTCATGGTTTAATACATCGCTAGCCAGGAGGGTCCTAAGGTTGATGATGATCTGTTCGGTGCTGGGCAAATAGCCCTTTGACATGGCGCGGAGCTGTTGGTAGGTGTGCAGCTTGGCATGTAGCTGCCGTTGAAGAGAGGTGTCGTCGTCATACTGAGGTAGCAGTGGCTCGCGCTCTGAGGAGCGGCGCTTTTTGCGAAGGCCAAAGCAGGAGGACATGACGGCGATGAGGTTGGGTAATGTTGGTAGGGAGTTCCGGTCAGTGGAGGGCAGAAAGAAGCAGATGAACGGAGAGCTGGAGGGGAGGGTTGTGGATGGTCAATTCAGGCGGCAGGTCGCAGAGACGTAGAGTCACAATAATGACGGAGAGCTTGGTGATGGCCGTTGACGGAAAGCTGGCGGAGTCCAACAGCAAGCCGCAGGAGCTCTCAGGTGAGGAGAAGTTGGGTGAAGTGATTGGTTGGTGAATGTGGAAGTCGATGCACCTACTGCAGGGCTATGCTGTGCCGTACCAGGCCTAGACTCGCCAGTCAATAATAATGGATCGGAAGGTGAAGAAGCGTCGTGCGATCAATGTTCATCATTCCAAGGAAGGTGCACTGCGGGGAATCCAGATTGCGATCCAATGACGCTGGTGGCTGCCTCCAGGTGACCGGCGAGCTGTTACCATGCCTCAGGCCAACATGATGGACGCATGGCGCGACTTTGGGACCTTCGACTGCTGTCTCTGATGACTGACATATGATAAGCCTACATTGTACATACAACCACCTCATGGCGTCGTTCCGCAGTCATACCATACCCTTCCAATAACTCCGCTACCTTGTCCCGACCACGCCTACAAACCATGTTCCGTATCCTATGAACCCCTTCTTTCCCCTTCATCACCGCCAATCCTGGCTATGATCAATTGTACATACAGCCACCTCATGGCGTCGTTCCGCATTCATATCATTCCCGTCCAACAACTCCGCTACCCTGTCCCGGCCACGCCTATAAACCATGTTCCGTATCCCATGAACCCCCTCTTTCCCCCTTCATCATTGCCAATCCTGGCTAAAATCATGCCCATACTTTGCAGAAGTCGACGACTTCCCCGTTGGCTTCCCAATCAACTCCTCTACCGACCCCACTTCCTGTCCGCTTCCATCGTAGACCGCCGACACCGCCAAAGTTTTCTTAATCCCATTCTCATGACTCACCTGCCGTCTTGCCCTAGCAAGCTCCACGCCATCTGAGCCCTTCGCCCCTGAGCTGTCGTACTTCCTGCTCCCCAGCGAGCTAAGCCGGCCAATGCTACGCTGGTACGCACGTTTGATAGGGCCCGCCATCTGCGGCATACATGCGCAGATGATGACCGCGGCGCCCTCGACCGTTGACCAGACGGCAATGTTGGTGTAATCCCAAGTCGGATTCGTCGTATCTCCCCACTTCACCAGAAAGTTCAGGCGAATGACGCTGCAGATGACACTGAAGAGGCCGACGGAGAAAGTAAGACAGATGCCCAACTTCTTCGGCAGACTGACTTCGAGCTTCAGCAGGCGCGGAATAGGGAGGATTAAGACGCAGAGGTCGAGGACGATGTTGAGGGCGGAGGAGGAGTAGATTTCCGCGTTGGTGTTGATGCAGGAGCCCGTGTGCTCGCCGTCCCATTGGTGCCAGAAGTATTCCAGGGGTTCACAGGAGAAGAGGATGATGAAGAAGTAAATGGTGAAGTAAGCGAGGCTGACGCCCATGAGTATGAAGCAGCCTATACGGAACCAGGTTGAGACGGTTGCAGGGAAGATGCGGAGGTACAGGAAGAGGATGGATATCTTGGATGTGGCGAGAAGAGCGATGTAAAGGAACTCATCGATCCCTGGAGTAAAGTCAGCTGGGGAGCGCCTCTTGCTCAGGTCGGTTGGTTCGCTCCCTCACAGAAATACTGAAATGTTCATGTTAGCTCGATTGGCACTTCCAAGCTTTCACAGCAGCTAACGGAACGACAGACGTACCATCAACACAGTCGTGATATTATGGGGCGGCAGCGTCCACATATCCTTTCCCAGACCCAAGATAGCCACTAATAGATGCAATCAGCACGACTCCATTCATTCAGCGATAGCTGTGGACTTAGAAAGCTGAAAGCATGACCTACTTCTGGTAGTGACGCTCGATCCGGCCGTAAAGAGCACGATGCAAAGGAGTATACTATAGTCATCCCACCAGAGCCCAGCGCCTTTGCCCCAAGACGACCGAGCCCAAAAGCGAAAGACGACGCTGAGCAAGGCAATAGGGTACAAGGACCAGTTGACTGCCGGGACAACCGAAGTCTTGTCGCGGATAGGGGCGCCGCACATGGATTTCTGGTACTTTTCCGTAGCTAGAGGAAGCGTGTCAGTCGACCCTGCCATTTGCGATCTCACGCACTTCGATGTTGACTTAAGTAGATAAGGCATACCTAGGGACTCTTTGACGGTACAGTTGGATGCTAGGCAGATGGCGGATTGCTGGTTAAGTTGGACGTTGGTACAAATACACGCGAGGTCCGTTACGGAGCAGGGGGACTGTGGGATGAGGGTGGCGAGGCAGTTGAGCTGGAGTTTGACGTGTTAGGATTCGCTTCCTGGTGAGATGCTGGGCTTGAGTCAAAGACGTACCGCACATGGTGGCAAAGCCTCTGCCATCTGCGCGAGCGCCGCATCGCCGGCGGAGCTTGAAGTGCTCTGCGATGTGACTGGCGTGATCCAGGTAGTAGCAAGCGCAGTAACAAGTTGTGTGAAGGCTCTCATGCTGTTGTCCGTCGACTGTATCGTAACAAGAAAAGTCAAATGAACCGCAAATGGTAGCAACAGGAGGAAATAGTAAAATTGGAGTTCGTTGTCGTCCTGTGTCAATTCTCCCTCCTAGGACATTTTCACGAGCAATGATAAAACTGATTAGAGATTGAAGCAAGTGTGCTCCAAGGAGACAACCCAGCGAACGCCAGCTCAGATATAGCCATTTGCCTGCCAATGGCGATCAGCTGCAAAGGAGGAACTACCAGGGAAGTCACATTAGATTCCCGGTTCATCTTCGAGTCAGCGACCAGAGTGCAAGGACAGATCCGCCACGCTGGCGTGGTTGAATGGGGGCGCACGATTCAGGTACCCCACGGAGAGACTTCGCTGGCTGACGACCACAGCAAAAGAGATGGACCAGAAGTCTAACGGCTATCTTTAAGAGATATATTGGGCAGTAAGGTCGCGCTCGGGGGCGGGTGAAGGCTTTTACTTGGCTTTGGTGGGCTTGCGGCGTCCTTTGCACGATGCTGAGGCTGGAATGAAGGCGTCGCTGTTGCTCAAGTATTCCCTTTGGACATCAGTCAGTGCCGAGCAGTCTTTCCCACCTTACCAGTCGATGGAGTTTGCGGAAGCTGGAAGACATGGAAGCGTTGCGGGAAGAATCAGGCTGATATTCGGGCCTCCCTCAGAACGTAAAAATGCGCTTTGCGGTGAACTGGTCGTAGCGAAAGCAGGTGAGAGAAGCTTCTCCGCAATGTGATACCCTCTGCGCTAGGAGTGCGCGTCTTGCTTCGCGGTACTTGCTTTAGTCTGGTTGCTCTCTATCGAAGCCGACCTTAAGGTACCGTTGATGGACCTGCGACGAGCGTAAGGCGCCAAGGTTGTTGCGCGTCAAGCGGACCGCTGAACTCTATCATTTTGCCAGAGCACTGCCGAGTAGAGCACTACGTACTACTACTGTTGTTGGCGCATTGTTGGCGCAGCACCGCCCGCTCCATTGAGCAGATGCGACAGTGGGCCATGAGACGTGTCTGAGTGAGAGAGTACCAGCGTGCCTCACAGATGTGATGCCCGCGTGATCTCCAGGGGAAGGGCAATAAACGTCGTCCAGCTTTTGCTGTCTCGACGTTAGCTGCTATGGATGGCATTGGAGATCGACGAGGGTCTCCGCCGCGGAAGCTCATGAGCTCGATCCATGCTGGTTCTGGTTCGTAGTCGAACGCAGTGAGTCTGCCTGCCAGGGTCCCGAGTGTCTTCAGGGCCTTCCCTTCTCTTTGGAGGTGCCTGAGGCCATTCTTCCTAGACCAAACGATGACGGTGCGTGGTCTGCAAAGATGGAAGGGCATGTTTCAGGCGTCGTGAGTCGTGAAGGGGCACAGGTGTTCTCTGGCACATAAGACCTACCCCTGTTGAAATATGGCTTGGCTGAAGGGCTTACATGATAACGATGAGACTCGCTTATACATCACCTCATGTATCACCTTCTGAGTCATGCTGGTGATCATTCATCATGTGACTAATTATTGTCCTGGTTGATTGAGCTGCTGCTGTACTCGACACAACATATAGGTACTTACCTAAGGTACGGTACGGTACGCAAGCTCTTCTCACCGATACCTGGAAGAAGTCCGTCCCCTGACGGTTTCTCACCCGCAGGGCCTCGATTCCGAAGCTGTCAAGTCCGAAGGGTGAGGTGCTTGTGAGACGTACGGCGCATCTCAACCACGGCGTGCTCACCCAAGGATACCATCATCACACCTATCGAGCAACGAGACGCTCCTCGTTGTAGGCGGCTCGCAGCTGCCGCTCGGCATATGCTTATGTACCTTACCTTCCCTGGGTATCGGTACCTTACCTGGAGATAGATGACGGGTCGGCAGCCCGAGGCCCTCGCCACCGAGGCACCGGCCCCGCTGCCGACCGAACCCTACCTAGCTCTAGGAGGCAAGATCTCCCGTGCCCCACGTCTCAAACCCAATGGCGGTACGCACAGTAGCGGTACAGTCACCGAGCTCGACTGGATGCTCTTCAATGCTTCCTACATCACCCGCGACGCCTGCGTGAGTCGCTCGCCATTCCGGCCACGCTGCTTCTCGCCCACACGATATCAGCTCGGGATCTCGTTGCTACCTACCTAGGTGTTGACTGGCTTGACTGGGTACATCAAAAGCCACCTCTTCCCCACCACACCCCGCCCGGTCTCTCCCGTCGCTCTCCTGTCTATATGCCTCTGTCGAGCTCGACTAGCTACCGACGTCTGTATAGCAGTATTGTTAGGAACTTGTACACCCCTTCCTCGACCGCACTCACCCACAGCCACTCCTCCGTCTCACCTGTCCTTCCCCCATCCAAGACCATACCACCACTCTCAGCCTGGTCGGCTCCCCTACAGCGCACCAACTCCACCATGTCCAGTCGTGGCCCCAACGCTCCTGCGCCCTCCAAGGGCAGCCGCAAGCCCACAGCCAACATCAGGGCCGCCCACCATGTGGCTCCGCTGCGCCATGTCGTGCCCTCGGCCCAGGACTTCGACACCTCCTACTCGATCGAAGCCCGCAAGTATCTCATGACCTACGGCTTGACCCCGCCCGCCGTCGAGACGTTCGAGAACCAAGCCAAGAGGTGCATGGCCATTTTGAATCGCAAGGAGTTGCCATTGGAAAAGTACCGCTACCTGAGCGCATTGAGGAACACCAACATGCATCTGTTCTACAGGCTGCTAGCGGACAATGTCAAGGAGCTCACGCCCTTGATCTACACGCCTACTGTAGGTGAGGCTTGCCAGCGTTGGTCGGAGCTCTACACCTTCCCAGAGGGCCTCTACCTATCCTACGCGGACAGGGGCCACCTCCACACGATCCTCCAAAACTGGCCGCACGAGGTTCAGATTACGGTCGTCACGGACGGCTCACGTATCCTGGGTCTCGGCGACCTGGGTATAGACGGGATGGGTATCCCAGTCGGCAAGCTGTCGCTGTATACAGCATGTGCCGGCATCCATCCTCTCATGACGCTACCGCTGTGTTTAGACCTAGGCACCAGCAATGTAGAGAAGCGGAATGACCCGCTCTATCTCGGGAGCCGAAGAGACAAGGTCACTGCTGAAGAGGAGAAAGAATTTCTCGACGAGCTTATGGCGGCGCTCACGGAGCGCTGGCCAGGTATCGTCATCCAATACGAAGACTTCAAAAACCCCTTCCCGTCTCTGGAAAGGTATCAGGAGACGTACACGATGTTCAATGACGATATCCAAGGCACTGGCGCTGTCATCTTAGGCGGCTTCATCAACGCTGTGAAGCAGTCTGGCACGGCACCACAGAACCAAAGAGCGGTGTTCCTGGGCGCTGGATCTGCCGGCGTTGGCGTGGCGAAGCAACTAACGGAATTCTTCATGAAAGAGGGACTGTCCGAGGACGAAGCCAGGAAGAGATTTTGGCTAGTCGACTCCAAGGGATTAGTCACAATGGATAGGCCAGGCGAGCTAGCCGAACACAAGGTCTATTTTGCCCGCGACGACAACAACGGGGAGCAATACAAGACGTTAGAGGACGTGGTAGAGTATGTCAAGCCAACCATCCTCATGGGCCTGTCCACCATTGGCGGCGCCTTCACCCCCAAGATCCTCGAAAGACTAGCGGAGCTCAATGAGCGCCCGGTCATCTTCCCCCTGTCAAACCCGAGCTCAAAGTCCGAGTGTACCTTTGAAGATGCCATCAAGTACACTAAAGGAATGTGTCTCTTCGCCTCCGGCTCTCCCTTCCCAACCCTTCAATGGCAAGGCAAAGACCTCGTCCCGGGCCAAGGGAACAACATGTACGGTAAGTCTCAATCCACCCTAATCCTCCCATCCAACCCCTTTCCAGTCAGCAAACTTGTTACTAACCAACGTTCGCGCAGTCTTCCCCGGCATCGGCTTGGGAGCCATCCTCAGCAAGTCCGTCAGCGTCACCCAAAATATGATCTACGCCTCCGCCGAAGCCCTCTCCACCTCCCTCACCCCGGAAGAGGTCGAGTCCAACTGGCTCTACCCTAACATCAGCCGCATTCGCGACGTCTCCGTCATTGTCACCCGCGGCGTCATACGCGCCGCGCAGGGCGACGGGGTGGACCGCGAACTCGCGCTGCGCAACGTTTCGGACGAGGAGATGGATCAGTTCATCAGGCACCGCATGTACGACCCGTTCAAGGAGCAGGATCACGTTAGTCAGGAGGTGAGGGAGTTGGCGCAACATGTTTTGGGGGCGCAGATTACGAGTGAAGGGAAGATATCGGGTGGTGCGACCAATGGGAAGTTGTAGATGATGAGTTGGATTCAGGATGTCATTTCTGAGTCGTTGGACGTCTGATGAACGTCCCTAGCTGTGCAACGGCTGGACACTGGATAGCCGTATGCTGCACACCGCGCTGCGCCTTATTCGTTTGCAGGTAGAATGGGGCAAAAGACGGACGGCGGCCGGTCCCCTGTCTTTTGCTATGCGCTTTCGCACAGTTGGTCGGACAGGTCAGAACAGGCATCCTTTACCCCGTACATACGATAGCATGCCCTAGCAACATCTCGAGACCTGTACAGAGGTAGTATGTAGGGTGCCTGATATATGTCCGCGTTTCATTCATAGTCGTAATAGCAAAGAGTTTGTCACCCACAGCCGCCACCGCACTTCTTGAAATTGTCTATCTTGGATAATATCAGGAATATTCTGAAATCTCCGTGTTTGCAATAATATTTAAGAATAGAGAGGCCAATATCCTATCAGTATCATCTTTCGTTAGTCTGTTGTAGAGCCCTAGTCAAATTCCAGAGTCTCTGCAGGTCTCACATACACGTCTAGACTTGCGGCGTCTCACACCGACTTACTTTCGAATTGTAGTCTCTATAAGTCTCACATAATCATCTAGCTTAGTAGTGCTCTACACAGTATTACGCTATCTCTTTGTCGCAACCATTAGACTTGAGGCCTACCGGATATAGCTCCATAGGCGCTCGACGCCTCATCCAGCTTCACGAGAACACGCTCTATAGGAGGCTGTTGAGACGTCTTCGAAGATGCAGGTCAACAATTTTATACAGTGTCTGAGCATCTGATATCTTCGTCGGAACCACGCCACGTCGTCGTTGTCGGGAATCGAGCCAGGTAGACTCCGGAGGGAGGGTAGGCGTAGACGCTGTTGCAGATACGATCAAGGATGGCATCTTGTCTTCCGGTAGAACCAGCACTAGATCTCTATACACCTTCGATTCGACAACGGTCTTGCGTAAGGGAGGTCTCGCAACAGCCTGGTTTGTTCAACGTCTTGCATGCTCACGTCCTTGGCGGTGTGTTCTGAGCTCGATGCGCTCGTCGTCGCGAGGTATGAACAGGGCCGTTTCGTCGCTGTCAATCGCTACACCGTTCAAGGCACCTGATAAGGCGGATGTCACGCCAAGAAAGCTCTAGTCCATCATGTTGGTTGCCTCGGCAGGCTCGCGTGGCGGACTAGACGTCAGACCATGTGCTCAGGAATTCGGCTCCGTTCACTAGGTACAACTACGTCCCTTTGACAGATCACAAAGGATGTGGTAGCATTGGATACGGGGGGTGCAAGGGGATCGAGGATGCATGTACTAGGCGGTTGTACAGGAAGTGAATCGATGCACTTTCACAGACAACAAGCATTCAAAGCTAAGTGTTCAAAGTGACTACTGTACCCAGCTTCCAATGCAGTGGTCTAGTTGAATGAGGTAGAGCAGGATTACAAGGAACTGAAAATACGACCATAAGCATAGTGCAGAGGACAGTCGGTTATGACAGAGTGACAGAGAGTTAGCGAGATAGCATAAGGCTGCTCAAGACGCCGCTTGTCTGGACGAGACACTCGAATTCGATGTAAGACGGCTTGAGACGCCGCTAGTCTGGACGATTATGCGAGACCTGCAGAGACTCTGAATCATACTGATAGATTATTGACCGGTCTATACTCACTCGTAGATATCATCCAACACAGACAAAACCAGAAGTCTATCGTCACAAATATGAATCAAGCAATGTGGTACTGCTGTTATCCAATGTGACAAGAGAGTGCGCCGAAGAACGGCATAGTTTGAGGGGATGACCAAAGACGAGCATAGACACTACCCTAGGTACCTGCGTTCAGACTACAACCTAATAATCGGCTATTGAGCGAGTGTTTGCGGCCTTCTCGCCGGCTATAGCATCAATGAGGCAATTTCGTCCGGTTGTTTGACGAAACAAATATATGGCGCTTCCCGTCAGGGAATATCATCAGTCGGTTGCGTTTACTTTCAGCAGCTATAGATGAAACCATGCGACCTCGCCGATCATTGCTGAACCAGGCAAGACGAGTTGTCCACGCTGGCTATGCCAGACCGTTATGGTGATGTCTCAACGCGGCCATAATCATAGCCAGACAATTCTGGCTGCGGACTGTAGTAGTAATCGCTCCTCGATTCAGGCTCACGATACTCCTTTGACATTGTGGTCTCATGGGAGACAGGCTTAGGTCGTGGGCTCTGGTGGCATGCGATACGGCGATGCTTTTTTCGTGGCCCCGCTATCATCCGAAGAGTCCCCGATCAATTCACGAGTGGACGTGGCCACATTTAGGCAGGCAGCGGGTCAGCCATAGTCTCCTGCGTATTGTCTGCTGCTGCAGTGGTCTCGCCTACGCCATCCTCGTTGGCCGGCTCAGCAGCCTCTTGCTCTACAGGAGCATGATCGTTCACACAGCCGGTCCTGCGTCCCTCGTTTCGCGGTCCTCGTCGATCCCTTCCACTGTCAGAGACCTTCCTCGGCCTCTGCTCGCTAGCGGCACTAGCTCGTTTCGACCTCCTCCTCACTCTCCACCACATGCTCCTCACTCTTGAAGGCTTTTGTTTTCGTGCTTTGAGCAGCTGATTTTCTCCTCTTCGCCCGACTACCAGAGCCCACCTCTCCTCGTGCCTCCGAAGGGCTTTCCTCAGCAGCAGGTTCCGTGTTTTGAATTCTGAGGTCGATGGCATTCTGCTTCGCCCACTTCTTCATGCTTTTCGCCATCGCCCTAGCCTTGCCTGCAATCGTCTGAGCTTCCTTGACCTTGTTGCCAGTCGCGTAACTCTCCAATGCCTTGTAATAGGCCGCTCGTCGCACAGTGCGCTTGTATCTGCTGTCTTTGTTCTTTTGCGAGATGATAGACCAGACCGTCGACTCATCACGGTATTGTTTCGTATGATCGGGAATAGCGGTGCAGATCTCGACCAGGATCTGGTACCAGTCACCGTAGCAGAAGCTGTTGAGCTTGCGCTGGGCTCCGCGCTGCTTTCGCGACTGTGCGTTGAGCGCAGGCGCAGTCTTGGATGGTGATAGAGGCTCAACTTCTACAACGCTGCTGGTCGCAGTACCACGGCTTTTGATCATTCGCCATTTCTCGCGGCATCTCTTTTGGCCGCGCTTACCATGCATCAAGCCCGCGACCTTGTCCCAATTGATAAAATTCTCCAGCATATCGCGGTCTTGAGCAAGCTCCGGATTATTGTCTGCTAGAGCTTGCAGCCTCACTAGCTCAACACACTGGTCGACTGCAGCACTCAAGGCGTGTTCCTCTTCTTGCGACCAGGGGCCTGTCTCGTAATTGGCATGTTGTAGATGATCGCGCCAGCGGTCCCGGCAAGATGCCCCTGTGCGTCCGACTATCTTTCCGATTTCGACCCATTGATTTTGATGTTCAACCTTGGCCATGCGCAGGGCTTCATCCTGCTCTTTAGTCCACGGCCCACTTTCCTCCAGCGTAAACCTTCGTTGGCAGAACTTCCTGATGGCCGTAGGCTTGCGATTTGGCAACGCGGCGGCCATTTCCAACTTAAGCTCTGGAACCGTTTTCCATACCGTCAAGTTCTGCTTCAGCTGCGCCGAAGCGATGCCGTGCTGCTGACAGACATACTCAAATACAGCATCCGCGGCAGCTTTCTCAGAGCCCTCAAAAGGCCCCGAGATTGGGCCATAACTTACGGGAGCCGGCAACATCGCTCTCTTCTTACCACTCACACAAGACATTTGAGTAGGTGCTAGCTTGTGGTCAGCTGTGACGCGCCTATCGCTCGCATTCGCAGCCGTGCTGTCATCTGCAGGAGGTGGCGTATGCTCAGGTCCAGCACAGTCGATAGCACTGGTTCGACGGCCGGCAAGGCGCTCATTTGGCCTACCAGGAGCTCTTGCTCGCGCTGGACTTTCTTGGAGCCCTGTCTTGCCGCAATCCTGGTCCTCTTTGGCCTCAGGCTGTGCACCTGGTACTCCCAGCTCAGTCAACGTAAGATCTCCATATGCAACTTGCTGTGGAACCTCTTCGACCTCTGTTCGTATTTGGGGCACGGCCTGCGAGAGCTCCTTGGCAGGCGAGCGCCTTCTCCTCCGTTTTGAACGGACAGGGGAAGGGTCCAGCCGAGCAGTCGCAGCGTTGATCTTTGAGTCTTCTACTGTTGTAGACCCTTGTCCACTACGCCCTTGCCGCTGCGACTTTGGCGCTGACAGTGATGGCTTCTCCAAGTGATGCTCCGAACCATCACCATGGTCCGCTGCTTCATCGACCCTTGATGCCTTCTTGGTGCCCTTTTTCCCAGCGGTGCCGGACTGTGGTTTATGGGCGTCACGCTCTGCATCATCAGTGTCCTGAGCCTCATTCGCGTTCGTGGCAATGTCATCACCTCTGACCGCTTGAATAATGGCCTTTGCTTCTGACTCTTTGCTCTTCATACTCCGTCTGCTCGTTCTCCGCTGCTCAACGCGCTGATGAGCATCCAGTTGACCGTCACCATTGGCCTCAAGCCCGTGAGTCGTATCGACAAGACCATTCGCAATCTCCTGCGCATGTCGATCGGCCTTGCTGAGTTTCCGTTTCTTCGCCACTCCTCGCGCGCTGCCTGCATGTTCATCTGCGGTACACGCTTTGTCTTCTACATGCTCTGTCACAGGCTCCGCTGCAGCCCTGCGCTTCAGCTGTGAGGGATCTCGTGGCCTCCCTCGGCCTGCTTGCCCTTCGCTGCCTTTGCGCTTGCGCTTCTTCATCTTCGGTTCTGACGTCACGTCCTCACTCGAGTGCAGCGCGACCATCTGCTTCTCGACAGGGCTTACGTGTGTGCGCGCCATTCCAGTATCCGGAGGTGTTGTTCGCGCGGCGACTTTCGAACGCGGGCTTGCAACGGCAATCTCTTTGCAGTCAGTGTCACGTCGCAATGGCACGCAGTGTGGTACTAATACCTCGCTGCCGCTGCCGGAGCCACAGTCATCGTCATGCTCTCGGGCTATGTCGTGTGCCTCCTCTACTCCGTGCATGCGCGCATGATTTACAGCCGGCGACGGCGGTTGCGATTTATCGGACGGTGTCGGGGAGATTGGTGGCTCGGCGATCTGCGTCTGCGGGACGGGTTGTGAGGACGAGGTACCCATAGGCACGGGCGTACTTTGAGCGCGTGCTGAAGCAGCACCTGGTCAGCGCTGTCTTGGTAGTTTGCCCGCATGTGCTGCTGTCGCGATACCAGACTCTTGGACAAACATTTGAAGTTGTCGCGCCCGATGCGGAAAGCGCGGCGTCAATGCCGGCCCCACAACGCGGCGGCATTGATCGGGAGCTAAGAGACGGAACCGACGGGACGGGAGGCAGACCTCGCCATTCGGACAATTATGAGGTGTCGTTAAAGGAAAGTCGTTGGCAAGATCACGTCGTCTCTACCTTGCACCTTTGGTCGTTTTGGAAGTACACAGGACAGTCGCCGCTCACGGACTGCTTCCGCTTGGAGCACGTGAAATTCCCTGAACCTCCGCGCGATTCGGGCCATACATGCCCCCTCGCTCGCCTGTCAGCGAAGCACACGACGCCTCAGCCAGACATTGTTCTTGCAAGTGGTGTAGATTCGACAATCGCATCGCCGGCCCGCGCAAGCACGTTCGCCATTCATCCGACAGTACCACCATGGCAGGATCTCAACGCCAGTCCACCAGCCCTCCGTCGCCACCTCACGACCCCATTCGCCGCCTCTCGCAAGAAGGGCCGCATGGCCTAGGCGAGACCGAAGAGCAGCATGCCCGCCATGCCGAAGTCCCGCACAAGAAGCTCTTCGGTCTCGATGTGAGGAGCGAGACGATCATTTTCTACTGCTTCGCTTTTCCATCTTGGGGCCTGGAGATTGCGGCGGCTGTGACCGGCAGTTTCACTCGGACCTGGAACTACCCTTTCATCGGTACGATAGTGCCATTCATGGTATTTCATTGGGCAGCGTGGTGGATGACGGCCATTGGAATGCTGCAGAGGGCGAGCTGGGTCAGGGATGAAGGCGATTTGCTTACGCGAAGGGAGTTTCTGTACCTGGCTGTCAGACTGAATAGGTTGCAACTGGTCCGTATCCTTTCACGCATCTTTGAACGAGCCACTTTGCTAACGTTGTCTCCAAGCCGACCGCGGTGATCGCACTGGCAACCTTCATCCAAGCCTATGTACGCCGCGAGTCTACCGACGATCTCGCTTACTGGCTGCTGTTTCTGCTCATTTTCATCTGGAACACCGTGTTCTCGGTCATGAACGCGTACAACAACATCACCTGGGAAAGCGACAGGCTCAGCTACGAGGATGGCGAGCAACCCTATCGCATTACGAGACTGGCGATTTTGGGCATTCCGAGCAATCCCAAGGAGTTACCGAAGGAGATGTGATGACAAAAAGCAAACGAACTGAGATCTGCCAGTTGAGTGCTCGTTCTACTCTCGCACACCAGCTTTCACCGGTATTGCATGCGCAACTCACCACACAGGGTCTTGCGCATACGTACAGACCGTGTCGCTTTGTCGACGTGATTCTGGGGAGGGCTAAGGCCAGGCCCGTCAACATCATTAAGGCGCTCTAGAGACCGTAACGAACCCAACCATCTCCACGCCTAGCTCCAACATCCTGCATGATTGCCCGCCCAACATTCTCACTTTGGCGGCTAGATTGTCAAGGTATCCACGTCTTCCTCGAACAGACTACGAATCGCTACGTGGTGCCAGTACTACCAAGGTAGGTAGTCACGCATCCAAGTAGCAGCTTCTAGAATGGACTCTAGCAGCCGCCTCTTCGCCACAAGTGCATGACTGTCTCATGCGATACGGGTATTGCTGGCGGCTCTACATCGATGTTTGCAGCTGGCGCAAGACGCTTTGGGTATTCCAATCAACGGAGTCGTTTCACTTCTATGCAAGTAAAGCGATAGCTGGACGTTCAGGTCAACGAGTCCTATCTCGGAACACCGTTTCTAGTCTGTTACACTGCCTTTCCACCCTACAGATTCGCACGCTTCCCAGACACGTTAAAACGCCCGCGCCATGTGGTATATCCCAGAATCTATGCTTCGCCATTCGCGCTTCCTCAGCGCATGCCATGCTTTTCATGCGTACTCACTGAACCAGAGTGTATACTCCACCCTTCAATCACCTAGCATCGTCGTCTGTCCCATCCCTTCCATCCATTTTCTCCATACGCATTCGTTGTGAATCCCAGTCTGGGGCATCGCCCGTCATGGCAACCAGCCCAAAAGACTTCTGTACTTAGGCAGATGCACCGGTCTTCCCGGTTGCGGCGCTGCCACCCAAAACACCGCCAAGTCTCTCGTTGACATACGGCGTAGGGTCATATTGCGATGGTAACGCGCCACTGACGCTTATGCCCCCCAGCAACACGAACAATGTGATAATGACGAGCCCAAAGACGATGACCCTCCGTAAAGCTGGGTGCTTGACGCCGTAGTCCGCCCACGAACGCTGGCCTTGACCCATATATTCCTTGAGCTTGTCGGCGCCGAGCTTGTAGTAGACGAGGCCGCAGAGGGCGATGGTGTAGCCGAAGGCCTGGAGAGGCGAGACGGGGTCGCGGAATATAAGCATAGATGCCACGACGAGGAGGATGTCCTTAAGGACACCGGAGAGGGTCATAACGAGAGAAGAGGTTTTGCCGATCTGTGCAGAAAATGTTAGGCTGCTTCGGACATGTGAGGAGCGTTCTAGGACTCACCAAGAAGACCACCGATACGTTCAACATGAAGGCAATCATCGCATTCACGAGGAATGTGAAGTAGCCGACCTTCTCAATGTCGCCGATGGTCATCCGCGGCACCTCGAAGAGAAGTGAAACGACACCGTTCATGAGGGCGCAAGCTGGCGCAAAGTAGTACAGCGACACGAGCGGGTCCATCTTGAACTCAGAGCCGGAGAGCAGACGCTGGACCATGACCAAGCGGATCGCCTCAAAGACGATGCCGCCGCACTGGAAGAGAAAGCCGATCATGACGAATTTGATCTCGCCGATTGAGGCAATGACCACACCGACGACGATGAGGGAGACGTTGCCGAGGGTCTTGAGCGACGGTTCCGAAACGCGCATTATCCAGGAGGTCAGGAGGACCGCAATGGGCATAGTGGCCTAGCATACGGTCAGTTCGGCGCTCAGCATCCTTGCCATGCTCCGATGCTCACCTTCAGCATCTGAATGAAAGACACGCTTAGGTACATGTAGGTCATGTTCCCACAGATTAAGCTGAGGGAGAACATGACGCCAATGGGCACGATAGTCCGCAAATACACCCGGCCCGTCATGGGCACGTTTTTCCGCGAGTCGAGCACGGTGGTGAAGCGTGCCATGAGCTGCGTCATGAGGGTCGCAAAGGCCAAATGCCAGGTGGTGAGGATGATAGGATAGTCGAACTTGGCTGTGCTCAAGATCCACTTGTTGAAGAGGATAACGGAAGAGGATAGGGAGATCCAGGTGCTAAGCCGGTGTCAGTACGCTCTATCTCTTGCTATCCATCTCGTCGCCGTATGTGTTGTGACCATCCGAGCGTAGCGACTCACGCAATGTAGAAAGCTGGGTGCAGCGCTGCCTTTGCTGGCGCGCCTTCCTTTGCGGCATCCGGGTTGACAGTGGGCAACACTGGCACGTCAGGCCCTTGCCGCTCCTGCTCGCTGGACTGCCTCTCCTTCTCTGACATCTTGTCTGGTGTTTGTTCTGAGGGTGTCGAGGAGACTGGCGAGCTCAGTCGCTGGCTTCTGTATGTGAGGGCTGTGGTCGAAGAGAAGGCGGACGTGTAGACGGGAGCGTGTGTGGTGGGCGGTGGTGGAGTGTGGTTGACGAAGAGAAGGGGTGTGCGGTGAGACAGAGAATCGAAGACGCTCTGGCAGCGACTGTAAACGTTGACGGTTGAAGCGGACGGGAAGAAAGCTGAGAATTGGCTTCGGAGACGTGAGGCGTTCGCGGAACAGCGTCGCAACAGCCAAGCGGAAGGCCGTGCAACAAGCTAAGCGGCTCTTCAACTGCAACTGCCTAAGCAAGGGAGAGCAAGGGGAGCGTGGAGGGGGGCAGTGCCAAGCACGGAACTGGAGCGGCGCTGAGAGTGAGACTGACGAGAGCAACGCGGACACGCCGGACAGCAGCAGGAGAGAGGAGCCACCGGGGGTCAACAGGGGCGTCGGCGATCGACAGCGGCGGGCTTGCGCGTTCAAATAATAAATGGGCCCTCCCCGTGCTCCTGACAGTCCTAACGACTCAAGCAATGCGCAAGCTTTTGCCGCCGATGCACGTGTGCGACACGGTGCGACGAGAGGTCGAGTTGAGATATTTTCCCAGGCCTGATCATCTTCCCGCACAATACAAAGTACCTAGTATCAGTATATACATTCAGTAGACATACGTTGAAACCCCGACGCCTTCCTCCACATGCTCCGCGTACCTAAGTCTCCTTGAAGGTAGGCTTGTAGGTAAGGTATAGGTACAGTAGGTTGTCAGTCCCCCCCCCCATCTACGAGCCAGAGATTCTGAGAATCGCAGAAGTGACACCCGCGACATCACCGCGTCTCCGTGCCACTGGCAACAACAATGGAATGGCACAGATACCTTAGTGTTACATGTAAGAATGACTACATGGATGATTGATCAGTCACCACTGCACCAGCCCGAAAGCGCCTTCTGTCACTGCCATACTGTCTCGTCAACATCGCGTGGGCAACCGCAATATCGACTCACGCCATGCAATCAAATGCGCCATCAATCTTCGTCGCCGTTTATTCGGCACGTCCGTCATCACTGCCGATCTCAGACGTGAGGCAGACGCGGCTAACCTGATACAATGTAGCGCGGCTGTTTCACCCATTCTAGGTTCGAGGCTCGGCGATGGATGTGCATGGACCCTAGACCTTTGTTTGCGCGCCGTCCCTAAAAAGGTGGGATGGCAGGCAGCGGACACATCAAGTCAACAGTTGCTGGCGGTGTGTTGCAGTAGTCCTGTATTCCCCTTTTCTGCGCTCTGTCACAGTCGCTGGACAATACACACACACAACGGGACGCCTCGTCAAGCTCACCGTCATCCATCACTGCTCGACGTGAATCCGATCACCCAGTAAACGCCGCCACGATGGCAGGAAACCACGCCGACCACCACGCGCACAAGAGGCAGATGAGTAAGGCGAACGGGCAGGAGATGTAAGTCGGCCGTGGGGACAAACCGCCATCTAAACTTCTTCCGCGCCATGAGCGCGATTGGACGAGCAGGTCAGTCAGCTGACGAGGACAACAGCGACGTTGACGTCTTGGTCATTGGCGCTGGTCCCACTGGGCTCGGAGCGGCGAAGCGTCTGCATCAGATCGTACGCTGCTTGACTCTGCTTCTGCCTGTTAGAGTGCCCATGGCTGACTGTAGCAGAACGATCCGTCATGGATGATTATCGACAGCAGCGACATCCCAGGCGGTCTGGCTTCGACCGACATCACCCCCGAAGGCTTTGTAAGTACTACTACTACTACTACTACTACTACTGCTACCACCACCACGACTACCACCATCCGCTGATCCACTTCGCTTCTCTAGCTCTACGATGTCGGCGGCCACGTTATCTTCTCCCACTACAAGTACTTTGACGACTGCATCGATGAGGCGCTGCCCAACGAGTCCGACTGGTACCAGCACCAGCGTATCTCCTACGTTCGGTACAAAGGACTATGGGTGCCCTACCCATTCCAGAACAACATTTCCATGCTGCCAAAGGAAGACCAGGTTGAGGCGTTGGAGGGCATGATTGATGCCGCGACAGAGGCACGAGTGGCGAACACCAAGCCGCAAGACTTCGACGACTGGATCATGAGGAACGTTGGCGAGGGCATTGCCAACCAATTCATGAGGCCGTACAACTACAAAGTGTGGGCGGTACCAACGACAAAGGTATGTGCTGAGTAGCCGCCACGCGAGAGGAGCAGCAGCTGATCCCGCATGTCCAGATGCAATGCCAATGGCTTGGCGAGCGCGTGGCAGCACCGAATCTCAAGCTCGTCACCAAGAACGTCGTCTTGAACAAGGCGGCTGGTAATTGGGGTCCCAACGCGACTTTCCGCTTCCCAGCTGAGGGCGGCACCGGCAACATTTGGATCAACGTGGCCAAGACTCTGCCAAAGGAAAAGTGTCGTTTCGGCGACAACGGCCGCGTACAGCTTGTCGATGCAGAGAACAAACGCGTGCTCCTCGGCGACGGCACGACGATCAACTACCAGAAGCTGGTCAGCACCATGGCTGTCGACAGCTTGGTCGAGGCGATGCGTGACGAAGAGCTCAAAGATCTGAGCAAGGGCCTTTTCTACAGCACTACTCACGTCATTGGCGTTGGCATTCGTGGCTCGCGGCCCGAGCGCATTGGCGACAAGTGCTGGCTATACTTTCCCGAGGACAACTGTCCATTCTACCGCGCGACTATCTTCTCGAACTACTCGCCCAACAACCAGCCGCAGGCTAGCAAGAAGCTGAAGACGATGCAGCTAGCGGATGGCAGCAAGCCGAGCAGCTCGGAAGAGAAAGAGGGCCCGTATTGGAGTATCATGCTTGAGGTGTCCGAGTCCAGCATGAAGCCCGTGGACCAGGAGAAGCTGCTTGCAGATAGTATTCAGGGTCTAATCAACACCGAGATGCTGCAGCCCGGTGACGAGATCGTGTCGACGTACCACCGCCGCTTCGACCACGGCTACCCCACCCCGTCTTTGGAGCGTGAGGGCGTGCTGAAGCAGCTCCTGCCGAAGCTGTACGACATGGATATCCTTTCCCGCGGCCGCTTCGGCAGCTGGAGGTACGAGGTGGGCAATCAGGACCATAGCTTCATGCTTGGTGTCGAAGCTGCGGATCACGTGATTAACGGCGCTGCTGAGCTAACGCTGAACTATCCCGATTTTGTCAACACCCGCGTGAACAGCGAGAGGAGGTTGGTTGATGGCGCGCAGTTCTTCAAGTCGATGAAAGGTATCCGCAGCGACGATAAGCCGTTGAGACCTAAGCCGACATGATACAGCCATAGACACGGTGCCAAAGAAGGAGGTCGCAGGCAATGCACAGATGTGTAGATTGACAGAGTCGTAGGCGCTCAGAGCTACGCTTAGCACAGTGCCTCGATCAGGCCTCAAAAGCAGGGACACACTTTGGGTTGATATGGGAGTCACACTAGCGCAGCATAGACATTAGAAACTTCCTCAGATCGGGCTCAAATGCTGATGATGACAGACATTTCATGCAAGCACACTTACGTCGAATCCTGATCCCTCACATGTGCTGTTTCTCGTAGCGCTGAGATGATGAGCGCGCCGTCTTTGTTGGCTACGACATCAGGCTCCAGGAACGGCAAGCTGCCTACACCGGGACATGGCAGAGCTTAAATCAACCATGTTGCTGTGTCGTGCCAATCAAGACAATTGGTGACCTGTGTGTGATACCTGATCACGGGTGATTCAGGAGGGCCAAATTCGAGTGCGGAACGGCAAGCGGACAACGATTTCAAGGTACCTTGGGAAGCACCCAAGAGATACTGAGGCAGTATTTGGCCGAGATGGTACAGAAGTGAGAGGACGGTAAAGGGCTGACCTAAGTGCGGTGTCCGCAATGGCAGGATCTGACAAGTCGTCTTCGGGCACCTTGCAGCTGATATGCTCTCCACTAATCTTATGCCGCTCGGTTTCATCGCCCAACGCCGCACTCCGAAGGATCCTCGCGCACCTCTACTCTATAAGAATATACTCCGGCTCTTCGGGCGGGCAGCCCTTGCCCAATTCTACACCCTCCCCAAGAGGAGACTCCACGTCGACCGCTCGGAACAGGACAAACTTATCGTTGAAGTAATCCAGCTCCTCACACTTATCCGTAAATTGCACCCGCTCGACGTTCCCTAGCAAGAGCACGAACTCCTCGATCTAAGCACACACAAAAGTCAGCATACAACGACCGACATCCAACGCGCTACTACAAGATAGGAAATGAGGGGGTGGGGGGAGGGAGAAGGGAATGACTTACCAAAGCAGTCGTCTGAAAAGTATGCCACACCGTCTCCACCGTCGTCAGACGATTCCCTTTCATCCACGTAAAATGCTTCTCATCCTTTGCGTTCCGCATCTCGCGGTCGGGTGGGAGAACGGCGATCCAGTAGCGGTGATCGGCGAGTTTGAGAGAGGGTTTGAGGGGTTTGACACGGTCGTGGAATTTGCGGTGGTTCTTGAGAGCCGTCGACTGATCCTTTTCCGGGTGGATCTCTGCCTGGACGGCTCTTCGAAATGAGCCGGCGGCGGGCGCCACCTGATTGCCGTTCACTGCGGTGGATTTGTGGGTGCCTGGATCAGGCATGGGAGAAGAGCGAGGAGGTGTTGAAGCGCCGCGGGTGCCGTTGCATTCATTCTCGTGCTCGTCCTTGATAACAGGTGCCTGCTCGTCATCTTCCTTGGCTGGATGCTTTGCCGATTTCCCGAAGGTGGCTTCGAATATGTCTTCGGCTCCAGGATCATCGTTCTGCGGCGCAGCATCGCCCATTTCCTCGTCCACCTGTGGCGCCACCTGGCTCATCTTCTCATCCTCATGCTTTTCGGTGGTCGACGAAGCATCTTCTGTGACCTTTCCTACCAGTCCATCCTGCTGCTCGAGAGCATCAAGGAAAACTCCGTCATCGCTCGGTGAGGTAATGTCCTGATCTCCTTCGACTGGTATGCCCAAAGAAGTGCGGGAGAGGCGGTTCTTTTTGGTGTTGAGGATAGGTGTCGAGCGCTTGCGCTTCAATGTCGGCGAGCGGGTGGTAGGTGAGTCCGCCAGCCGCTTGCTGTGAGATGACTGAGACATTGTTGTCGGTGTGCTTCTACCGCTGTCTTGGCGGGTAATGCTTCGGGTTGGCGGGCGACAGACGACTGGAACCAGCTTGCCAGTATGGAAGCGACGGAAGTCGGACATGATGGATGGGGTGATCGAGTTTCTTTATAAAGTGTGTGGTCGCGAGGCGAAGCATGTGACGGTACGCTGCAGCTGACTTTTGCCGGTCTGAAGTGTCGAATGAAATGAAGTGAAGACAATGGACCAGATGAAGACCAGGTGTTTGCCACGTTTTCTCGTCGCGCAGAGGCAACCTTCTTCAAAGTGTGACTTCAGTCATATAATTGCCGGGAGTGAGGATGACCCAAGTGAATTTGGCTGCACGCTTTCTGCCCGTTTCTTGCTCAGCTCCCGACCTTCTCTGACCCCTTCCTCCTCAAAACCGACCTTGCACCCAAACATCTTTCAACACACATCTCAAGCGCCTTCGCAAACTCCTATCGCTCGATCACGCAAACCAAGTACCCAACATCAACGCCAACATGTCTAAGCCGTGGACTGACGCAGAGAAGGTAATGTCACAAGATTCAGCTTCTCGCTCGTCGCGGGCGCATCTTCCCAAGCCATGTGCAGACCAGAGCTCCAACTGACTACTGTGTGAAGCTCTCGGTCTTCTTCCAAATCATCGAAAAGGCCGGCAGCATCCCCTGGGACAGCCTCACGCTGCCTGAGGGCCGCAACAAGAAGGCGGTCCAAAACATGATTGACAAGGAGAAGAGTAAGATGAAGAAGGCACGCGAAGCGGAGACAAACAGCGAGAGCACTGCTGCCGGAACAGCTGCCAAGGTACATTTTCGGGACCACTGCGCTTGTTGTAGCCATGAGAATGGTTCAGCTAACATTCTCTGCCTTCGATAGAGCAAGAGGGGTGCAAAGGGCAACGAGGAGGGCGATGAGGATGATGACGAGGAGAGCCCAAAGAAGAAGACCAAGAAGGCGCCGAAGAGCGGGGGAAAGAAAGGCGTGAAGGCGCGTCGAGAGGAGGCGGAAGAGGGCATCGACGGTGAGGAGGGAGGCGAAGGTGAGCCTTAGGGATGTGGCGTCGCTATCAAAGCGGCTTGAGTTGCTACCAAGTACGGCACGCCGAAGTACTGCTCTCCGCATCTCGTCCCCATGCCGCAGAGGGATGGTCTGTTAGTCAAGTAAGCTATGATGGAAGTACAGAAGCAGCTTTCCAAAGTTTAAAGGTTTTCAATGTCACATGACAAACGTGAATACGGTAGTGCAGTGAGGCTCAGATGAGAGAGAACGGCCACCCGCCAATGGCCCACTGATCGCTTCGGCCCGCTGACATTGCAGAAACGCGAAAGCTTCGTGACGACCGGCTGGGCTGTTCTCTGCATCTGCACAGGACCTCATCATCCAATGCGTACCGGTAAGCTTTGTTGATTGATTAATTGGCAAAGCCCGCACAACACTACCAGCGCCTGTATCAGCTTCTCTCGCGGCGTCGACGGGCCTGCATGCGCCTTCTTTTTCCTGGATGCTTGCTGCGTTTTCGCGAGGCTTGAAGACCGCCGCTCAGGCTCAGCCTTGTCGTACACCACCCACAGCTGCCTTGACCAATTCACTACGGCCCTTTTTCACGAGACAAATCGTATCCAGCAGCGCTTTATCCCAAGCTGTCACCGCACCGAAGCGTGCACGCCTTTATCACGCTTCACGAGCCTTAGCCACCATGGATCATCAGCAGGCCTCAACCGCTAAGCGCAAGCTGCCTCCTTCTTCTTCTTCCGGTCGCCCGCCCAAACGCCGCCCTTCCCATTCAAGAGATGAGGTAGATGAGCAGACACCGTATGCCAATGGCGTGTCCATTTCGGCGAGCGACACGCCAAACGGCAGTGGCACACCGCAAATAGAGATGGAAGACGAAGCGATGGAAGGACCCCCCGCCACGGCGTCAGCAGAGACCGCGGAGTGGCAGGCGACGATCGAAAAGGTGGTTCGCAACGTTGTCAGCATCCACTTCTGCCAAACGTGTGCTTTCGATACCGACGCTGCCATCGCTTCCGAAGCGACTGGCTTCGTGGTGGATGCCAAGCGCGGATACATCCTGACCAACCGGCATGTGGTTGGCTCTGGGCCGTTTTGGGGCTACTGCATCTTCGATAACCACGAAGAATGCGATGTCTATCCCGTGTACCGTGATCCCGTCCACGACTTCGGCATTCTGCGCTTTGATCCTGCGAAGATCAGGTATTTGAAGCTCGACGAGCTGGAGCTGAGGCCAGATGCTGCGAAGGTAGGGACCGAGATTCGGGTTGTCGGCAACGATGCTGGCGAGAAGTTGTCCATCCTACAAGGCGTGATATCAAGACTAGATCGCAACGCGCCCGAGTACGGCGAGGGCTACTCGGACTTCAATACGAATTACATTCAAGCCGCCGCCGCTGCGTCTGGAGGCTCCTCAGGCTCGCCCGTTGTCAACATCGACGGCTATGCAGTTGCGCTGCAGGCTGGTGGTAGAGCCGATGGCGCGGCCACCGACTACTTCCTTCCCCTTGACCGGCCTTTGCGAGCTCTACAATGTATCAGAGAGGGCAACCCCGTGCCGCGAGGAACCATACAGACACAGTGGCTGCTCAAAGCGTTCGATGAGTGTCGAAGATTGGGCCTGAGCCCTGAATGGGAGGGCGAGGTGAGGAAGAAATTTCCAAAGGAGACGGGCATGCTTGTCGCCGAGGTCGTGCTTCCTAAGGGTCCTGCATACGAGAAGTTGGAGGAGGGAGACGTATTGATCAAGGTCAATGGCGAGCTTCTCACTCAGTTCGTGAAGTTGGACGACGTGCTGGATGGCAGTGTCGACGGCAAAGTCAAGCTGCTCATCCAAAGAGGTGGGGAGGATATGGAGGTAGAGCTGGGCGTCGGTGATCTACATGCCATCACGCCTGATCGCTTTGTGTCTGTTGCAGGAGCCGCTTTCCACAACCTGTCCTACCAGCAAGCACGCCTGTACGCCGTTGCCCTCGAAGGTAGCGGTGTCTACTGTTGCGAGGCCTCGGGCTCTTTCCGCTTCGAAGGCTCAGAGTCGGGCTGGCTGGTTCAGAGCGTTGGTCATATGCCAACGCCAGACCTGGACACCTTCGTTGCAGTCATGAAAAGTGTGCCGGACCGCAGCAGAGTCGTTGTGACTTACAAGCATCTGCGGGATATGCATACGCTAAACACCTCTATCATGTTGGTCGATCGACATTGGCACAAGACCATGCGTCTCGCGGTCCGAAATGATGAGTCGGGGCTATGGGATTTTAGTGACCTTGCGGAGCCACTGCCACCTAACGCACCAACAGCGAAGAAGGCGAACTTCATCTCCATGTCGGGTGCGCAGCATCCTCAGGCTGTAGATGTCGTTCGGAGCTTTGTTCGGATTAGCGCCAGTATGCCCCTGAAGCTGGATGGCTTCCCAAAGGCGCGCAAGATTGGCTTCGGGCTGGTGATTGATGCCGAGAAGGGTCTTGTGGTGGTGAGTAGGGCGATCGTGCCGTACGACATGTGCGACATCTCTGTCACCATTGCAGACTCCATCATTGTGGACGGCAATGTAGTCTTCATGCATCCTTTGCAGAACTACGCCATCATCAAATACGATCCTAGTTTGGTGCAGGCGCCGGTGAAAACTGCCAAGCTAGCGACCGAGCCCATCAAGCAGGGCGAAGAGACCATATTCTTCGGCTTCAATCAAAATCTGAGGCCAGTGGCGGCCAAAACGGCCGTGACGGACATCACGACTGTTGCTATTCCTGCCAGTGCCAGCACGCCTCGGTATCGAGCTGTCAATCTGGATGCGATCACGGTCGACACTTCGCTGAGCGGCCAGTGCGGCAGTGGCGTCCTGGTAAAAGAAGATGGCACGGTGCAAGCGTTGTGGCTAACATACCTGGGAGAAAGGTCAGGGCACAGTGGGAAGGACGTCGAGTATCATCTCGGGTTCGCCGTGCCTGCGCTGCTGCCCGTCATTGAAGAAGTTAAGGGCGGCGGGAAGCCCAGCCTTCGCATCCTCAACCTCGAGATGCAAACCGTGCAGATGTCTCAATGCCGGATCATGGGCATCTCTGAAGACTGGATTGAACGCGTCGAGCTTGAAGACCCGGAGAGGCACCAGCTCTTTATGGTGCGAAAAGTTGATGCTGGTCACGCTTCTGGATTGATAGAAGGCGATATCATCCTCACCCTTAATGGAAAGCTGATCACCAGGGTCAGCGACTTGGATATTATGTATACCAATCCTCTGCTCGATGCGATGATTGTGCGGAAACAGGAGGAGATGAGCCTGCAGGTGCCGACTGTGCCGACGAGCGAGCTGGAAACCGATCGAGTGGTGGCGTTTTGTGGAGCGATTTTGCACCGCCCCCACCATGCAGTACGGCAGCAAATATCCAAGGTCCACAGCGACATCTACGTGAGCGCTCGATTGCGTGGCAGTCCGGCATATATGTACGGCCTAGCACCGACCAACTTCATCATGGCTGTCAATGCGGTGCCAACGCCGGATCTGGAAGCTTTTGTGCGGGAGACGAACAGGATCCCCGACAACACGTACTTCCGATTGAAGGTCATGACGTTCGACAACGTGCCGTGGGTGGCGACGATGAAGAAGAACGAGCACTACTTCCCCACGATTGAGTTCATCAAAGACAGCTCTGCAAGGGAAGGGTGGAAGAGAAGGACGTATGAGGGTGGAGATGTCAAGAGAGGTGAAGGCGAGTTGATGCCGGAAGCGGATGATGGCATGGATGGAGAAGAAGGCATTGAAGGTTGAGGTTTCGAACGCATATCGACTCGCGCAGATACCACGCATGCGGAGTCACGGTAGATGGAAGGCTACTACCAAGGTACCCTCTGCATTTGACGTAGATACGTCGCTCATGCATATAGACTGTATAGCATTAAGCTCACTTCGTGTGGTCATACCTGACTCTGCCGTGTCACCTCTGCAGGCGCAGAAAGCACTTGGCATCGCGGCTGCTGCTTTGTTGTTTCTGTTTTCCAAACAAGGTCTCGAAAGCATGGTTACCTGACAAGCGGACTGGCGTAGGCTTTAAAGACTTGCAAGACAAGCAAGTCCTTGAGCTGCTAGAGCGACCGCCGTTGCTCTCACTCAGTGCCAGGCTAGAACGCATGCCAATAGGCGGGTCCATCAATCTCATATTCTGCTCACTCTAGCTTGTCAAGATGCTCTAAGCGAGTGAGCACCACTTGCTTGGAAGTCTCTTGGATTTCACCAGCTAGGAAAACCTCGTCCAGGATAGCGTACACCTGACGAGCCATCAGCGAAATCCCTCTAATCTCTCTACCACGTATCGCGGGCAGACGCACCTTGTAGAAATTGAACACCAGATCTAGCTCGCACACATTCCCGAAAAACTGATCCAGTACTTCTACGAAGAAGTGAATAGCTTCAAGGTAAGCCAGCTCGTTATCATTGGCATCAACGCAAGCGCAGAAGAAGAGCCCGGCATAGCGTCGATAGACGATCTTGCTGCTGCCGCGGAACTCGACGAAGTTGGATTGGTGTTTCTGGTCTCGGGGCGCGACGAGGCGGTGGATTTCGCCTTTGAGCTTGATCTTCTCATCGTCGCTGTAGGGGTTGTACCATTTTGCCAGACGGGTCTTGCCTCTGATAGAAGGTCAGTTGAGTCGTGATGAGAAGATGGGGGTTTGGGCTGTCTTGCTGGCGGTTTTGAATGAGGATAAAGGAGAGGACCATGGTGTTTGACGACTCGTTGGGAGATACACAGATCCCCGGTCTGAGCCTCTGTGCGGCCTTGGACGTATTCGATCAATGGGTATTCAATAGACCATAACGACCCATGCACTGCGCATGTACGTACTGTGCTGGCCCCCGACGGGGTGAGGTCCATGTGGCGGTGTTTCTTCGGCTAGACTTGCGCAATTCGGACAGTGCCAATGAGCCGTCAACTCCACAGCGACTGAGCCCGACAAACAACAGACGAACTTCTTCTTCCTCCACCACTCACTTGCTGAACGCAAGCTGGAGGGTCTGTCTAGGCGAGACGCCGACGGTAAGCGAGTTCGCTTCCACGCTTTCACCAGCGACTGTCCATCTACGACCAGCTCGGCTACGCGAGCGCTTCAACACGCTCTTGAGTAAACGCCTGCACTGCCAACCCAAGGTAGGAGCGGAAGCTGATGAAGAAGCGTCATCAGGACGAGTGGCAATGGCATGCCTGATCACCTTACCCTTCTGGCCAAACTCGGTGGATTGTATGTCTTGGTCTCGGTCGAATTTGATGGCAGTCTGCGGCGGCGAGAATGTTGCTATTCTATCTCCCCGCCACAAGGAACGAGGTAGAGATGGGTCATACTGGAACACGACGGTCTTTGCGGCCAACGCTTTTACCTCACGCGAAATCGCACGCTTGACCCCTCTGAGTCTCGCCAACTTCTCCGTGGGGGAGGAACTCTCTACCTGGCAGGTTCAAAGCCTCGAATGGTCTTGTCCCGGCATCGCAAGGTATGGCGGATGCGTGCTAGCAGTATTAACGAGCAATCATGTCCTGTCTATCTGGGATTGCGACGGCAAGCCAGAAGTGGTCAGCAATTGGAAGCGAATACTGGCACTGAATGGTGCGATCCGCACGTATTATGAAGATAGGACTCCGGAATTTGCAAAGCTCGAGAGCACGATTCGAAGACAGGATGTGATCCAAGCGCAGCAACGTGTGCGTGCGTTCGCATGGAGCCGTCTATTGCAGAACGAGTGCCCGGGCAAGGATCGCAGCTCAACCCGAGCAGGATGCACCAAATCGCACCTTCTCGCAATCGCTACTGAAGGGGGCGATGTTCTCATCATGCGTCTGCAATCACCGTACGATATACTAGACGCCGGCACTCAGGACTGGAGATGCACAGTGGTGTGCAGCTTTCGGGCTGTTTCAGACGAAGGGGCACATGACAGCGATATCCTCGTTGCGGACCACTTTGCATGGCAGTCATGGGCTTGCAATGATTCCGGCCAGGTTACCACGCTATCCTACCTCAGCAGTGGCCGGCTATTTCATCGACGCATCCAGTGCACGTCAGTCAGTCGGTGGGAAATGTCGATTTCAGCAGGCGAATTGCGATCTCTCGAAGTTGGCGCATCGCACCAAAGTCTTGATGGCCTGTTGCGCTACACTGGCAAGCGCGAGACGGTTCTCGTCTCCCCGAGCGCCATTGTGTGCAACACCACGATTTCAGCCGCGATAGACGAATCGACGAGTACTTACTGTCTAGATGGGCGGTGGGACAGTATCTCTGGCGCAGCGGTACGTGTGGTTCAGTCATTTTTCATACAGCCCTAGCATATAGCTCACACTCTTCCGATACGACAGGTGACGTCGAATGCGCAAGGGACACTATGTTCGAATTTTACCTCGTTGACATCTACAGCATCTGCGGCCACATGCGCTGTCCAATTACCTCTCGCAAGTACAACTAGCTCTCTTGCGCCTCGTTGGAAGAACGCCATCATCGAGTCGAAAGCGGCGTACAGCGCAGAACTCGATCTTGGCGGCAATGTTCAGGAGAGAACATGGGGAATGGCGGCGTCGCCGCTGAGCGATTACATTGCCACCTGCACAACTCTACACCCATCGGACACTATTGCAGCCGTCATTGCGCACCGTCAGCAATGTCTCATTATGATATCGCCATCCGAAGGGAATCAAGGGCCTGTACTCCCCGTGACCAAGCTCGACAATGTGCCAACTCTCTCCCTGGATGCAAACAGTCTCTTGTTCAGCTTGCAGAGATACCTTGAGGACAATGATTCGGTCGACGTTCACTGGGAAGACTGGGCAACGCAGTGGGCGACGAAAACCTGCATGGCGTCCATCGATCGACCATCGCTCCATGCCAAAGACTCGCCTGAGGAAATCGCCCACGCGACCAGGCAAGAGCTTTACATGAATCCTGACTTGGCAAAGGCACGCTTTGCGCATCTGGCGGCCATCGCGTGCAAAGACAGCGTGTCGCTGGCAGCGCAGCAGCGCCACATACTACCCAGCCTAGTGCAAGAAGTCTTCCGGTTATCATGCATAACGGCGAAGCAGACTGTGCTAAGCTCGCGAATCCTACGAGTGTACGCTGTCCTTGCAACCAAGTTGCACATGGAAGAAGTCATTCCAGAAGAGCTCGTCCAGGCAGACGAGCACTGCGAACAGTGCTCAATCTGTGGGCACGAAATTGCGCTTGAAAGTGTCAGATGGGCTAGGTGCCAGAACGGCCACCAGTTCAGTCGATGTGCGTTGACGCTCATAGCTTTGCAGGAGAGTGGGTCGTCCAAGGCCTGTCAGCTCTGCGATTCGCAATATCTTGATCCCATGCAGTGGCCACGACTGGACGTCCGACGCGGTTCGATGAAGGATTCGCAGGTGGGAAGCATCGACGAAGACGACACATCCAGGCAAGCGGCTTCCAGAGAGCTGGACGAAGTTGCTGAAAGCACTGCGCAAGACATTGAGCCCCCGTCCGGTCTAGCTCGGATACTCTTTGCAGCGTGCGATACGTGTATATTGTGCGGTGGAGGTTTTGGTGCTTGAAAGCAGCTCCTGGAAGCCGAACGGCATACCTGGCTTGGCGCAATTTTGCGCTCATTCCAGAGACAATGTTTTGACGACCGAGCTCTACCACCGGCACAACTGCAGGTCGCTTCGCTACATGCTAGAACATCTTCAAAGGCCGTCCCGTCCATAAGCAGGAGGTGTCACGGCGTAGCGATTGACTACTGCAGGAAGCCGACGCCCGTGCAACAGCTACACAACAGGAGACTCGAGAGCTCCCAATCTCGACACGCACATACCGTTGCTGTCGACTACAGACACACATCGTTCATGGAACCTCCTCGTTCGACACACGAAGAGAATGTGCGCATCTCAAACTCCCCTAGACGATCTCCTCGCTTCACACATGCTCTCACGAGTCCCGTGCGCAGTGTACATCCCGAGATGCAAGTGATGGAGTCGATCCACAGCCAGTCCGACATGGGTCACCGTACACTGGACTTCTTCGACAATACTTCCGAAGATGAGCTCCCAAGTACTGGCCTGCGCGCTGCTGATGCGCAGGAGGTTGATGAACTGGAGGGATCGGGCACAGCAGGCAACAGACGTCCACGCAGGCCTATGGAGCAAAATCTCGCATCGCAGTGCGAGAGGAGACGGTCTATTGGTGATCCAGATGCCGAAGGCTATCAACGACTAGCTCTGCACGGCCAGCAAGACGAGCACCTCAGATTCGACGATACCCCTACCATGTCCTTCAGCGGCTCAGTCACGGAACTCCTGTCTGGAGAGCATTCCAGCCCACCTCGTGTCCAGGGAAGCGGGCGTGCGGCCCAGAGCTCAGCGACAATAGAGTGCTCTGGCGATCAGCAAGCGTTCTCGCCGCCAACGCCGCATTCGCAAAACGACCAAGTCCTTGCTGCTCATGCCATCGCGCACGAAATCACGCTGCAAGCACTCATGCGAGACGAAAGAACGCTCGACAGAAGCTTGCAGACCTTTGCACCCCTAAACGGCGATCACCGAGCCTCGCTACTTCCAGCATCCCTCCGCGTCCACGACCCGCGCTCGCCTCGAGACCAGACATTTACTTCATCACCCAAGTCTGCTGCGACTGGCAATAAGAAGGTGCACGTCATGCCGCCGCCGATAGACACTACTGGCCCCCGACGATCATTACCGGCCAACCTTGTGCGGACTCCGTACCCTACTACGCCGGAGACTGTCCGCCGCAAAGACTTTGGACGGAGCCCACCTCCGGCGACGCCAAGCTCTTTTCCTCCTTCAGAGAGTATCCTGATACTCAGCGTGCGGCGCTGCAACCCGCACAGCAAGCCTCGAGTGACAAGCATGGTCATCCCAGCCTCCTATGACTTCAACGCTGTCAAGCCGACAAGCGACAGAGAAAAGGAAAATCGCTCCCGAAGCGTCGATTTTGACGATGCAGAGTTCTTTCGACAGCTCCGACGCCGCTACCATACCATGACTGGGCCAATACGGCTGCTCAGCGCCCGCTCTCTAAGCCGTATCGTAGTCAGCGGGCATGCATCCAAAGCGGCCGATGCAGGTTACGGATGGCTACACCAGCCTCGATCGCCGCGCATGCTTGCATACAAAGGACTCAGCGACAGCTTCGGCGAAGAAAAGATTCTGCAACACTACCACAGACCCGTACAAGGTCAGTCTCGGTACGCGTTCGTGCATTGGGCTCATCGTCTCGCTGGGGCCCCACCGGTTCAGACACCTCAAGGAGACGAGAATGTGGAGGCCACGGTAGAACGGGATCTGGTGCGACGCATGGAGCAGCCCGAGGGACTGGAGTTTATCGTTAGTTGGTCGGTGAAGCGGATACTGCTCGCCCTCATGTGCACATTGACCCTGAGCATAGCGGCGGCGCTTCTCTGGGTGTTTCTGGGCAAAAGTACCTATGCTGCGTCGCCTTCTCACGGTGGCTTCAAAGACGTGGGTGATAGAGTCGTGACGGGCGTGGTGATGGGCATTTGCATTCTGCTGCTTGGCCTAAGCGGCATAGCAGGCTGGCTTGGTGTTAGCTGGCTTGTGATGTAGATACGGCTGCTGTCATGGTTGCGATTCTGAGACCTTGAGAGCGAAATCTCGTAACTCCAGCGATGTCGTGAGTGTTGAGACATGCATGCTAGGATGTTGTCAACTCTTGCTCGGGTGAACGGGCGCAATTCGCGAAACAGCAGAAGACCAATCAATCAAGTCCAAGACCACGCCACTCGTCACACACGCGACGCCAACGACGCCTTCTTGGCTGCCTTATCTACTTTTCCCGCGTCGTCGTTACTTCATGCTCTTGCTAATGACCTTGCGCCACTCTCAGCTCGGCTCGTGTCGTGTGGCAGTAGTGGGCACCGTGCTTTCGCCGAATGTCGGGCCTTGGCGGCCCTTTGTGCGGTAGATGTCGAGTCACTTGGAAATTGGACTGGTTGGCCACGGTTGATGAGGATCAAGAATTAATCTGCTGGGCGTCGGCGTTTCGCCAATGGGAGCTATAGGTGAGCGGAGGTGTTGCGGCATCTTCCAAAGGGCCTTTCTGTGAAGAAGTACTCTCAGTCTACCTCGAGCATGACCCTGGCCAGCCCTGCACTACTACAACGCGTGGCCGGTGCGATGCCGAGACTGCCCAGATGGTCACTGCGACGAGTAGCTCTCTCTGCTAGTGACAGATCATCGGTCCCTTGGGTCTCTCATCTGGTAGCCTTATCAGCGACAAATAGTAGAATATTCCTGGTACGGTAGTGGTACGGGATTCATGGGGGAGAGAGGGCGGCGCCAAGGCAGATATACATTACACAGTCCTTGCTTTGTCCTCTTTTGCTCTCTGCACCGAGACACGATATACCGGTAGCCACGCGGGTTGGGGATCTCGAGATCTCACCCATGCATCTGCGAGGATCCCGCCTAAGCCTTCTGCCCGGCTGTCTTGCTGGGTCTCGACTTGCACTCCTAGCGATGTGCATCGTCATTGGCTATTACAGCGCCATTGGAAGTGCGTTATCAGTTGCCCGTTCAAAGCGGTATAGTCGCTGATAGCGATGACTGAAGTCTACCAATCAGAAGCCGCGGCCTTATCTGATATCCCAGTCATCCCGACCACTGCCGACTTCGGGGCGCTACCCAGGCCCTTGCGTCAGACGGGAGGCGCACGCTTCCATTCGCCGAAAGATAACGAAGTCTTGGGTCTGGAGTGCATGGCAAGATGGTACCGTAGTAGTATGATTCAGGGATGGACACATGTGGCGCGTCGTTGAGATCGAACCGCAAAGTCGACAGGGCTGTCCTTTCCCCAGAATCACATGCAAACGAAACATGCGCTTGACATCCATGATTGACGAACACATCCACAACCCAAGAGAGCCGGCGCGGTTGCGCGGCTAACGTTTTGTAGACTCGCAAGGTAGGTAGCAGGCGCCGGCGCGGTGGAAGAGCGCAGGGCTGTTGTCGTTAAGGGAACTAACTTGTTGCAGGGTCCGGCTTAGGATCTGCTGCTAGTCATAGGCTACCGAGCGCGGGCGGGTGGGCCCACCCAACAACAACAAGAAGAAGAAGAAGAAGGCCCACTACTGCCGCCAAAAGCAACCTAACCTACCACGCCACGCCACGCTGGGCCTTTTGATTCATTATCAGTTCTTATTTGTTGCAGGCGTCGCGGTGCTGCGCCTGCTGGCCAAGTCGACGCGTTGAATCAGGACGAAGCCAAGCCAGATAGACACCCGTTTATGCTTTTCCCGTCCATTCCCGCCCGCCCCTTCAGCAGCTCGTCTCGTCTATTTTCCACCCAAATCTCGTCCGTCGTGAGGTGTGCAGCTCCGTCCGTCGGGCGTGATAAGGCGACGTGCGCTAAGGTTTGGCGGGTAGATCGCTTTGTGACATCGCCCCTACCGAACGTCTCCATATTAACTCGCTCTCCTCCCCACGCCCTCAGACCTGCACCCTATTTGGCACCGAGACTGCTGTGTCGTCGTGCGCTTTGGGTCCTGTCCTTCTTGTATCTTCTTACCAACCCTTCCCTTCACTTTCTCTCCCCTCGTTGTGGACCCGGCGTTCCCCTCTCCATCCCCAGGAATTCTTGCTATCGGCCCTGCTTTTGGTCGTTATCATCACGACCGCCGAATTCCCGCTCGACTCGACACATCCGCCTTCGTTGGTGGCGACGACCGAGAGAGCATACACCACCCAGCATGTCTTACGCGTGGGTTGGACCGCCCACTCCCTTCAATGGAACCAACGCGGCACTAGGCGGCGACTCGAGTAAGTCCTCAATACCTCAACACCACGTCTCACGAGACCAAGAACGAGAGCTGACCGAACTACCCAGGCGTCGAAAACCTGAATCAATGGTTTCAGGCCGGTGATCAGGCCTACATTATCGTGGCCTCCGCCATGGTGTTGCTCATGATTCCGGGTCTTGGCTTCCTCTACTCTGGTCTTGCGCGCCGAAAATCCGCCCTCAGCATGATTTGGGCCTGTATGGCGTCCAGCTCGGTCATTACATTCCAGTGGTACTTCTGGGGCTATTCTTTGGCATTCAGCGAGTACGCCACAAACGGTTTCATCGGCGACTTGAGGAAATTCGGGCTTCAGAATACTCTTGGTGCCCCGAGCCCTGGTAGTCCGTTGATTCCGGACCTTCTCTACGCCTTTTACCAGGTGAGCATGAGAACTGTATAGTAGCGCCGACGCGCGTCCAAGCTGACTCCAGTCTTTAGATGCAATTCTGCGCTGTCACCGCAGCCATTATCATGGGAGCCGTCGCCGAGAGGGGTCGCCTCATTCCTGCCCTGGTCTTCATCTTCTGCTGGGCCACGATTGTCTACTGCCCTCTCGCCATGTGGGCATGGGGTGCCAACGGATGGGGCTTCACGTGGGGAGTCATGGACTACGCCGGAGGCGGACCTGTCGAAATCGGCTCTGGTCTTTCGGCGCTGGCATATTCATGGGTGCTGGGCAGGAGACAAGAGAAGATGATGCTCAACTTTCGCCCCCACAACGTCTCTTTGATCACGCTCGGCACGGTTCTGCTGTGGTTCGGATGGCTCGGTTTCAACGGCGGCTCGTCTTTCGGTGCCAACCTGCGCGCTGTCATGGCTTGCTGGAACACCAACTTGACTGCCATGTTCGCGGCCATCACCTGGACACTGCTGGATTGGCGTCTTGCGAGGAAGTGGTCGATGGTCGGCTGGTGCTCCGGCACCATTTCTGGTCTCGTCGCAGCTACGCCTGCATCTGGCTACATCACGCCATGGGCTTCAGTTGTGCTCGGCATCACCACCGGTGTAGTCGCTAACTTCTCCACCAAGATCAAGTACTGGATCAAGATCGACGACGCCATGGATGTATTTGCGGAGCACGGTGTTGCCGGAATCGTCGGCCTGCTTTTCAACGCCGTCTTTGCCGCGGACTACATCACTGGTCTTGATGGTGTCAACACGGGCGCTCTCCCCGGAGGGTGGATCCAGCACAACTGGAAGTTCATGTACATCCAGATTGCCTACATCGTCGCCTGCTCTGCCTGGGCCTTCTGCATCAGCGCCCTGCTCGCCTTCATCATCAACTTCATCCCCGGCCTGAAGCTCCGCGCTTCCGAAGAAGCCGAATTGCTCGGCATGGATGACGACCAGCTCGGCGAGTTCGCTTACGACTACGTGGAGGTCCGCCGTGACTACCTCGCTTGGACGCCCGCGAAGGCCGACCCGGAGGACAGGCCGCATCAGATTCCGCAGGGCGAGCGCCACGGCATCCAGTCTCACAGCGAGATGCTCGAGGGCAAGGAGCCGAGCGAGAGCTCCAGCGACGGCCACAGACCGATGCCTCACGCAGGCGATCGCCATGGAGTTGCTTTTGAGAAGGCGGAGCGTGAGAAGGCTGGCGAGGGAGTGCCCGAGGATCGCATGCCCGACACCAAGGCGCAATAGATGGTAATGAATCCTTTCGCGCGAGCCGCCTGCATTTTCTGCTGTTGTTAGTTGCACGATACCAGAGCTTACATTGCTCACGGAGTTGTGGAGGGTCGTTGGATACAGTCAGGCAGAGCTCCAAATATTCCTGCTGTTAGGCAGTTTGTACACCTCGTGCTATTCTAAAGCCATCACACAACCTGATTATCTCCCCATCGCACCGAGTGACACAGTGCCACTTCCAGCTCTTGAGGTGCCCGTAGGTCAACCAGACTGATGACGCAGGTAGGGACTTTCCGTAGCCTTTCACGTTCTCACATTTCAGACACAATGATCCCGACGCGTGCTACGAGCAAGTACCGCGCAACGTGAACTCTTGCGCTAAGTCTCTAGACCCTTGTGTCCTGAGTTCAGCAGCGTATCGCCTGTACGGTATAGGTTCAGCATCTGTAAAACCAAACCACGCTGTTTGATATGCTACCTAGGGTATTCGGGGAAGAACACAGCATCATAGTCAAAGTGGAAGGAAGGAGCGACGTTACCCAGGCGAGGTACCTGTGGTATCTTGGTCCACAATGCCTCCGCGAAACTTACACTTTCAAAGAGCGTACGGCGTGGCCGACTCAAATGCAGACTTCTGCGGTACCTTAGTAAAGTAATGGTTCTTAGCGATCGATCACGAGGACCTCATCGCCTGTACGGCGGATTTTGGAACTTTTGGCCCCCACTATTGTGCTAACTTGGACATTGCTCGACTACCTAGGTACTCTATTCAGTTTACTGCTGACACACAGACGGAGAAAAGCCGCATAGCTGACTAGATCCCAGTTACTAGAAGACCAGAACGCCGCCTCATCTGCTGCGCATCTTTGTACAACTGCAGAATTGTAGGGAACAATTATAGCAGACAACATGAGACTAGCCGATCCTCGCTTCCGCATACGTGAAGCAACGACAAATGATGTAACCGCAATGACGGACGTCTTCTTCCACTCCTTCAACGCGCCCTTCTGGCAGTAGGTCATTCCACTTGCACGTTGCGCGCTGTCCTACACGCTCACTGCTACGTCCAATCTAGATATTTCATCCCGGACAAGCCGAAATACCGCCAGTGGTGGGACGACGCCTTGCGAATGGGTCTCGAGAATCCTACTGATCGTACTTTTGTCGTCGAGGATACTGTCGATGGTGACCGCATAGTAGCGTTCTCCAGATGGATGGTCAGTCGACTGCCAGCCGCATGACTCTGTGGTCGGAGCGTACTGACAGTCTGCGACTCTCCATCCCAGTTGCCACAGGATGATGGCAACCTCGAGCGGAAATGGCCGGATATGGAGCCCGAGGAGTGGGACATGGAAGTCGCAGAAGCCTTCTTCGGCGGAATGGAAGCGAACCGGCACAGCATGATGGGCCGGCGCCCGCACTGGAGTTCGTCTGTTCTTGTGCCCTGTTCCAATAGTAGCTCAGCTGACTGAGACCTGCAGTGCTCGAGCTGCTTGGAGTCCATGAAGACTACCAGAAGCACGGTATCGGAGCGAGCTTGATCAAATGGGGGACCGACCAGGCAGATACGGATGGCTTGGAAACTTACCTTGATGGGAGTGAAGTCGGGCAGCCTTATTACAGGCGTCGGCATGCCTTTACTGGGATGACTGCAGACGTTGACATTCCTGACCGGCCGTCGTATGGGTCTTACCGCTATAAGAGCCTGGTGAGACTGCCGCAGAAGACAACTTGATGGATCAGGCCTCCAGGAAGAAAATTGAGGGTGTAGTTCATGGCAAGCGGAAAAGCTCGATTCAAATAGAGTATTTCATGTGACTCCCATAACGCCTCGCTATGTCAGCCCATGCCTGGTCGTCTTTAGCTGAAGTGTATGCCTTCCTGGTTGAACGCGTATAGCAGCTTCAAAAAGTCACCCTCATCGCACAGCCTCGCTCGCTTTTCTGCAAGCTGTGTCTCAACCTCCAGTACCTTCTTGACCTTGGATCGGACCAGCTCCGCGACCTTGCCTTTTCTCTTCCTGTTCGGGTTGTCTTGCAGTTTCTTCTTGTCGGCCTCCTCCCTGAAGAAGTCTGGCACCTCTTCATCGTCGTCCACATCCATGATACCGTCCCATTCAACCTCGTCCGCGCCAGCATCCAGGTCCATATCCACAGCGTTGTCGACTGGTCCATCGTCGAGTTGAATGTCGTTCTGCGCACAGAACGTCTTGTAGTTCGCTTCTAGCATCTCCATCACGGTACTCGTGCCTAAGAAGCCGCTCCGGAGCACTCTGTTCTTCCTTACAAACGCTATGCGTAGCAGGCCATCCCATTCGTCATAGCTGATCTGCGGTCTCGGATTCTTTGGCGTAATACGGACGACGTTGGACTCCACCTGCGGTGGAGGGTTGAAGTTGTTCTTGCCCACCTTCATCACATGGTCGACCTTGGCCCACATCTGCGCATTGACCGATAGTCGGGAGTATAGCTTTTCGCCGGGCTTGGCGAACAGACGCATAGCGAACTCGCGCTGGAACATGAGCACGCATGACCGTGGCGACGGAGAGGTAGCCAGCAGCTTGAAGGTGAGAGGCGAGGAAATCTGGTATGGCGTGTTCGAAATGCAGACGTCAAAATACGGCAGCTCAGGCATCTTGATAACGTCTCCTAGGACGAGCTCCAGCCGCTTCGCCGCCGGGGTTGCTTGGAAGCGCTTCGTGAGCTCGGCGGCCATGCGAGGATCTTGCTCCACCGCTATCACTCTCTTGGCCTTTTCCAGGATGCGAGTCGTCAGGTTGCCGGTACCAGGCCCGACCTCCAAGACGATGTCCGACTGCTTCAAGTCTGCCTTGTCCACAATAGCCTGCGCGACACCAGGGTTTTTTAGGATGTGCTGGCCAATGTCTGTGTTCATCTTGAAGATGTTGTTGGCGGCCTTGCTCTTGCCTTTGCGTGCCGCTGCGCCGGCATACGGATCCGCCTTTGACACGCCGCCATGGCTCTCTTTTCGTGCTGACTTGGCCATTTTCCACCTCCAGCAGCGTCGTGTATGTGTCGCACTGTGGTATTGGATGAGGCAAGTTGCGACGTGAAATCCATTCGCTCGAACTTTTGGTTGGCCCGTGCTCCTATCTTATCGATAGGCTCGGTCCGGCGACAGTTAGTTGCCGACAGGCGATCTAGAAGATTGGGACACTTCCGGACAGTCGCATCTTCTATCCATCCGTCAAGTCTCTTGGAATACCTCATGTTCAGGTACCTCACCTTGTTCGTCTTCTACTGTATCCACCGAATGATGAGGCTGAACATGTCATGCGTGGCTGGAGTGGACTGCCACCGGTCTATCTTATGTTCTACGTGTACTAAAGTACCCAGCCCAGCCTAAATGCGTGAAGTATATTCACGCGAGATGACTACGAACCTGAAGGCTTCTCACGCCCCATAGCTACAGGGCTTGTAACAGCCTACGCTGCGTATAGCAAATGGCTACGAGGCTGACAAGGCGCCATGGCCCGGACGCCTCCCAAACAAGTCCACATCACATCATCTTCCTGCGCAAGGTATAATGGAGCTAGAATCGTCGTCTTCTTGTGGAGTCGTGGGCCTGCTGCGCCTCTTGCCTCGCGATATCATGTCACGCACCATCCAGATGCTGGCAGTCTTGTGCGTACGTGTATAGAGAAGAAGAGGATCCCCCATCGCGATGGAAGCATGGATTTCCCCAGTGGCACGGTCTCGAATCTCGAACTCAATCACCAATGGCACATCGCGCATCTAGATGCCAACAAACACGTGAGGTCAACAACACTTGCCCGCCATTTCTCCCATCCGTCAGCACGCAAGCACTTGTATAAGGTACAGGAATGGAGGCTCTTTCACGCGTTCCAGCCTTCTGGACCTTCAACGGTCAACCACCAATGATACGGTCCCTTCGCGATATTGTCCCGACGCGCCATCGCGCCCTAGCTTGCACGCGGCGCAGGGATGCGAAAGTTTAGCCGCGACCCATTCACGCCATTGAAACGCCTCGCTCCACATGGTGCGCCTTCGCGAATGCAACGCAACCTCCTGGCTCCTCTCATTATTATTGTACCGGCCGTGCCGGAGTAGTTACTAGTACATATCTCGGCCAGCCTCATGGAGAAGGTGTGCGTGTCGCCCACCTTCCCTTGCCGGGTCTCTCAATAAGTCTCGTCACTCCTTCGTTCAACAACAGTCCTTCGCTCAGCGTCTACCAAGCAGTACTACCTCCTGCATCCACGTTTGTCCGAGTCCACGCCAAAAAATCCGCGTTGATCAGCATCGCATAAGCAAAACTAGCTATTCACGAGACCAGCCCACTCCGCAGAACGCCCTTTCCACCACCCGCACGAGATAGTCACTATGGGCTTCGTCGACTTGGTCCGGTCTCGCTACGAGGTCTACCGCCTTGAGAAGCGCTACGCCCGACGCGAAAAACGCACGACCTTCGCCTCCGGCGCCCAATACGTGGATGGCGAGTACATCTACTCGCCAACCAACACCAGCCCCAATGGCAGCCTCAGCTCCTCGACATCTCCGAACAAAGGGGGAATGGGGCTAGTGAATGTCAAGGAGGTTTACAGTAACAAGAGGGCGAGCCGAGCTTTCTAGATATTGGGATGTGTGCATGAGGCGGGGCAAAGGAGCATGGCTTCGAATTTGGCGACGCACGTACGCACGCCGGAGAGCTTTGCTGCTGTTGCTGTGCTACGTACGGTACACGCTAGATTTGGTCATGAAACATCTGGATCCGATCAAACTACTCGACCGCATGCTCCAGCATCTAAGTCAACAAAGTCTCCGATTCCTCAAGGACCTATGAAACAAACCGAAAGCGACGAATACATCCATGATAACGGCCGGCAAGAACGAGACGAAAGAAAGCGGCATACGCAAGGAGCGCAGAGGTGGAGGCAAGCAGTCTCTTGTTGTTGAATGAGAGAGAGAGTTGGCCCAGGGGCTGAATGGCCCAGTGATCCGTGATGTACTTGGATCCATGACTTGCGTTCAAGGCGTTTGCATCCGTCATATGCATAAGGTAGACGATTTCTTCCTACACTCACGATATAACATAGAGAACTTCTATACTACGTATTCTTCCGAATGAGGTGGACGTCCGCGTTGGCTGGGTGCATTTTCTAAGGCGTCTCTGACTTCCTGAACGTGTTGCTGCCTCTGTGAATGAAGCTTTATTTGTCTTCCCTGTGACGTGACAGGTCATGGTCTATAAATACAGAATGACCGGAAGCTTCCCATGATGTGTATGTACAATGTAGATGGAAGGTGCGTAGATAACCATCACATGGGCCGCGAATCGCAGATCTAACGACTCAGACGCTGAATCTACTTCGATGTTCACCGCGCAGCGCAACCACAGCTACTACAATGCCCCCGCACAACTTTGCCATTACAGAAAAGTGTAGCACAGGCAACTCGAGCAGGCAGAAACTTCTGCGTTAACAATGTGCATGTACCATTTCACCCATCTGCTTCGCATACCGCCGGAGTCAGGCTTCACTTTGATCTTTCGACGCGGCCTCTCCAGACCGTTGCTTGGCAAGCACCTCCTGCCCAAAGCCCTCGACACGCTTCCTTTGAGACGCATAGACCTCATGGCACCGCCCCACGATGGGCAACAACAGACTTGGGTCTTCCGCTCTCAACCTTTTCAGCTCCACGTCAGAAAGCGTCAATAATTGTTCCTCTGAGAAGTTCTGATGCCTCATTTTACGCTCTAGTCGTCCGCTCGACTCAGACATTGACATGATGATATGTTTGATGGCGTTGCTTTTCCGCCCGAGGTCGTTGGTCGGATTCGACGGATCTTGCAGGCAGAGAAGATAAGGCTGTAGGGGTTTGATGCGGGAGATGGCCCATTGGCCTGCCCTGATGGGGTCGTCGCGGCGGTGAGCGGCCTCAATGAAGGACTTCGTGGGCGTCTTGAGGCCGTCATGTTTTAGAAAAGGCTTCGCAGCGGGGTGGAGCGTGAGACCGTATTTGCGAATGGGGAAAGTGGCGTAGAATTTGAGGAAATGGCGTAATTGCTCGGCGGAGGTGATCGGATATCTGGATGATCGGCGCTTAAGGGCGGCGACAAGCATGATGAAGAGGCCGTAGGAGCCGATGCCACCGTAGTAGACGTCGATCAGGCCACGCATGCCGAGCATGCAGCGAAGGACTTGGTAGACAGCGCCGAGGTGGGGGATCTCGTCAAGGTAGCGGCGGGTCCAGTCCTGCTGCGCGGAGGTGGAGGGCGCGCATACGAGCTGGACATCGATCCCCGTCTCACGATGCTGCGCTGTAATGATGGGAAAGGCGGCGTGGCGGAAGACAACCGACGTCCAGGCCGTGTGATTCTCCATGGTCTCGGACAGCTGCTTCATGCGGTACCCGAAATGATGTCGATTTGTCGACGCGGCCGTCTTGCTGTCATCCTCGCTCCAAGCAGCATCGTAGATGCGAATGTCAATGTCGCTGTGAGCAAGCGCCAAGCCCGTCTTCTGGGAGCCAAAGAGTTCGGTGCGCGTGTCCGGCGAAGCGACCTCGGCGCGTACGAGGGCGGCGGCGGCCTCGAAGACAGCCTGCCGAGCAGCTCGTTCCGCTACAGTAGGAGAGGCGTAAGCTGCAAAGTCAGCAATCTCCTGCTCCAGGCGGTCCATAGCGTGACCAGTCGACGCTTTCGGGTCCTGAGTCCATGGTAGCGGTACCTGTTCCTGCCGCCCGAGCGGGCTCATCAGCGGCGTGATCCAATACGGTTTGTAGTCGATTCTGTCTTTCTGAAGCGGGCCAGGACGTTGCGGCGGGTTGGATCGGGACAGGCGGTTGACCGTTTGCGCGACCCATTGCATTTCCTGCTTCCACTGGACCCGAGGGAGGTTTGCTGCGGATCCCTTCGAGGTCTTTATTCTGTATCGAGTTTGGCGGCCTTCTATGTTGCGGAGCGCAGTTGCATTCCCATCATCATCCCCCTTCCCTTCGACACGCGCACTGCTCTGCCCACCGTGGAGCGTACCTCTATCGCCATTCCCATCGCCGCGCCCACCGCTTCGTCCACTTTTCTGCTCGCCACGATTCCCCATCTCCGCCTCGCCGCCCAAGCTTGCTGCTAGGGCCTCAAAGCTAGCGAACGACCCCCCCGACCCCTCGTCCCCCTTCCCATCGCTGCCTCCCTCTCGTACCAATGTCGGCCCCTTACCCGCAGCTGCGCTCTCTTGCCGGTGCGCGTGGGTGGTACAGAAGGCGGATCGTAGCGCGGTGGCTACGCTGAAGGCATTGTGGGCTCGGCATGACCGCCGCAGGGCAAGGCCCGGGCTGCCCATATGCATCGAACACGCTACTCAGCTGCGCGCTCACGAGTCATATGTTCGTCAAGGCCTTTCCGTCTCCATCTCGTCGCTGACACTAGTTCGCGGGCTGCTCGTCAACAAGCTGCTATGTACCTAGTCACTGTACAGCACTTTTGTCAACTAAGTGTGAGGCGTCTAGCAGCAGCAGACCTCCGCCTTCGCCGCACACGCCAGCGGCTGATGCCGTCCCTGACTTTGATTGACGTTGTCATTGGCCACCACGAGTGCCGCCACCGTTCACAACGCCATCCGTCTCGTCTTTACATATCTGACTTCTATCTGCACCCACCCCAGTCCACCCCGCTCCGCTCCTTCGCCACGACCATGTCTTCGCCGCGCGCCCTCACAGCCTTAGCGCGCGCCCGACCGGTCAGCAGCCTCCTCGCCTCCGCCGCCCGCCCGGCCTTCGCTGCGCAGCAGAACGCCTTCTCCACCAGCGCGCGGCGAGCTGCTACGAGCGAGGGCCCGCCGCCGCACGGCTTCCGACTGCCGAAACAGGAGCAATGGGACACAAGGAAGGACAGTGTGCTTGACCAGATGGGCAACTACTTCCTGTTTACGGAGCTGCTGCGGGGGATGTATGTCGTGCTTGAGCAGTACTTCAGGCCGCCGTAAGTCTTCGCCCATGGCTTCCGTGGTTTCTGTCCACACAAAAACGAGACCAGCATACTGACATGCTGGAAAAGATACACCATCTACTACCCCTTCGAAAAGGGCCCCATCTCCCCCCGCTTCCGTGGCGAGCACGCCCTTCGCCGCTACCCCACAGGCGAAGAGCGTTGCATCGCATGCAAACTCTGCGAAGCCATCTGCCCCGCGCAGGCCATTACAATCGAAGCCGAGGAGCGCGAAGACGGCAGTCGCCGAACAACGCGCTACGACATCGACATGACCAAATGCATCTACTGCGGTTTCTGCCAGGAGAGCTGTCCGGTGGACGCCATTGTGGAAGGACCTAACGCCGAGTATGCGACGGAGACGAGGGAGGAGCTGCTGTACAACAAGGAGAAATTGCTGTCCAACGGCGACAAGTGGGAGCCGGAGCTGGCAGCCATCGCAAGAGCAGATGCGCCGTACCGGTAACAGAACAAGCGACTCGTCAGGCCGGTGCTCGAAAGGATAAGATCAACGAACATTCCCTTTGTGAGTCGTGTGGATAAGCATGTACATAGTGTCGGTGTACGGCGTTTTGAACGACAGGCTGCGCCTTGCGCCTTATCATTCTATGTGCACCTTCACGCGTGTATCCCATTCAGTCCGAGTTCGGAACATGGCCGAAAGTATTCCAAGCGCTCGACATGCCCACACGGTCTTTAGTCCGACTTGAATAGGGACGGGGCCCATTCTTGCTCGGGGGAGGATCAAGCTCTCGTGGCTTCCCTAGCTCTCGAAATGAAGCCTTGACTCAACACGACAGCTGCTGTAACCAGGGTTCCATAGACAAGGCCTCTAACTTCTTAAAGCTAAGACGAGAATTAGCTGTTGGGCGATACGATTACCACATACTAATGCCCCTGATAGAGAAAAGCACTGTCTCTGATCCCAGACTAAAGTGAAAAGCGATTGTTGGACGATACAGCGACTACAACGTGAGCAGTCCAACAGCCTAGAGTCGAATTCCAGGCCAGGGCCTTCCTCTTACAAATTCGTCTTCATCACAATCGACCGAGCACTTCGCCCGTTCCAGCCCACTAGAACGTTGGCTCACAAGAGGGACGGCACGGGCACCAGGCGACCTCACCATGACCCATCCTCTTCACGCCTTCGGATACGAGAGGGCCACAGGTGCCCGAGCCCCGTATTTTGACCTGGCGTTGCCGCAAGAAAAATACCATGGTGATCTGCATCGGGCTCCTACGTCTACTGGTCACAGTTGCCACGTTCAGGGCGTAAAAGACGCCCGCTGCACACGCGTAGAGGACGCTGCGTGCTACTTAAAAGCACGGAGGCGAATCAGGAGCATTGGGTTTGCTTACGCAGTATCGAAATACCATGATAGTAGCTGACAGGAGTGCACATAGCAGTACGACAGTAAAGATGAAGGGGTTGTGCTACACAGTGCTTCTGCAAATTGTTTTCGCAGAGAGTAGCGTGGAAAGGTCAGGCGGACAGACATTGCGGTAGTGCAGTATATACTTTAGCATTGTACGCTTTGGCTGACTGTCGTTCACAATTTTTCTCTGACTATTTGCTATTTACTCGAGGCGCAGACGTCAAGGAAGATGGTACTGTAGCAGCACTAACATGCCTCAATTTCATGATCTAGCTAGCTTGACTCCATCTATAATCTACCAATGATGCACCTTACCGTCTAACCCGAACTAAGCCACAGAGTACCTTAGGTACCCACAGACTCCCATCTTATCTATTGCATGCATGCTTTTGCCCATCCACCCATCTATCGCTAATAACGCAGCGGCTGTCTCTATAGCTTTTCATCCTACTGCCTGAGGCTGCTGCACGAACGCCGCTGCATGAGTCGATATGCGTTCGCGTCCAGTCTGCAGCAATGCGTCCGAGACGGGGCCATTCTAGAGCCTCGAATCGGGCACACTGCCTTCGACTACGGCTACAGCGCCAACGTTGCCTGCATCGCTCTGGCCGTTCAGCAGCGCGAGTGAGGAAACGACGTCGGAGGGCTCGAGCAGATGCCACTTGGCGAGCGTTTGCTTTGAGCTGGCGCCGACGGTGACGGCGAAGACGTGCTCTGGGTCTAGTTTGGAGGAGTTCAGAGAGCGGAACATGTCTGTGTTGCAGTGTCAGCAGGAGCCCACGGCTCACATGTATCTGCAGTGACATACCTTCGTCTGTAAAGTCGTCACCAAGGCAGAGCACAAAGTCCGGAGCTACTCCGTAGCCCTCACCGTAGTTCTCCACCAGTTTCTTCGCAATCTCACCCTTGTTGACGAATCGCGGCCTCACCTCCAGATTTGCCTTGCCAGGCATGACCTCCACATCGTAGTTCTTCGCCACGGTCTGCTCTAGGTGTTTTTGGCATTCGCGCGCCATGGACAAACCAAGCTCTGGGTCCGACCTGCGGTAGTGCCAGGTGAGTGCGATTTTCTTTCGCTCAATGAATGAGCCCTGTGTCTTCTGTGTGTAATGCTCGAACACGCTTAGCACCTTCGACTGCCAGCTCATGTCCATCGTCTCGGTCAGATTCTCCCATGTCTGGCTGTCCGGCTCGCGCATGAAGGAGCCGTGCTCGGCGGAGAGGCCCAGCTCTGAGATATGGCCCATCCATTCGTCTAGGAACTGTTGGTCGCGGCCGGATATGATCCACACGGAGTTGGCAGGGTCAGAGGCAAGCATCTTGAGGTTCCGAATCACGCGGTCGGAAGGCACGGCTGACTGCGGGTCCTTGACGATGGGCGTTAACGTACCATCATAGTCGAACATGAACAGGCGGCGCTTGGCGTTACGATACTGCGAGAGCAATTTGGCGCGGTCTAGAGCAGGTGTGGCGCTTGACTGGTCGAAAGATGCCAGATTGGTGAGAAGGCGCTTCAAGTAGTTGCCTGTCCAGGCTTGAACCGTGTTCTTGGTGACATGCTGATAAAGTTTGCTGTGTGCCGCCGCCTTACGTTTGTCATCCATCGTCAGAGCAGTGTTGATGGCCTCAGCTGTACCGCTCAGGTCCCACGGATTGATGTGCATAGCATTGCCCAGGCTGCCGGCAGTGCCAGAGTACTCGGAGATGATGAGTGGGCCATGGTTGTCTCGTTGGCAGATGACATACTCCAACGCGGTGGTGTTCATGCCATCACGAACACTAGAGATCAAGCCAACATCTGCAATGCGCAGCAGTGCGAAGTATTCTTCTTTGGACAAGTACTGCGGGTAGTGCTGGACTGGTGTAAAGCTCAGCGAGCCGAAAGTACCATTGATCCGCGCCACGAGGTCGCTGATCTTGTTGGCGGTTTTGTCGCCCTTGTCTTCCCGTTCCTCGATGCTCGTCGGACTCGTGACCTGGATCAGAACGACCTCTTCATGCCACTCTGGGTGCCGCTCGAGAAAGATTTCAAAGGCCTGTAGCTTCTGCGCCACGCCCCTGACAGAGTCCAGTCGATCTCGACCAACGATGAGTTTCTTCCCTGCATACATCTCACGCAATGCCTTGACCTTGTCTTCAACCTCGGGAGTTTCAAAGGCAGATTGTATGGTGGTGACGGCATTGATACCGATGGGAAAGACGTCACTGGCGACATGGGCACCGAATGCGTCAACGCCGGCGGAGGAAGAGTCGAAACCGAGAATTCGTGTGCAGCAGGATGAGAAATGCCTCGAGTAGCTGTACGCCTGGAAGCCAATCATATTGGCGCCAAGAACCCCCTCAAGGATCTCCTTTCTGCGGGTGAGGCATCGATAGTACTCGCTGCTCGGAAACGGAATGTGCAAGAAGAACCCGACATAGATCGTGTGGATGCGTTGACGCAGCAAGCTTGGAAGTAAGAGCAAGTGATAGTCGTGGACCAAGATGACATCTCCAGGCTTGTAGATGCTCATGATGGTGTCGGCAAAAGCTCTGTTCATGCGATAGTAGTCCGCCCAAGCTTGGCGCAATGCTCGGCCATCAGAAGGCTCGTTCATTTTGTAGTGAAATAAAGTGAAGAGCTCGTGCTCTCCATACCTTCGCCACCGCCTCTGATTACGAAGCACGAGGCTGCCTGTGTCGTCGACCTCGTCTGCCAGCCACACCGGGCAGACACGGCCACCGTGGTGGCGCTCAAGTTGCTTTTCCAGTTGGCGTTGATCAGTAGGTGGTATGCGCAGCTCCGACTGCTCTGTTGACGGCTCCGCTTTACGATTGCCGCTGCCAGTGGGGATGGGTGCTGAGGCTTTGTTGAGGGGGTTGGCATGCAGGGAGGAATTGGCAGCCTCGCTCTGCTTCGCAGACTGCGTCGTGACACACCTATCGATCTCGCCCGTCCAGCCCACAAGGGTATGGTTCCAAGGAGACTCTGCTGACGATAGGTACGAGAAAGAGTCAAATAGCGCAGAGGTACCTCTTCGAGGCAGCGTCTCCCATTCATTGCCCTGTCCAGCGTGGCCGATCTTATACGGTACACAGAACGTAGCACTGATGACATGGCCGCTGAGATGGAGATTGGGGTGAGCAGAGCGCGGGTCAACTTCCCCAAGACCCGACAGCTGTGGATGCTCGCCGCCACGACTCAGGCGGCGCGAAACCCCCTGGCTTGATTGCTCGCCATCTGCCGACCCGACGGGAGCAGTCGGTGTCTGAGCTTGGGAAGAGCCGTTAGGTGTGGCACTGTTGGCGTTCCATTGCGACCGTTCAGTGCCGACGGAATTGTCGAGAGTAGGTAGCGGATTGTTTGGACCCATTGTGAAGACGTCTGGACCATCGTGCTCGGCTTTCTCAACAGCAGGCGTCACAGGCACGCTGGTGTTCTCCTCTCGCAGCGCGGGATTGATCGTTATCTTGCGGCGCGGAGCATTGGGCCTGGCGGGCTCTTGGCTGTCCGACATTGGCCACGTGCTCACCAGAGCAAAGTGCAGGCGAGCTGATATTGATGTTTCGTCAGTGAATGTGATAGGCTGTAGAGGAGCACACCTGTTTGGGGAGACACGTAGGGGGCACGAGCAGGACGACGCTGATGTGTGTCACATGCAAAATCCAGAGCGACCCACAAGAAATGGCCTTTCCCAGCGCACCTTCTTGCTTTGTAAATCGCCGGGCGACGGTTGCGTCGGGGGTGGCGCCGATGCTTCACGCAGATCCGGGTGTGCCTCCTACGAGGTGCTCAGGGGGACTGCAATCATCCTGTGCAAGTCCGCGTCGGTGTTGCCCCCGCTGACTACTGCCCAGCTGCAACCGGGAAGTAGGTGGAATGGGACGGAAATCCCAGCCTGAGGTTTGCATCGTGCTTGCAACAGGATGAGCTCACCGACTGACGAGTCACAGCGTCGCGGCGACCCTCGGACCGGGCGGTGCTGCATTTCGCCTCGGCCCGGAACGCGTCCGCCGTTGTGCAGCCGGGCAAAGTTCGCGCACGTGCTCCTCTTGCGGGTTCTAGGCTTGTCTGGAATACCAGCCTACCTACCCACCCTATCTCTTCCTCAGTCATCTTCAAGCACTGAACCTACCTAGGTACCTACCTCAAGGTAGCATTGGACGACGCGACGGCTGTTCCATCAACGATTTGCTAGAGCATGATTACTCTGGTGCATCTTAGCTCCACCGGCATTCTCTTGGAGTGAGCGGTAGCGGCGATGTTCATCATGTCCAAAGCATGGAACGAATGCTACCTTACCTTCCCTAAACCTACGCACGTCGTAGAGGTTATCCGGAAAGACAACAACTCCATCGATTGCTGGACGGGTCTCCAAGGTCGTCAAGCACGGCAGACGCAACCCGCTCGTGGTTGCAGTATCAGCTGTATGTGGTGCACAACCAACGAGGAGTGATTGACACGCCGGACTCGCATCCCACCTCACCTCGCCATACCTTATGTTCTCACGCCTCAATCTTTCCCATCTCTCGCAACGTTGCTTGCATCTACATGCCATATACTGACACGCGCGCCTCAACTCACTGTCCGCCACCTCCATTATTTGATCTATACATCACCTTGACCTTCCAATTGACCTTACATCACCCGGTTACCTAAGCAGAGCCCCGCTAAACGCGCTCGCTGCGTCAGGCACATGAATGTAAAAAAACCCAGTGCAACCTGCGTGTGGGTGCCCAGGGTGGGGCAGCCCGAGCCCCGCGTCACCGTCAACTCGCACAGAAATTGGAATCCTCTCCGAAACATCAACGCGTCTTCGGAGCTTGGTCAGTCAATCAACTACGCTATCATCCGATCGAGAGGCTGCCACCGCATACCTTCTCGCTGAATCGCAAGCAAAGCCGGACCGCCATCATGGCTACGGAGGCGCCAGTCGGTACGTGGAACAAGCAAACCCTTTTTTGACCAAGTGCTGAAGCCTCCTCGCAGACTACTCGCTTGCCAACCCAGACACGTGAGCTACTTCCGGATCAGTACAGTCTCCAAAGCTTGTCTTGTCCTGACCATATCGCAGCCTCACCAAGTACAAGACCGCCGCTCAGATCTCGAACAAGGTCCTCGAGGATGTCAAGAAGCTATGTACAGAGGGTGCAAAGATCCTCGAGATCTGCCAAAAGGGCGACAAGATGCTAGACGACGAGGTCGCAAAGGTGTTCAAGGGCAAGAAGATTGCCAAGGGTATCTCGCATCCCTGCACTGTCTCGCCGAGCACCTACGTCACGCCGTACACGCCCCTAGTCTCTGATGCCGAAGAGGCACAAACTACGCTGAAGGCGCAGGAGGCGGTCAAAATCCAGCTCGGCGCGCAAATTGACGGATTCGGCGCCATTGCGTGTGATACGGTCTTCGTCGACGCAAAAGGTGCGGTGACTGGGCGTGCTGCAGACCTTGCTCTGGCATCCCACTACGCCAACGAGCTGCTTCTGCGGATGATGACGCCTCCCGGACTTCTGGCGTCAGGATCAGAGGAAGAGAAAAAGAAGGCTCAGGCGCAGAAGCCATACAGCCAGTCTAAGATAACGCAACTGCTCGAGAAGGTAGTGAAGAGCTACGACTGCAACCTAATCGAGAACACCACATGCTGGCTTTTCGGTCGTAACGAGATCGAGGACAAGAAGAAGATCATTCTTGCCCCAGGCGAGGGAGTCAAGGGCGAAGGCTTGCCGGAGGTAGGCGAGGTGTGGGGCGTTGAGATGGGCGTGAGTACCGGATCCGGCAAGGTCAAGACGCTCCCCAACCGCGCCACGCTGCACCGAAGAACAAACACCACCTACAGTCTGAAGCGCCAGAGCTCGAGGCAGACGCTATCGGAGGTCCAGAAGAAGTTCGGTACCTTTCCCTTCAGCTTGCGGCAGCTGGAGGACGAGCGGGCCGGCAAGGTCGGTATCGTGGAGTGCGTGCGTGGTGGCGTCGTTCGGCAGTACGAAGTTATTGGCTCGACGGATAATGAGCCGGTCGACAGGCTTCTGACCACGATTGCTATCACAAAGAACGGGCTGCAGAAATTAGCCGGGCCAGCGCAGCCGAATCTCGATACATTCAAATCCGACAAGAAGATCACGGACGAGGAGGTTCTCAAGATCCTTGAGCAACCTCTAGCGAAGCCGACCAGCAGCAAGCCCAAGAAGAACAAGAAGAAGAAGAAGTCGGCGAAGAAGGCTGCACCTGCGGCAAAGCCCAACGGAGACGAGGACGAAGAGAGCTCCGAAGAGGACTCCGACGACGAGTAAAGTCCTAGCATCGAATAGACACGGCTGAAGTCGGTTTGATGGAAGGGAAAGCGCATCCCGTCATTCGGCAGGTCAGGTGGCAAATGGGAGGGCAAGAGCTCCTCGCCCCTCTGTGTCATGCCTTATGACCAAATAGCAAAAGGTACCTGGCTATCAAGCACTGCTTTTCACATTGTAGTGACGCATCTTGCTATTGTCAATTGCTGTGATATTTGCTCCGATGTGAGGATGTTTCTACTACCTTTTATCCTATTGTCCTACTGTCATGCGCCGTGATGTGAGCTTGGTTGACAGCGGACTTACATAAAGGGGCACTGCTGCCTGTTGATACCTTACACATTCTTGTCTACCTCAACCAATACCGCATACCGCAATCGCAGCAAGATAATCAAGTCCAACGTGAGAGAGTCTGCGACCATCACGCCGAAAAGAAGCATCTTGAGCGACAGGGGTAGCAGTAGCAAATAATTGAGGTGTATAACAACGAGCGCGGTCCCACATCGGCTTGCCATCTCTCCTCCGGGACGTCGACGCGCGCAATTTGTTACTCTCGCAAGACACTCGACACCACACTCATTCACAGCATCGCCCTGGGTACGTCTCAAAATTCGATGGCAAATTCTCATGTACAAGGCTAATTCTGTTCAATAGAGGCGCTTGCTCGAGATGCCAGCCCGCTCTTCAGAAATCCGAGACACCATGAAGTCCGGCCGAGACCGTCGCAGCACGTCACGCGATACCCCAGCGATCCCGCCAGCTACGAACAAGACCTCGAAGGAGAAGTTGAGAGAGAAGACGTTCATGGAGCAGTGGGTGGAGCCGACAGTTGCGAAGGCGCCGTCGTACGCAGACCACAACGGCGGCCCGTATGGTGTGTTAGAGCACATGCAGCCGTTGGGAGAGGCACCGAACGCGAAGATGAAGGCAAGGGTGAAGTCAGAGGCTCCGCGTAAGTCTTTGCTGGGGCGCAGTGCTGCTGCTGCAACGGGGCAGGATGGTGCTCAGGAAACACCGGAGGGTACTCCAGCCCCTCCGGCGGAGACGGAGCCTGCAGCAAACGGGTCTGCCCAACCGACGATCGTGATAGACGACGAGAAGGACGCGGACTACGCACCAAAGGGCAAGAAGAAAGAGATCAAGTCGTCCAGCTCCCGCAAGGACAAGCCGCAAGGTGATTCTGTTCCACCATCCAAGTCCAGGATGTCCAAGACCCCCCGTCAAAGTCAGACGCCGAGCGCAGCAGGAGTTTCACGCAAGAGATACGATCCAGAGCAGCTCAGGCGCGTGGTCGAATCGGCCAAGGAGCGTGCCATGGAGGTCAACAAGCCCGACCTGGCAGACGCGGTCCACGAAATCTGGGTTGAGAGTCTGCGTAGTGAGCGACTGGCGGACCTACTCGAGGGGATTCTCCTCCAGACCGCGACTCCAGATCAGGCGCTGCAATTCCAAGGATATGTGAAGGCCGCCAAAAGACGCCTAAAAGACGCCAAGCAAAAAGCTCGGAATCCGCCGGCTGAAGGTGCAAACAGCGCGCAAGCCCGCCCCCTTCGCTCGCCTTCCAATTCCAAAGCCACACCGTCTGCCGGACTTCACACAGCCGCACTGCCATCTACCGAGCCACCAGAAGTACCAAAGGCGAAGTTGAAGCTCAGGGTCAAGTCACCACAGAAAGAATCAAAACGTGCTCGGTCCAGCCACGGTGGCAAAATGGCTGTATCACCGTCCAAGAAGCGAAGCGGCGGCGATGAGAGCGATACCTCTGAGCTCACTGATTTGACTGAGAACGAGCACGAGGATGATGCTATGGATGTCGATGCGCCGGATGACATCGCTAAGGGCACCGCAGGCCCGTCGACTCGAGTGAAAGGACTGACAGCCAAGGACCACGCCGCTGAGCGTGGGAGCCTTGCAGCTCCTGATCGGAAGCTCAAACGCTCCTCTGCAGAGGCCGACATCGAAGACGACGAGCAACAGCGAATCATCACTGCGAAGAAGCTGAAGTTCGCCGAGACGGTAAACAGAGACTACACATTCGACGAGAGTCACATCCGCGAAAGGCCAACTCGATCATCGCGCGCGGCCAAGGGGCTCGTGCCGCCGCCCGTCAATCTCGAACCAAATGGGAGTCGCATCAACAGCAGGAGGAGCAGCAGGGCAGTGTCCGGCGATCAAGAGTCACCGCTCACTGACGTCTCCGGATTTTCGTCACGCATGAGCACACCTCAGCAGCATGTTCCGAAAATGCCAGTCAAGATGCCCGGCAAGAAAGCGAAGACAAAGACGTCGTAAGTCATGCCATCCCACAGCTTGACACGCGCGTTCATTTACTGACTATTCACCATAGGCCAGAGAAGAAACACTTGCCAGGCTATGGCGGCTTGTCAGGCGCAGGTGGCGCAGACAGGGAAAGCCCAATCGGAGATGATGACAATGAAGAGGTAAGACAACGCCCAGGCAGCGCGCTAAATTTCGCCGCCGCTTCCACGCAACGGTCGTCAACCCAACCTTTTGCAACATCCCTCAAAATCGATATGCATCTACCCAGGCGGCGCAAATCATCGCCTGTGATAACGCCGATGATATCGTCGAAAACGAAAAATGAGCTAACCGATGTTGAACAGGCATCGGAGAACAACGACTTCTGCTCGGCCTGTGGCGGCTCCGGGTACTTGCTCTGCTGCGACGGATGCGACCGTTCGTTCCACTTCGCTTGCTTGGATCCGCCTCTCAGCCAAGAGGCGAGTGAGTTGAACGAGCCATGGTACTGCTGGATCTGCATCGCGAAGCGTCCGGTCGCCGTCGAGCAGCCCGAGAAACCGGCAAGTGGGCTTTTCGCGCCACTTCTCAGCAGCCTGAAGAAGTGCAACCCATCAAACTTCTTGCTGCCCGAAGAGCTGCGCGAGCGCGACCAGTATGTGCACACTGGAAAGGATGGCTCGTTCACTGAAGCTGTCAACCCAAAGACTAGGTAAGGCTGACGATCGGGCAACTTTGCTGGCGAGAGCGCAAGCTAACAAGACGAACAGGGGGCGCACAGCTTATGACGAGATGCCGGACTACTTCAAGGTCAAGGACTCCAAAAACAGCACTGTCCTGTGCTATGGGTGCAGCGGTTCATCTCTGGGTCATCGCCCCATTATCCAGTGCGACTACTGCAACGAGAGCTGGCATCTTGACTGCCTTGACCCGCCGCTCGCCAACCCTCCAGCTCGGACGCTCGAAGGCAAAAAGATCCACGACTGGATGTGTCCACTCCACATCGACCACGAGCTCCGCCACATCGATGTGAGCATGCTTGCTCCCCGTCGCAAGGTCCACCTCCGACGGCCGAAGAACGCAAGAGTAGTCGAATCTGCTCTTACCCGCGGCTTCCGCAACACCGGCATTATCGACGTTGCAGAAGATGAGAGCGACGATTCTGATTCAGAGTTCTATGACGAATATACTCCCCAAGGAGGCGTCGTCTACCGCATGCCCGCGTCCGGCATCAAGCTCGACTTCATCGACAAGATCAAAAGGTACGTTCTCACAATCGTTCCTCTCCCGAGACAATGACGCTAACTTCGCAATAGCACTCGCATACAAGCCGTGCGCAGTGACCGAGTCCACAAGAAAGCGCGTCTCGCCGCCTCGACCCCGAGCGCACTGCTGCGCGCTAACTTCGCCCGTCGCTCTTTCGTCGAGAAGCAACTGGCCCTGAACCTCACGCAATTTGCTGGCGCCAACGACGACTTGGACCTTGGCAAAGATCGGGTAGAGAATCTCGTAGGCACCCTGATCGTAAGTTGCACCCAACCCCCTACATTAAGCCTCGTGCCATGACGTCAGTATACTAATCTCACGCGTGATCACAGGCCGAGGCGCCCGAAGATGTTGTCAACGGGTTCATAGCCGCCGAGGAGACTGAGCAGACGATGTCATCTGCTACAGCTGTTCCGCCGTCGCCGCCGTCTTCCGATAAGACCGAGCAGCTTACCGCGGAGCAACGTAAGGAGTTGCAGATGCTCCAAGAGCTCATTCGGCGGAGACTGGAAGGTAGCAAGGCATGAGTGGGCTTGATGACCATGATCTGGTGCAGTGGACGACGTGCGACGAGAGAGGACTTTATCAATTGCGGCTATGCGGACTTGTGTTGCCCATAGGCAAAACACTGAAGCGAGCGAGCGTGTTTCTCGGAAGGGTGGCATAGGGTGGCTTACACATGAGCAAAGGCTTAGCAAGCGCTTGCCCTTGTCTGGGAGAGGCTGATTGGCAATCACATGTTTCGCTCACGGTCGAGGGCCTGTTCCGTCGGGCCAGACGGTGGCTCTCGATACGGCGGGCTTTGCACGTAGCTAGACGAGCTTCCACGAGATCTTTGAGCGAACAACGTGCAGCATTTCGCCACGCGAAGCAGATTGAAAGCTCCCAAGGCTAGCAGAATGTGTCTTTGAACAGATAGCTGGGCTGCTCCATAATCGACGACTGCCCGATCCATGGGAGGCTACATGCTTGACTGAGGAAGACCACGAATGAAGTCAAGCTCCTGTTGGCATGAGTAATGCTCGAGAGAAAGATATTATAATCACACTATGTGCTCAAAGTTCTACACAGGTCTCAATCCCTTCCCCTTTTTGTACACGTCACGGGAGCATCCCGTATCTCAAAGGCAAATGCGGCGTAGGCTCGACGCGACGCCAGTCTTAACGGCCCTCCTGCTGCTGCTGCCTTCGCTGTACCGCTGCCAAGTGCGCTCGGTTGCGGAGGTGGACATCGAAGTCTTCAATGACTTTGCCAGGCACCGCTGTGTAGAGTTTGCCAGGACAGTCGTTACAGCGGATGCGAGGCAGCCATGCGAGTCGATAGCCTAAGGGAGCGCCAGCACCTGGGTCAAGTGGCGGTTTTACGGCTTTGCCATTTGCCAGGTCGATTGCGTAAGGTCGCATGAGGGGCTCGTAGTCGAAGTCTGGGTAGGTCTGGCGCATGGTCTGCATGGCTTCGTTGAGCCAGGGGGGAGGGGGGGGCTGCTGCAGTGTCAGTGTGTTGTTTTTGGGTCGCTGAACCTCTCAACGGAAACTTACGAGCGTATCATCAAGCGACGGCCAAGCATCAATGGCAATATGTCCCTGCGCATCATACTCTGGTCCTCCGCGCAACGCTGAGGGTGCTCTATGGTGGCCATTAGGCTGCGAAGCATTGGCAGCCTGCGATTGAGAACGAGGAGTTGCAGCCGGTGTGGCGGTGCCACCTCGTTGAGGCGTACCGGCCCTCAGACTGCTCGGTGGAGCTGGTTGGGACGCGTATCCAGAGAGGGGGAACTCGCTGGCACGTTTCTTTGCGCGATAAGCATCCCACCATGTACGTAACCTGGCTTTGCTAATTTTCAGCTTCACCACAAGCCTGTCGCCATCGTCGAGTACGCTTTCTTCTCGTAGCCCGCTGCGTTTGCCCGATGCGCGTGACTCGTGCGGCGCAGTCAATTGCGCATCCGGCGTTGAAGATCGCTGACCGTAATTGGCACGCATAGCCGCTTGCGCTGCGCTGGCCGCTCCGCGCATGCCACGTGTTCTCGCGGTACCTCCTGGTGCCATAGAAGGCGCAGGTGACTCGGGCCCTGAGTCCTCGCTTTCCAGCTCTTCGGAATCGACATCAACGTCGCCACCGCGACCAGGCCGTCTTGCACCTCTGCCGCCGCGCCGTGTCTTGAGAATTCCAGTCGTCTCAAAGGTCTCGACAGCTCCGGGTATCACGGTGTGAACAATCAAAGACCTGATCGTTCGTTGTCGCTCTTTAAGATCAGGAAGAGCAGGCCCGCCTCGCCGATTGAGCTGCCGCTTTTGTGCTCGATGCTCACGCATCATCGAAGTCTCGGTTCGCTCAAGCTCGGCTTCACTCATTTCGTACATGTAAGGCGTCCAGTCTTTCTGCGCCTGTTGCGGCCTGAACGCGCTATGTATTGGAGCCGGGAGGAACGCGTCTCTGACATCCACGTCGTCGACCAGCCGCCCGTCGAAGCAGTGATTTGTAAGATAGAGGCTCTTTGTATAGAGTTGACTCTGCTCTCGTATCGAATGTGCAATGGCTGTAGTAAACTCGCCACTAAGCGCGTTCTCCCACGCCATTGACTTTGCAAACTCTTCCGGCGAGTTCAAGGGATGGTTGATGTCCCACTCAAATTGATCGATCAATGTAATGCGGCCAATGGTTATATTCAGCTTGATCATGATGCGCATCTCATCGTCCTTGTGCTCGTAGTATGGCCGGCTCGGTTCCAGCGGCCCATCTTCAACTATGACGTGAGGATAGTAGTTCTGGATCTGGTCTTGCATTTCTGCCTTGACCTGTCGAGATACTTCGGGCACGGCCTCAGGCGGTAGCTTCAGGTCCTCGAGTAGGTAATCCGTGAAAGTTTCCTGCGCAATCACCTTCTCGTGAAGATTCCAGGTGAAGGTGTCGCGTAGCCGTAACTTGTCTAGCTCAATGTCCAGTCTTACAGGCACAAGCTCTTCGCGCTGCTCGGCCTGCTGCGAGTTGTCTTTGCGGGAGATGCTTAATTCTTTTGACCTCCGGCTCTTTGGTGGGCCGCGCATTGTACTATAAACGATTTGGCTCTTCCCGTCTGTGGTCCGGTTGCCGTAGCCTAGGAAGCCGTGGCCGAATACTGATCCTGGGTTGGTCTGACGCGCATGCTTGACCTCGTGCAGGTAGAATTCCTTCTCCATCTCCTTCGCTTTGACAAGGTCGCGCGAGCGTTCGGCTTGGTCATTCATAGTCGCGCCGTGGGCCATGTCGCGCTGCATGTAGCGATCTAGCAGGACTTCATCGTGTGTGTGCTCGGTACCCTCGTCGTCGACCACCGGCGGTGCCTTGCCGAGCGGAAGTTGCGTGCCATCGCGCGATCGTTTCCTGCTCAACTGCGAGCGCCCGTTTCCTTGCGTCGCGCCATTGGTTTTGCTCGTGGCCTGGTCGGGGGCTCCTGGTGTGCTACCCATGCCTCCCGATGCTGCCATGACCTCCCTGGCCTTCTGCTTCCCTTCCCGGATCGCGTCATGGCCATCGATCATCGAAGCCTGCTGCCCCGACACATGACTGCCGTCGCCTGGCGGCGGTTGTGGAGTTCCGGAGGCGCGATCAGATGGTGGCTGGAAAGGCGGGAAGCTGGGTTGCGGCGTCATCATGGCGGCGCATATGGTCGAAGGGGAGGAGGAGGGCAGTCGGGGGTGATGCGCGGTGTCATCGATGTGCTGTATTCGCCATCAGCATTGCTACTGGCACCCTCAGATCAGTCGCGCTGGTCCCGCGCAAGCAGGTTCTCGTGTAACATTGGTGGTCGGGCCAGCGGTGAAAGCGAGCGTTGCCAGCCGACTGGCGGCAGTCAACAGCGGGCAGAGTGGCCTCGCCATGGACAGACAAGCGCGCAGAGACCAGCGAGTCGAGCTTGGGGAGAGGGAAGACGACGCGAACATACCTCTAGGTACCTCTTGGGCCAGAACCCGTAACAGTCTCGCGACGGACCACCGCAAATGACGCGACTAACGCTGCTGCCTTTACGTGTGCGTCAGGAACTGAGGCCTCCTCGGCTTCGATCCCCCTGTTTAGCTCCCGTCCGCTTTCGGTGCCGCTATACCTCCTGCCACCCACCTCAACGTCGAGCACCCGACATCTCGACCACGTCTGATGGAATAACATGACGAGAATCGAATGTAACACGAAGACGCCACAGTCGAGGAAGAACAAGAACGGCAACACGTCCGCTACAATACTTCATTATTCGAGTACACCGCTGAACCCGTCCCTTGACTGTGCAGTCTGTGGTCGGCCACGTGACCGTCTGATCTGCTTTTGCTCACGCGATCTGCAAACACGCCCTGAAGCCGCAAGCGCCTATCGCCATGCTTAAAAGGCACAGATACCGCCGTAACCACAGCATGTCTCTCCCTGGCCTTCGAGTTGACAACTCGGGCATCCTCAGCCAGAGCCGTGTTCTCGGCCGCGCTGCGATGCATGCTTCCGAGCTAGTCTGCTACATCCCGCACTCTCAGGGCTCCCTGTAGATAAATTCATTCTCGAGAACAATAGCTCGCATTACTTTGCCTAGACTTTTTCCATCATAGCTCATCGCGAATGCATAGAGCTGGGCCGTCTGACGACGCTCATAGCAAGGAGTCCAGGCGGGTGAAGACGCTCAAGCACGCCGCCACAACCTAACACGTGCTGTCAGCATAACTCGTCAAAGTCGAAGAGGAAATGTTACTGCTCACCTCCAATTGCAACTCTTTATCGCCTGCAGCACCATTGACCTCTTCTCGAATGACAGAATCCAAGTTTGCGCCAATGGCGGCATTTCCACCCGTTCTTTTCCCAAACGGCCATTGTGAATACTCTGCCAGCAATTCATCCACCTGCGCAAACGCTCGTTCGCGCGCTTCGTGGCTCAGACTGGCAAGAGCGTTCTCCAAAACATTCGCGGCATATGCAGCACAGAGCATGGTGACAGTCCGCAGGTATCTGAACTCCATTTCTTCGGGAAGAAACTGTGACGGGGGTAGAACGACAGTCCTTTGGGTGAGCACGTTTCGCACTCGTCTCCTGATCTCGTCCTTAGCGCCGCCATCCGCTACTGGGTGCGTCGCCATGTCGAAAAGTAGGAAGTTGCGTTTCTCGGTCCTAAGAATGCCCTTGTCAACCAGGCCTTTGGCTAATCTCTCACGGACTTGCTTGAGCTGGTAGCCGATCTTCATGAGATTCCACGTCTCGCCTACGTTTGCGTCAGTGTCTCATGTCACCCGCCAGATGCTATCGCCGTCACTTACCAGACATAAGGTCTATCCAGGAGCTCACACTCATCTTCTCCGACGTCTTCATCATCTTCAGCGCTTCGTCCAGCAGCACCTCGCCAGTCAAAGTATCATCCACAACCTCGATCATTCTGTCCGCCAATGGGAACCTTCTCCTGGAGCTGTCCTTCTGCATGCTTATCCTCCCTCGGAAGGCCAGTTCAATGACAATGCATCCTCTGAGCGCGTAAGATATGTTATCGTTCCAGAAGCTCAGGTACCCCTGCTTGTCTTTCAATCCCATGAGCAGCACCTCCTCCATGAGTGTGAGCTTGGGCTGCTTCGCGCGCTCTACATTCTCGGATATGTCTCGAGGGTCAAAGGCAATCTTGTGACCATTCGCACCGCTTTCGTAGGCGGTTTCCGGGGAGCGCATGTCATCGTTCTTCTTGGGCCCTGGCGAGGAAACTCGGCTGCCGTCCTCATTTTCCGCGGACGCGCCACCGCCAGCGCCACGACGCCGGGTCAGGCCTGAGCCTGACGCCGTGGCCATTGCAGTATGAGATGCAGTGTGGATACCAGTCGCGATTGAGGTGGTTTACGTGTCCGCCGAGGCTGTTTCGGGAGGTGAGGGAGCCTTGCCAATGGCTGTCAGGGGAACGTGGAGGCCGTGCGTGGGCGCGAAGACGTGTACACAGGGCGACTCGAATGAATGTGTCGGCGTCAAGGTCTTCGGGTACGAGCGTATAGTTCTGCAGTCCTTGTTTACGAACACAGGTACGGTAATGGAACTCCACAGAAGTGGGAGAAGTCGCACAGCTTCAACAGCGCGGCTGATCCCGCGTCGACCAGACGGCTTGAGCTTAAAGGCCAAACAGGAGAAAGAACCCGCGCAGCAGATGAAAACGTCAGGTAGATAGTACACACTTATCAAGCGCCCAATTGCCAGGCTAGCATGTACATGTCCGACGAAGCATCCTCCCCGTGGGTCACGCAATCCGTACTTAAACCGACAACGCTTGCCTCTCTCTTCCACCAGCTCCCTTCTCTGGTCTAGTGGGCTATAGCATGTCAGTATACCCTCAAGCAAGCAGCGAGCATGATCCATACCGTCTGGCTGAGCCATGATGTAGTCCACTGCCTGGTTGACTGCTCCATCGTTAATATTTCGTGTCCACGCTTGCAGTGCGAAGAGCCATACCGCTGTGAATTGCATCTGCCTCCTTGTCCGGGATCTCGATGCTGAACTCCTGCTCCTGTGTCAACGCTTGTTTTTGCGCCATTCATGCTCTGCCACACACCTCCTCAATTGCCATCACCACCTCCACCGTGTCTAAGCTGTCGAGGCCGAGGTCGTTCGTGAAGTGCGAAGTGGGGACGAGCTGAACCAGTGTTAGAGAGAATCCGAGCAGCTAAGCAGCTTGGACGATGTGTACCTTTGAAGCATCGGAGACCTGCCGGGTTCATTAGCATCAAATGTCTCTGCCTCCAAACCTACTGAACTGCCGTACCTTGTCGAAGTTCTTCAGCAGGTCGAGAATGCGGCCGGTGACCTCATCGTTCGACAGGCTAGAGGCCGAGGCGTAAGACCGTACGGCAGAGATGGCGGGTATTCTGGGCTGGACGAAGGAAGCGGTCTTGAATGCTGGTCTCTGCACGCGAGGGGCCGCTCTGACGCCCGCCTGAGCGGCGCATCTGATGGACTGGAGAACAGCGGTGCGGAACATTGTGATGGTGATAAGGAGGCGCAACAGCAAGATGTCAAGGGTGAGGCGACGCAGTAAGGTAGTTAATGGGTGAGGAGTCTTGGTAGTGATGCGCTCAAGCGACCTGCTGTACTCTGAAGCCCGACAGAATCTAACGGGCACTCCCGCTCCGCACACGCTTGGGCCCAGTGGACGACAACGTCCATAACAGCAGCGTTAAGACATTCACTTATTGAGCAATGCGGTCATGGGCATCAGTATCTACCTAGACGGCGACTCGATGACCGGGCAGCGCATACGGCTCTCGTCACGCCAATGTCTGTTTGTGCTACATGCGTGCCGAGCGACAGTCTAGAAGGTAAGGTACAGTAGGTTGGTTGCTATGTGGCGATGAACCAGGATCTCCACAGCCACCGCGCCGCGCCATAGGGTGCACGCAACCGATAAATGTTTGTCCGCTTGTGAGGACATCTGTATACCTCCCATCCTCACCTCTGCGCTTCGTTCTGTTGATTGTACCGCCTGCGAAGAACCTGACATAAGCTGCACGTCGAATGTAAGGTGCTTGATGGAAAGTGGAAGCCTGCGTGCTTGGAATACTCCTGCCTAGCACACCAACCGTTGAGAGCGGCTTCAGCACCTTCGAATCGACGGAAAGCGCTCCTCCCTCTGGAGTCTTAGGGACACACTCGACCGACTCCAAGCGACACATAAATCAGCATGTCATACGAAATAGAGTCGACTGTCGAAGCGGGCTCGCTATCAACAATCACCGCGATCGCATCAAATCCCCCACAGCACCCCGGCTTACCGGTCCCAATCATCGGCTCGCCACTCGTCTTGTACATTGCAAGAGTCCCTGGCAGCAGAGATGTCTTCCTCACGCCATTGAAACCTCGAGAGAAGGTCGTCTCCGCCGAAGATGTACAGAGCTGCCTGTACTTTGTCCACATCAACGAAGAGGACGATGAGAAGCTCCTCGAGACAGACGGGAGGCGTAGTTCTTCGGGCGACTCGCAGGGTACTGTGCATCGATCGATCAAGGATTCTTCCGTCAGTAGAAAGCCGGTCCTCCCAGCTAGGCCTTCCCCTCCAATGTCTCCGCCATATCCCACACACGATGCGATGCCGTACCACCTTCAAGGCCCACCCAGCCCGCCAATTCCGCACAGGCTACCTCGAAAACCTCTATACCACGGCTTAAACGAATGGAAGAGTCACTATCCAGGAGCGTCTGATCTTCCAGATATCCCACGCAGACCCTTGCCAACGCCACCGGACGAGCAGCCTCGTCGGACCTCGCTGCACGATGACAATGTACGTCTGCTTCGGCACTCTGGACACAACGATGATTCCAATCCGTACTTCCGCCGTTACTCCGAAGATTCAATGGCCAGTCCGAATGGCAAGCCCGATGTGCCCAAGGTGGAACCTGGCCATTTGACCTTGATCCGCAGAGACCCAACGTCTGGCGAGCAATGGAACGTAGCTTCGATCCACGACCCGCCCATACAGGAGGTCAGTTCACTGGCTCTGCTCAGTCCGTCGTCAGCGATGCGAACGAAGAAGGGCGGGGTGCCACTGTTCTTGGACATCACAACCCCTGGTTATCTTCCATTCATCGACGCAGATCGACCGGTATCGCGGAACAGTACATCGACAGGATCTTCAGACACGGAGCCGCCACCCGAAGGCACCTTTCGCAGGCGACTCTACATGCCCGGCTCACGATATGGTGTGCATAGCTACGGTCATCGAAGGCAACAGTCTGATGACTCGGGCTCGGACATGCGCCGGACGATGCGTAGCAATACATCCTCTGACATGTCGAACAGCCATGCCAAATGGGACCGAAGGAGCAAAGGGTACTCCTTCAAGAGCCCGTGGGACGGGCAATGTGAGTTCACCACAGGTGCTACAGGGAGAAGCCTCAAATGCCGACATACCTTCGGTTACGAAGGCGCCACGGATCTCAGCGAGCTGCGATTCAACTTGCCTAACTCGTCAAGAGTCGATCCAGCTCCGCCGACGGACAAAAGGACCTCGATCTTCTCGCGCCACTCCCGCTTACTTTCAAGTGAGGATCATGATGCTGATCCGATACCGACGGCGATAAACAACGAAGATGGGAGTGTGGATCTGAGTCTTGGGCAGGAGAAGGCCGGAGGCGGGTTTGGAGGCAAGCAGGCCAAATTGGGCAAGCTGATCATTACACCTGAGGGCACGAAGATGCTAGATCTTTTGGTTGCGGCGAACATTGGGCTCTGGTGGCGAGCTTACGAGAAGGCATAACAGGACAGATGATCAGAAGGCATAATCTTGCTGGTGTTGTGTATTGTACAAAGCTCGTCAGCGAAAGTCAACGAACTATTCAGTCTAAGCAACGCCCGGACCTGTCCGACAATCTCTTTCCGTAAGGTACAGTTCCATGTTTTCAGACACGTGCGATCTTTCACACGACCTATCAACTTGTCGCATGCGAGCGCGCAGATGCAGTACGCACGCCGCACCAACACCACCCACGACCCGAAGCAAGGTGACTTGTTCGAATTATTGGCCCAAGTAGCCCAGAAAAGCACGAATGCGAATCTGAGAGCGCAAGCCAGTCTCTGGGACCTGAGCATTGGGTGGTCACTACTTGTCAACGAGGTGTGCAGCACATTGGAGGTGTCTAGTCATATCATCCTCGGCCAACCACCGACAAAACAATCATGGCATTCGATTCACTCAAAGCCACGTGGACTTCATTCGCAGCTTCCAGCGCCGTTCACGAAGACCGGACTCAATTGGACCTCTCTACAACGATGCATGCGCCCCCTGCGGCGTATCTAAGCCTTAAATCGTCCCTCGAATCCCGGTCGCCCACCTGACTTCTTGCCTTTACTAGCACCACCGCTGGGTTTCTTCTTCCCCTTTGCTCCCTTCTCCTCCTTCCGCTTCTGTAAATTCGTCTCCCTCTTCTTTTGTTTCATCTCTTTGCCCTTTACGACAGTGTCCTCCCTCTCCTTCCAAGCCTTCTCACTCTTGTCCTTCTGCTTCTCCTTCCTCTTCAGTGCCTTTTTAAGCAAGCTCGTATCGTCTCGCACACGTTCTCCATGAGCACGCTTCTTGGCGTTGAGCCAGAGGTCTTTCTCGGCAATGTCTGCGCGCTTTTCGGCGTCGTAGCCGGAGACACGCTTCTGCTTATTCTTCGCAGCTTCGAGAGCTGTACGGGGATCTTGAGGTCCCTTCTTGCGCGGCGCGGACTGTAAGCCGCTGAAGTCGGCATTGGTCTGGGTCCCATCCTGAAACGCTAAGCGAGAGAAGTTGAAGTTGTTTTCTTGCGAGCGGTCGGTGCGTGGACTGAACATGTCGGCTGACATGGGACTGCCAGAGCCGGCTCGTAATTGTTCTTCTCGCTTGCGCTGTTCGTCTTCTTTGGCCTTTCGGCGCTGCTCTTTCTTAGTAGCTTTGCGCTGCTCTTCTTTCTTCCGCCGCTGTTCAAGCAGCTCTTGTCTACTCCGGGCCGGCTTCCCCTCCGGACCATCTGCCTTTCTTCTCGCGCGCAGCTCTTCGATTCGAGCGCGCAAGCGTTCTTGTAGCTCTGCCTGGTCTATGTCGGGTAGCTGGACCTTGGGCGATGATGTGCCTGAGGTCGCGTCTACGCGCTTTGATTGCGTGTCTGGCTTGGTAGAGGTATCGACGACGGGTTTGGACGCAGGTAGCTTTTGTTGGCCTGGCAGTTGTGTCTGTTGCTCGGAGTGTGGTGGAGGGAGTATTGAAGACGACGAGGAAGCTGTGGAATGATTGGTAGCGACGTCGAAGGCCGGACTATCGGCCACTGAGCTTGAGGGTACTGATGAGTCTTCAGAGACGTGGTTGTCATTCTCCTCTTCCCCTTGCTGTATTGGTGACGGTCCTTCGGTTAGACCTGATGCATCAAAGGCGTCAAGACCCGCGTCGGGCATGGTGTCATCGGGCGAATCCTGCTCTTCACCTTGTTCCACAAGCTCGTCCGCTGCGCCGGCCTTCGCACTCTCCGTCTGCCTCTTCCCCGGCTGAAGCTCATCCAGATCTTGATCCTGCTTGGCAGCCTTCTTCGCCTCAGTCTTGACCTTTTTCGCGGTGAGCTTCTCCTTCTTCAGCTCTCTCTTCTCCTTCCGCTTCTCTGCCTTGGCCTTCCGTTTCGCCTCACCAGCATCTCCGCCATCTTCGGTCTTCTGCCGCTTCTCGCCACCTTCCTTGACATGGCCCTTCTCGCCTTCTTCTTCGTTCACCTCTTCGTCCTCCATGCCCAATTCGCGCTTCCTCTTGCGCTCGCGCTCTTTCATGACGTCCAGCGCGCTTTTCTGATTTGCGGGGTCGAGCTTAGCTTTCTTCGCCGCCCGCTTCTGTTCCTTGGTCTGCTTCTTGCGATTCCACTGCTCGCTGGGGTCTTGCCCGTCGTCGATCTGGCTGCCGTAGTATTCGCGCGCCGGGGTGAGAGCCAGGAGAGACTCGAAGGCCTTCGCATGGCTCTGAAGGCGTTCCTGCAAGAAGCGTTAGAAGCTGGAGCATTTGAAGCCCGTCCAGACTCGGGCATACCTCCAGGTCGGCGGGGACATCAGGGGTGTCGGCCATGGCGATGTGAGGGAGAGCTTGAAGGTGCTAGCCAAAAGGGGGTTACCGGCTTGGTCGGTGTCAAGTGAGGGTGGAGGGAGGTGCACCAGAGCTAGAGAATTCACGCCGCGACCGCCAAGATTTCGCGATTGTCCGAGCGTAAAAGCCGACTAAATCCGCCGTTACGTAGGGGTTAGATGTTTGTTGGACGGTAAGGTATAGAATGCAGGCGCCTACTTTACCGTTGCGAGACCTGACCTACCTTGTTTTACCTTATTTACAAGAGCTGCGCTGTTTCATCTTGGTGATCTGGCCGGAGTCGTCTGCTGCGAAATAAGATAGACGAAGCTCACTCAGCCGACTCGAGTCGCTGCCTGAGAGCCCTGGTTGCCTCTTCAAAGACGTGGACCATCCCTCATACCATGTTCAACCGCGACTCACTCTTCGGCAGTCGAGGGCAAGCGCCACCGCCACCACCAAATCGAGCACCAGGACAACCGCCACCACCATCGTCCAACACGTCATCGGCACGCCGAGCCGTCGAGCACCGTTACGGCGAGCCCAGTCCCAGTCGCCAGGAGAAAAGCGGTTACGGACAGGGAGGAGCACCCTCAGGCGTGCCCATGGGCCGCGGTATGCAGCTACGGCCGGCGAAGAGCCCCGACAACAGCTTCACCTTCGGCAATCTGTGCGCGGTGAGCGCGCAGGACATAGCGCCGACGCACGAGGGCGGCGACACATACCTGCTCATCAATGGCGCTTACGTACTATCTGCACGGCCGCTGCCATCATTTCCACGGGGACACATCAGCCTAAGTGATGCTCAGCGGACGTGGATGCAGGTGGCTCTGACGGACGTGGTGGAAGTGCAGCCTTACGACCCGTTCAGCCAGGGCGCACAGAGCTACGTTGGCAGTATGGACGTCGAGGTGGCCTTTGCGGGTAAGAAGAGCACCGACGTCCCTTACGATCAGGACGAGCTTGCGCAAGCCTTCGTACATACGTTCAGGAACCAGATCTTTTCACCAGGACAGCAGCTGCTGATGGACTTCCGGAGCATACCCATGCGCATGACGGTGAGAACCGTGGAGCTAGTCGATATCGCATCTCTTAGAGCGCCGTCTGGAGGTGCGCAGCAACGGCGAGACCCTGCGGCCAGAGGCATCTTGACACCGGAAAGTGCCATCAACTTTTCGAAAGACGCCCGATCACCCATAAATCTCAAAGGGTCTACCCGCCGACCAGCCGCAAACTCAGTCATCAGACCTGACTTCAAGTTCGAGGATCTGGGGATCGGTGGTTTGGACAAGGAGTTCAGCGACATCTTCCGTCGAGCCTTTGCCTCCCGTATCTTTCCTCCAGGCTTGGCCGAGAAGATCGGCATTCAGCATGTCCGTGGTATACTGCTATATGGGCCGCCAGGTACCGGCAAGACGCTCATTGCACGTCAAATCGGCAAGATGTTGAACGCACGGGAGCCCAAGGTCATCAACGGTCCCGAAGTTCTCAACAAGTACGTCGGACAGTCGGAAGAGAATATCCGCAAGTTGTTCGCGGACGCAGAGAAGGAGCAGAAAGAGAAAGGAGACGAGTCTGGCCTGCACATCATCATCTTCGACGAGCTGGATGCGGTCTGCAAACAACGTGGATCTGGTGCCGGAGGCGGGACAGGTGTGGGCGACAGTGTAGTCAACCAGCTTCTCTCGAAGCTCGATGGTGTGGACCAACTTAACAACATCCTCTTAATCGGTATGACGAACCGCAAGGATATGATTGATGAAGCACTGCTTCGCTCCGGACGTCTAGAAGTGCACATGGAGATCTCATTACCCGACGAATTCGGTCGGCAGCAGATCCTCAAGATTCACACGACGAAAATGCGTGAGAATGGGAAGATGGCCGGCGACGTCAACTTGTCGGAACTTGCGAAGCTCACACGCAACTTCTCCGGTGCTGAGATCAGCGGTCTCGTCAAGTCCGCTAGCAGTTTTGCGTTGCAGAGACATATCAAGGGCGGCACTGTCGCGGCGTTGAGTGACGACGTGGCAGACATGCAAATACACATGGAAGACTTCTTACGCGCTTTAGACGAGGTCCATCCCTTGTTCGGTGTCAGCGAGGAAGACCTCGAGCGTGCGGTCGAGGGTGGCATCATCCACTTCAGCCCGCACATCGACAAGATTCTCAAAAACGGCCGAGACTTTGTCAACCAGGTCCGCAGCAACACTACTCCCTTGCTCTCCGTCTTACTGCACGGCCCGCGAGGCTCCGGTAAGACCGCATTAGCGGCACGCATCGCGATGCAGTCCGAGTACCCGTTCATCCGTCTCGTGAGGCCGGTAGACATGGTCGGCATGAACGAGATCCAGAAGATCCAACACCTCTCCAAGATCTTCACCGACGCCTACAAATCCCCCTGCAACGCTCTCGTCCTGGACAACATTGAGCTAATGGTCGACTGGGTCCCTGTCGGTCCGCGCTTCAGCTCCGCCGTATTAGCCGCCATCAAGGGCATGATGGAGAACAAGCCGCCGAAAGGCCGACCCCTCCTCATTCTCGCGACGACCTCGGAGCGTACGGTTCTGCAGCAGCTACAATTAAATTTCATGGCGCAGATCGCCGTCCCAAACGTGCAGACGCAGCAGGAGATTGCGCATATCATGCAGGACAGCGGGGCTTTCTCCGCGCCAGACGTGCAGAGGGCGGTGGGAGAAATTGAGCAGACTACAGGTGGCCAGCGAATCAATGTTGGCGTGGCCAAAGTCTTGTTGGGCATACAGACGGCGATGCAGGATGAGGACCGGCCTGGGAGATTTGCTGAGGTGATCAGTGAGGCTGTTGCGGAGAATTCTGCTTAGAGGCATAGCTAAAACATAACATCATGAAAAGCGAGCGAGTTGCAAAACGGCCGAACCTATGACCCTTACCACGAGCTCGAGTAACCGATTACAATCGACAATATTTGCAGTGTCTGTCTCCCCCTTCCTCCCGCCGAGCCCATCGTTCTATTTTGTTGGCAAAGGTGCCCCTTCGCGCCTAGGAGTAAGCTATCCTTCGCCAAGAACCAAGAGCAAATTGTAAAGGCTTTTCTTGTGCTTGCATTCCTGCCCCTTGTGCGTATATCACGATGGGGCCCTAACATCCTGTCTACTCATGGCAGGCAAAGGCAGTGGCACCCCACGACTTCACCGCTACTTCCTAACATAGCAGCCCAGAAGCCCAGAAGGCCCTGGTCCGCGCCACCTCCACTTCCACGACACAGTACTGCTCGGTAAGACGACCTGGAGATTGGAAAAGGTCATCAGGGGTTGCAGTCGTACAAGATGTTACAGGGTATTACGAGATGTACATAGGTGCTCAACCAACAAAGGAGAAAAACAAAGCTACCTCCCTAGGTACCTAGTTCCCCGTTACCCAAAGCAGGGGCAAGCCGTAGCCACGAATCCCGATCCTAACCTGTCCATTCCAAATAATCCGCGGTCTGGCCCCCAATGATCATCCAGATCAATCGCTGAAACGACGGCTAATTTCAATATAGATACACGACCAGAAGCCAGCGGGGGAAAAAAGGCCCACCTCGCAAATACCCTTGGCCTTACAATCTCAACAGATCCCCAACACTCACGCCCCAGTTCTCTTCCTTGCCCATGACGCCGACAAACTCGGCGAGCTGCTCAATCGCCTTCTCCGCCTCCCGGTATGACATGTGCTCCGCGTCCCACGAGAAGCTCAGCGCTACTGACTTCTTGTCGTCCATCAAGAAGCCCGTGATCGTCAGCCCGTTGTCCATCCGCGTCAGCATCTCCAAGAACCGCAAGCCCTTTGGGTTCGCCTGGGCGTTCGGCGGCTGAGGCAGCCAGTTGAAAGACTGCCGCCTGATGAGCGGCAAGAGGGCCTCTGCGTCGCGCTCCCGCTCCGCCCAAGTGCGCGTGTCGTCTGCGGAGAGGGGGTCTCGAAGCCGGTCGACGATGCGGAAGAAGGGAGTGTGAGCGTAAGCGCTGTTCTGCTCCTCCTCCTTCGTGACGTCTTGCATGAACTTGATGATGTTCTTGCTTTGGCCGACCGAAACACGGTCAAGGACATATTCGGTCGTGCAGCCGGAGATGTCGAGAGGGTTGCCGCTGTACATCTCGCGGTCGGAGCCTGAGTAATCCGATGCAAAGGGCCACGTGCGCGCGGCATTAATTGTGCCGAAAATGGCCTCCTTGCCACCTGTCTTGGCGACGTTCATCAGACAGATCGCCGCTTTGACCAGCATGAAGATGGGGACGCCGTGCTCGGACTTTAAGCGCGAGATGTCCTGCACATTGACCCTTCGGCGGACGCCAGCCTGTGCCTTGCGCTTCTCTTCCTGGCTAATGCTACGCTCGCCTCGGCGGGCTTTAGTACCATCCCACCGCGACCAGCCGGCGTCGACGCCCTTGAAGAATTCTGCGGCGCGCTGCGGCGGCCAGAGGGTGCTCTCCGGGGTTGTGGAGATGCCTTGTAATTTATTCGTCCAGTACGCAATACCGTGGTCTGCCTCGGGCCCTTCGCGGTGCTGCCAAAAAGCGTTGGCGTAATCCTTGAACAGAGCGTGTGGCATGGGAGACCCGTCGCCAGTAAGGAGGCTTGCGACATCGTCGAGCCAGAGCTTGGTCATGCTCATGTCGTTAGTAGCGTGTGAGCCGACGAAGACAAGGCCGGAGGTGTTGTCACTCCGGACGCTGGCGACGTGGATCCTCACTAACGGTCCAGGCATGCTTGCACAGTCCAGCTCTGGGTGTTCAAGCAAGAGAGACTTCAAGTCGTCAGGCTTCTCGACCTGGTGCCCGCTAGTCATGGCTACTCTGAGCCACTCGAGAGAGTCGCGGACGGATATGAGTAGGGTCCGGCCTTGTTCGTCCTCGACGCCCATCGCTCTGAAAGTAGGATGGTATTTCAGAGACTCCATCACCGCAGCTTCGAGTCTGGCTCGGCTTACAGGAGCATGCCAGCTGAAGCGCAGATTCCAGGAGCTTGGCCGTGCACGGTGGCAGAAGATGGCATCCCAGTCCGGCAGTGCCATCACATCCTCGACATGATTCCAACCCAGGCCAACCTTCGCAAGAGTAAAGGAGACGAGCGTTTTGGCGGTATCGAACGCCGCCGCGTCACCTTGTAGATGCGGAATGTCCTGGAGGGTTGGCGGACCCGAGCGCTGTGGTTTCTGAGCTGCTGAAATCTTGGAAGCAAGGTCGGGCGTAGCGTCGATGAGGTTTGCTTGGTCCTGAAGGGTCTCACACCGCTTAAAATCTTCCACTGTTACATCTCTGCCAAGCTGCTTCTTGACCGTGCCGGAAAGCTGCATCATCATCAGTGAGTCGGCGAAAGAGTCAATTACGGTGGATCCATCAAGCGTATCAGTGCCACTAATCCTTTGCCAGATCTGAATGAGCGAGTCGACGGTGGGCCCTGATTTGTCGACGGCAGCGTTCTCTTGCTTCTTGAGATACTCGCGAACCGTGGCCCTGAGCTCGACTTTCCTGACCTTACCAGATGCTGTCTTTGGGAAATCGTTCATCTCAAGGTCATTCTGGAGATGCAGGACCATCTTCGGGGAGAATGCTGAGCCCAGGTCTTTCGTGGTCGCATTCTTTAGCTCGCTCGCATTCGCCCTCTCGTTTGGTTTTGTTGTGATAATGGCAATCGGCACCTCGCCGGCCATCTCGTCGGGCACACCTATGACTTCTGCAGAAGCCACGCCACTCATTCTTCTGAGATAGTCCTCGATACTCGCCGGAGAGATGTTCTCGCCTCCGCGGATGATCATGTCCTTGTACCGGCCAGAAATACGGACCATCCCGTCCTCCTCCATCACAGCTTGGTCTCCGGTCACAATCCATTGCGTGCCGTCTTCGTCAACGTAGAAGTTGTCGGAATTCACATTCGGATCTGCGTAGCCGTGGATGACTTGCGGTCCTCCGCTGTGCAGCTCCCCAATCTCGCCGCGATTGACTACTTTCCGGGTACCCGGCTCACAGACCTTAACGGTCGTGCCTCGTACGCAGTCTCCAGCCAAGACCTCGCCATTTCGAATGACCGAAGCACCATTGTCGGGCCAGATGATAGTGTTTGGACTCTCCGTCATGCCATAGCTGCTGTATGACGGCACTTTGAAGCTCTGCCAGCATGCGTTGATGACGCTGGGAAGTACGCCGGCTCCACTGACGTCGACCGTCACAAGCGTGCTTAGGTCAGCCTTTGCAAAGTAGGGGTGAGCCAGGATCGCTTGCGCCGTTGTTGGCACTAAGCTCATATGGGTGGCGCCGAAATGATTGAAGCATTCCAGAGAGGCCTGGGCCTCGAACGCCTCTGACGGCAGTATGATTGTTCCTCCCACGCACCAAAAGCCCAGTGACCAGCCGACACCGTACGAGTGGAAGTTGGGGAGATGCTGTACGAACTTGTGATGGCAGTCAATATTTCGCGCTTCCATGGCGCCCAACGCCGCATTCACGCACATGAAGCTGCTGAGGTGGCAAGGCTTCGGCAAGGAAGTGGTGCCGCTAGTGAATAGGACCATCGCGGTGTCGTTGCTCTCAAGAACGTCCGGGGTATCTGGTGGTGTGGTGTCTCCTGACATGACCTCGGAGAGCTGAGCCCAGTCTGCGGTGGTCTTGTCGTTGGTTTTCGAGGCCAGGACTTTGATCGGAATGTCTGCAAGGGCTTCCTCGCCTAGACTCTGCTCCAGCTGTCTGGCGAGATCCGAGTCGCCACATATCACCACAGCCGGTCTGGTCAGACGGAACATATGGCCGATCTCGTCGCTCCTGGTTGCCGTTGCTGGATTGATAGGCACGAGAGGCGAGTGCAGGTATGCTGCCGCCCAGTAGAAGAGACACCATTCTGCCGATGTCCTGAGGATGGTGGCTACGGGTCTTCGCTCGACGTGCGTCAGGCGATTGAGGGCGGTGGCCAGCCGTCGCGCACCCCGGTCCAGATCTGCGTATGTCCATTGTACATGGTCGGTATCTGTGTACTGACTGCCCACCCAGCGAAACGTCTCGGGACTTTGATGACGTGATATTAAGGCAGTAGCGTTGGGTCGCGTGGCAACAGACTTCTGCCACAGCTCTAAATGCGTCACGTTTTCCTCCGACTTGTGCAGTGGTCGGCCGCGCGTGACGGCCGGGCTGGGTGCAGACATGGTGTTACGCGGGAGCGGTATAGGCAGCTCAGCTGGAGGGCGAGAACAACGGCAAGTGAAGTCGGGAAGAGAAAGGAGCGAAGAGGGTTCAAAGCTATGTAGGTTGAGTTTGGGGCGCACCGGGGACCAACAACACGCGACGAGGCGCGGAGGAGGGAGGGATCATGCGAGCGAGCAACAAGAATAGAAGATGCGATGCGGATGCCTTAGGGTCGGTCGTTGGCGATCATAGTTGCGCCGCGTTGGCGGGATCGCTTGTCGCGCCGGGGTCTCCCATTGGGCCTCTGCAGCAACGCGGCTGTCATGATGGAAGGGCACAGGTGGAATTCTTTTTCAGACAGGCTCGCTAGCAGAGCTTGTTTCGTCGGCACTTTTCCAATTTGGTCGCGCAGGGGGCGTAGCAAGCCGCAAGCACCGGCATGACCTGCGCCGTCTGCGTGCAGGTGGGCTTGCTGTGCTGCGGTGCTGCGCAGCATCTTGACTGACCCTACCTAGCCTAAGGTGTATACGGGGTCGACGTCGCGACGCGATGGAAGCGGGCTAGAGAGAGGGATGGCATTAGGTATTCTTAGCATGGCTGATATGGGCGCAGACTCAGATCACATGGCCCCGCTGGCCGGAAATGATCGACCGCGGCGGACACTGGGGCCGCTGCTGATGACTGCTCGAACAGCGCGGTCTCTTGGGGGTGATCCGAGCTTCTACCACTTCCATTCCATTCGTACCACAGGCGTTTAGCCCTGCGGCAAGCGGCTGCTCAACTGCTCTGCCACTACTACTGCCACCGTTGACTCTGCCTCTCTTTCGGTATGATGCATGACATAGGAGGAGCCGGCTTTCATCGCTTGCTGATTGGCTTCGACACCGTCTTGGCGGATTGCCGATCTTTCACGGCACGGTCCGCTACTGCAGGTCGGCGCCGACGCCAATCGCCGGCTGTGCCTGAATGCCAAGAGCGCCACATCTGCAAGGTACGAGAATAATTTGCGACGCCACAGTCATCGCGGGGGGTGGCGGACGCTCGAAACGGCGCAGTCGTCGACGCCGCGGTGTTACAGGCGGAGTAGTGTCGCAGAGTTGGCGGCGCCCTGGGCCACTCCACTGTGTCGCGAATAGATCAGACCACCTGACAGCACCTCACGACGCCGACTGTCGCATGCTGCAGGCCGGTAGCCGACGTGCTCTACCTCCTCTAGCCGGACGGAGGTATTCCCAACGCTGCCAAGCAGAGGCCCGGGCAACAGCAGCCTGCTGGAGCAGTGTGTGTGGGCCAATACGAGCTAAGATACGCTCGTGCTGGCAGCGGCGCGGCGGCGGCGCTACATTGCCTCTGTACCTTTTCTTCTTGCTTTGATCCCCCTCGTCGCGTGTGCATACACATGCAGCCAGGCAATAATAATCAGGTACGCCCGGCAAAGCAAACTGTACATGCGCTCGGCGAGTGTGTACCTCAGTAGCCGACGTCTCCCCTTGGGCGCTTCCCTTCTATCTTTACCTACACTTGCTGTGCTTGCACAAGTCGCCTCGTGCAGCTTCAAGCGCCCTGCCTGCTACTGCTAGCAAAGCGTACTCGCTGTTTGCGCCGCACGGGCTCGACTTGGCCTGGCATCTGACTTCACTCGCTCGCCGGTGATGACTGACGAGCCATCATTGAAAGCCTAATTTCTTCGAACCCCCCCTCTGCACGCGTTCAATCTTTCCGCGTCGCACTACGCCATCACCGCAGTCCGCGCGCGCACCGAGCAGCAAACACATACCGCCGCTATGGCATTCTATCAGATGCACACGCCAAGTCAGTCGACCGCCACCTTCCAGAGCATCGACGACTGGAAATCCTCCAGACCCGAAAGCAGAGACACTTGGAGGCCATGGCGTATGCCAGAAGGCGGTGATTCCACAAACCGCCTGAACCCACTCCCGGAATCTCCTGGACAGACGCCTCCTCACTCGCCACGCTTCCCAGCCCCGGATGACGGGCCACCAGTATCGCCCTTTGGCCCGCCCAAAGACTTTGATTCACTGGAAAGCCCCCCGCCGAAAGCACCTCCAAAAGGCCCTCCAGGCGGGCCGCCGCCCGATGGAGGAACGACGGCATGGCTGCAGGTGCTAGGCGGCTTCTTCCTCTTCTTTAACACCTGGGGTTTGATCAACGCCTTCGGTGTCTTCCAGACGTATTACAGCGGGACGCTTCTTACGAACAAGACCAATTCGCAAATCTCATGGATCGGTACCTTTACCAGCTTCCTGCTGTGTGCCAGTCCGATCTCATGGGGCCCACTTTTCGACATCGGTTCGCCAAAGTTCTTGGTGTGCTTTGGATCGTTCTGTGTGGTCTTTGGTTTGATGATGACCAGTCTCTGCCAAGAGTATTGGCAATTGCTTCTGGCACAGGGCATTGTCTGCGGACTCGGCGGCGGTGCGCTCTTCATCACTGCTACCTCCATCCTGCCAAGCTACTTTGCGAAGAAGCGGGCCTTGGTCATGGGCATCTCGGCTTCCGGAAGCTCTCTAGGAGGCATCATCTTCCCTCTGGTGTTTGAGCATACACAGGAGAAGATCGGTTTCGGCTGGACGGTGCGCGTCATTGGTTTCATCTCCCTCGCGACGCTTGCCATTCCATGCCTGGTTGTCAAACCGCGTGCAAAGCCACCCGGTCGCCGGAAGATCTTCGACATCTCGATCTTGAAGGAGGTGCCATTCGGGATTATGAACCTGGCGACCTTCTTCGGCTTCGTCGGCCAGTACATCCCTTATTTCTTCATCGAGCAGTATGCCGCCGAGCATGGCATGGGCATACCCTTTTACATGCTCATCTTTCTCAACGTCGGGTCCTTGCCTGGACGTATCCTACCCAGTCTGCTGGCGGACAAATTCTTCCCTCCCCTACATGTTCTTGCATTCTGCACAGGATGCGCGACGCTGTTGGCGTTCTGCTGGATCGCCATCACCGAGAGCACAGCGGGTCTCGTCGTCTGGTGCGTATTCTATGGCTTCTTTTCTGGGGCTTTCGTCAGTCTGCAAGGCGCGGCAGTGGCGTCCATGGCGACCAATATGGCCACTATCGGCACGCGCTTCGGCATCAACATGTTCTGCGGCGCTCTCGGTATCCTGATCGGCTCGCCGGTCGGAGGCGCCATTTTTCCTTCCTCTTGGGTCGGTTGTCAGCTATTCTGCGCCTTTACGCTCCTCTGCTCCACGGTATCGATTGTCGGTACCTGGTTCGCGCACCAAGCGCGCAACGGACGAGACCACAGCAAGCTGCCTAGTTGAACTGTCACCACAGATGGCCGCCCATCTTGCATGCTTCAATGATCGTCGGTGACAGAGCTGTAGTGGAGGACAGGAAGTTTTCCAGGCCACCCACCACAGACATGCCGCGCTGGCTATGATCGCCAGATGTCGGTCCCAGACGAGCAGGGGGCCTGGACTTACCTCGAATGACAGGCCTTGGTCAAGTCCATATTTGCTTTCCTTGAATGGCACAGAAGGTCCCACGGGCGATGAGCTCCGGCGCCCCGTTCCCGCTTGATTTCGATTGAGAGGCGCTGGTGGTTGGAAGGCTTCCGACAAGGACGATGAAATAAAACGGGGGAGCTCGCCCTTACCTGATTAAGGGCGCTGGGGTATTCAGCGCATTAATGGCTGTGAGGACGAGACAGGGCGCACGAGTTGCGAGGAATTTGCGAGTTGTGGAGCCTAAGACGCTGAGAATCTTGACAACCGCACTTCTTCCGAGAAGTACGTCGCTTGGAACATATTGAGTCTTCGTTGTGAGTCGTGATTGTGGCTTCAATGGCAGCTCAACGAAGCAAGGAACAGGGACTGATCAAGGGGGCTGCTTCCTACACGGGTCATGGGGAAACAGACAGGATTAGCGCTGCGGAACCTTGTGCTTTTGGGAATGTTTTGGTACAACTTGGTGACTCGACTGCCCGGTTGTGTACAGTACGCGAAGACTGTTGTGCTTCAATGCGCCGCCTTCTTTTTGATCGTTTTTGTTCGTGTACAAGAGGATACCTCTGAAGATGCAGCATTGGATTCGTGAAGGCATGGACGATACACATCAACGCTTCTGCGCGAATGAGAGGCGATGAGCAGAGTTCAGCTGCACGGCCGATAATTCCTTTTCTCAATGTGAGCAGTCTGGTACTCCCTTGCCAGAATCTTTGGTTGTTGTCTCATTCCCACTGGTGACTGCCCGACAGCCTTGCCCCGCAATATCACGGCCCGCTCTAACCGCTCTGGGCATGGTACAGTTCGTGAGGTGAAAGCACTTGAAAGCGTGCTGCATTTTCACTTCATCCTAGGTATTACTGCTACAGCAATAATGTCTTCGCTCAGACCGACGTCAAGGGCTTTTGGCGCCTTGACGTGCCGGGCGTGCAGGCGCCCCGTTGCGCAGGGGAAGCAGCTGCTGCGATGGCAGGCCATCCGTAGCATGTCTGCGGAAAGCCAGCAGAAGGTATACCGTACAGAGGCGCTTTCCAGGCATGGATCCATACTAACACGTTAACAGCTTCTTTCCTCTTCCCTCGAGGATGGGGACCCTAGTGTGTTCGAGATCATCCGAAAGGTGCGGCCGACTCACACTCACTTGCGAACACACCAAGAGCCAGTGGTTTAACACCAGTAACAGGAGAAACGAAGACAGAAGCACTTCATCAACCTCATACCCTCCGAAAACTTTACGAGCCAAGCGGTGCTCGATGCGCTAGGCAGCGTCATGCAGAACAAGTACTCCGAGGGTTACCCCGGCGCAAGATACTACGGCGGCAACGAGCACATCGACGAAGCAGAGAGACTATGCCAGCAAAGAGCATTGCAAACTTTTGGTCTGAAAGAGTCTGAATGGGGAGTGAACGTACAGCCGCTTTCCGGATCGCCTGCAAACCTGTACGCATACAGCGCACTGCTAAATGCCCACGACCGAATTATGGGTCTGGATTTGCCCCACGGCGGTCACCTGTCACATGGCTACCAGACACCCACCAAGAAGATTTCAGCCATCTCAAAGTACTTCGAGACGCTGCCTTACCGATTGGATGAGTCGACGGGCTTGATCGACTACGAAAAGCTGGAGGAGCTTGCACTGCTGTATCGGCCACGCATCATTATCGCGGGAACGAGCGCGTACAGCAGGCTTATCAACTACAACCGGTTCCGGGAGGTCGTGGAGAAGGTTGGCAATTGCTATCTGCTCAGCGACATGGCGCATATTTCAGGCTTGGTCGCAGGTGGCGTCATCCCCTCGCCCTTCGAGTACTCCGATGTGGTCACCACGACGACTCACAAGAGCTTACGAGGACCGAGAGGTGCGATGATATTTTACCGTAAGGGAACCAGACGGATAGATAAGAAGACGGGCGTGGAGGAGAAGTATAATCTGGAGGGACCGATCAACTCTTCTGTGTTCCCCGGGCACCAAGGCGGGCCACACAATCACACAATTACTGCCTTGGCCGTGGCACTGCACCAAGCGCAACAACCGGAGTTTAAAGCATATCAGCGAACCGTTCTGGAAAATGCAAAGGCACTTGCGGCTCGTCTGGGTGAAGGTAAAGAGAGTGGCGGCCTCGGCTACAACATCGTCAGCGGTGGCACCGACAACCATCTTGTCCTGGTCGATCTGAAGGATAAGAATATCGACGGTGCGCGCGTAGAGCGTGTGCTAGAGCTCGTCGGCGTGGCCGCGAACAAGAACACGGTGCCTGGCGACAAGTCTGCCATGAAGCCTGGCGGTCTGCGAATGGGGACCCCTGCCATGACTACTCGCGGCCTCCAGCCTTCCGACTTCAAGCGCGTTGCGGACGTGGTGCATCGCGCAGTCAACATCACGAAGATGCTCGACGGCAAAGCAGTTGAAGATGCCGAGAAGCGAGGCCGGAAGAACCCGAAGAGCGTCAACGCGTTTAGAGAGTATGTGAAGGAAGGCGAGGAGTGCGTGGAGATCATCGAGCTTAGGCGAGAGGTCGAGGACTGGGTCGGTACGTTCAGTCTGCCGTGGGACAAGTCGTCGTAGTATGGGACTGGTCTGAGGCGCTGCCGGTTCGAGTGATATGGGGATATGTGATGCATGATGAGCTCTGGCGTACAACAGCGACATAATTCAGAGCGAGCCGTACCTGGCAGCCATATTTGAGAGGTTGACCTTCTTCATTCACTGTAAGCCTCCGTTGGGCTGTCCAGTACCCAGGACAACGATTTTGCAAGTGACTCGCACCTACCGCGTCGAACGCTCCTTCCGTTTTCGCGCACGTCTTGCACCGACGCCACGTGGAGTGGGGCTGGGGCTACCAACCCGACCAACATCTTATCTTACCTTAGCATCATAGGAGGCGACAAGCATTCGCACACCACATCACGAGCATCATCGCGCAACAGCTACTCGTCATGGCGGCGCCAGTGGTGTACTTCTCGTACAGCACCGCAACCTACACGACCTCCATCGGCACGCCGGCTTCAGCCTTGACAGTCACCGCGACCGTCTCCGACTACATTCCCCAAGCCGGACCCAGCGCGCTATCAGACTGCTCCGTCTGCGCCGACAACGGTATGATCCCAGGCGCGCTGCCAAATTCCTACTACACAACGCAGCACACCGCTCAGCCGTCCGCCTCGACGGGTCCCAAAGATCCTGGATCAGGTGGCGTGCTTGCCGCAGCACCCACATCGCAAGACGCTATATGGTATTGCCAGCCCTGGACCCTTTCAGCGGCTTGTCTGCTGCTGGTGTACTCTTTACTCTCGCTTGGTGCGCTATGGCTGCTGCTTGTCACGCGAAAGGTCGATTGGAAGCTCAATGTAAGTGTTCATGATTCGTGGGTGAGAGGTCTTTAACCTTGTCTGACAAGCAGAAGTGGATAGCTGAACCCTCGCCCCAACCGCGCAGTCGACGGGAGGATTTGCTCGAGCTGTGGGGTGTCACTTCTTCGTGGGACGAGGCAATGGAGAGCCTGGCTCTTGCACGACGGCAGTCGACAACGGCACGCCCGGCGTTCCGGCGAAGCAATGTGTCGTTTGCTGAGACTGTGATTGACTTTGGTGAGGATGAAGCCAATGATCTGCGGCAACAGCAAGCATCACGGCCACGGTACTACAGGGGTGGAGCGGCGTCCGAGTTGATCGAGATGCAGACCTTGACGAGGCCATCGTACATCTCGCCACTAGCGCAGCACTTAGGGCGCGAAGGTCACGACAGCCAGACTGCTGATCTCGCACTTCGTCACCCTATTCACAGGGTTACGACTGGCGCGCATGACCCTTACCGCCCGCGTGCTTGGGGAATTCGATATGGGCTCTCGACCGACGAACACGAGGCGCAGCTGGAGGCCTGGAGGCTACATGAATTGCACCGGTCGCGCATGGGGACGGCTGGTGGTGTACCTCATTGAAGGGAAGGCTCAGGGGGTCGGAAGGCAGGCAAGTATGGGGTCGCTAGGTGGGACGCTAGGTGGGACCACATCACGCAGTCTGGCAAAGTGAATGGAATTCAAGGCGACCTTGAAAATTAAGATAGCAAGCACGGCTTGTGATGGGGAACTGCGAGTGCAACAGCAGCTAGTCGACCGGTGTCGCCGTTAGACAGAAATAAGACTGGATTGATTTGCTGAAACGACGTGTCGCGCTGCTCGTCAACTTTGCCCTCATCTTGCTCTACAGACGCTCTCTAGTACAACCTCAGTTGATTTGCAATTGGTCTCGACGCTCTATGTAAGCCCTGCTGCAGCTGACGCACTCCAGCTACGTACTTGAAGGCCTTGGGCACAGTTTCGACGCTGGCGCCATAGTCTCTGGCATTCTGTGCGATTTTCGACTGGGAGCAAGCTAACGCTTCTCTTCAGGCTTCGCAGGCAGAAGGAACCCTATGGTCTCGACGACTTATCGTTGCCCTGCAGAATCTCTCATATCGTAGCGCCATTGCCGTGCCGATACTGCAATTTACCTGTTCTTCTCGCTTTGTCTGAGCCTGTTCTCAGACACATGGATCAAACCCCGTGGTTGTGAGACTTGGAAACGTGGGCAACGAAGAGCAACGAAGAGCAACGGCTTCCCGACCATGTATCATGCTTGATTGACGAGCACGGTTTAGTCCGAATTGACTGTTTTCTTGCTCCGTGGCCCTATGCAGCATTGGAGGTAGGTCTGTAGGTAGGTAAGGTATTTGAAGTAGGAGATACATAGACTAGTCCCAATTGGGTGCTAGCTCAAGATCGTCACCAATCCCCGTTCTTTTAGACCTTGACCCGAACACTGGCGTAGCAGTACACCATTAACATGGCTTCCAACTTCAGCGCAGCGAATCTCAATGATGTGTCGGGCCTTGTGGCTGTCGTCACCGGAGGAGGTACTGGTGTTGGGCTCATGCTTGCCAAGACTCTCGAATCCAACGGAGCCAAGGTCTACATCACCGGACGGCGATTAGAGAAGCTGCAAGAGGCGGCCAAGACAGCCGAGCATGGCAACCTCATCCCCATCCAAGGCTCGACGACCTCGCACGATGATCTGCAAAAGGTCGTCGATCAGATCACCAAGGAGACGGGCTATATCGACGTGCTGGTCAACAATGCCGGGATGACGACTTTCGACGGCTCGCCCAACGCTCGGCCTATGCCTACGGCTCAGTCTTCTGTCAGCGAGGTGAGGGACTACTTCTTCAACTACCGGCCCCAGGAAGTCTGGACAGATACTCTGGAGACGAACGTCGGGGCTGTCTTTACCACCTCGATGGCTTTCTTGGAACTGCTGGATGCAGGGAACAAGCGGCGGGCGAAGGAGGCGCCTACTAGCCAGATTATTACTATTGGTAGCGTTGGAGGGTTGAACCGCTTCACAACGAGCTTCATCTACAACGCGAGCAAGGCGGGTGTGCACCATCTTATGAAGAATCTCGGGTCGTTCTTCGTCCCATTCGACATTCGGTGTAACATCATCGCGCCTGGTTGTGAGTCCTTTGCCACCTATCGGTTTTAATCGCGGTGTTACAGAAGCTGACTCTCTCCGTACAGGGTTCCCAAGCGACATGACAACTGCCGTCCAGAAGCAGTGGGAGAGCACTGGCGGCGTCATGCCGCGCGAGCTAGTGCCTCAGCAGCGCATGGGCAATGTGCAGGAAATGGCAGGCACGATCCTGTACCTTGCCTCGAAAGCGGGTGGCTACTGCAACGGCAACGTCATGCTCATAGACGGCGGTTTCCTGCAGAACCATGCCGGAGGCTAGTATGCCCTTCTCGCAATTGGATAGTGCACAGCACGAGATGGGTTGGATAGACGACATAGAATTCGCCGGCCACGCCTGGTGGCCACCGAAACAAGCTACATCTCGAAGCAGGGAATCGCTCACACGGGTATATTGTAGACTCAAAACACGCCTCTTGCCCCTCGCTGTTGCAGACCAGCCGGTCTGGCAGCTGCCTCTCCCCTCCACCGGGCCATGCTCCCTAAGCAGATCGCCAGCCATTCATAGCGCCATTGCTCCGTTCCCAATAATCCGAATTTTATCGCCTCAAATATCGGAGTAGTCGCCCGTTGCGCCTCGCCTGCAAACACAACTCGTAAGCTTGCGAACGTCAATATCATCTAAACGCAGCCACGTCAGCTAAGCCTGCACTTTGCACGGACGACAGCGACCCGACCACACGACGCTCACATCACCTTCGAACACTGTGCTGAACATCACTCCCACCCGCGAAAAGACCCGGATCCACTGACCTGTAGCCACTATTCCGCTTGCTCTTGCCTCGTCGCGGCGGCGCGGCAATACTCGAGTGCTCTTCGATCACCTCTACGATATCGTCACCCTCTACTCGGCGCTCCGGACGTGGGGGATCGTCCGCTATTACCGTCTCGCGAAGGCGACTCGGCTCGCGCGGAGGATTCACGTCGCGTATTATCCTCTCCTGCCGTATCACTCTATCCCGTTCCCGGCGCGCGGGACTGCGACTGCGCATCTCGGTCCGCCGACTACTGCGCCGGGGTCTGGGCGAGCGTGACCGTCGGCTATAGTGTTCCTCCTCTTCATAGCGGCTGCTGCGGATGAAGCCGCCACCGTTGCTAAGCGACCATAGCAGCCAGAGGATGAGAAGGAAGCCGAGGACGCTGCCCAGGACTATGCCGACCACGACGCCTGGTGAAGGACCGGCATTCAGGCCTTGATAGACTGTTGGTATTGCCACAATGTTACCGTCGTCTTGACGAGGTCGCAAGCGCGCTGCCCGCTTCAGGACTTGTCTACTTGTGCTGGAGAAGAAGTGGACGGCTTGGTCGGCTGCGGCGCGGAGTTGCCGGGAGTCTAGGATCCTCGTGTCTTGTGCAGGCGACATCGCGCGCGGGTAGAGATGGGATAAGGCAGGCATTGCGCCTGGTTCCACGCTGAAAGCGCCCCTTCGTGCGGTCCTTCAGCAGTGTCTGGTTGCTTGCTGGTTCTCAGTCGAGGTTGTCGTACGGCTGGTGCGCGCGCGTGTCGCTCGGCGGGGAGTGCGGGCCGATGAGTGCCGAGTCCGTGGGCGACGACGAAGCTTATGACGGAGTGATATACCGGACGAATTGAGTGTACGGTTACAGTATATTGCAAACGACAGTAATAAGAGAGCGACAGAAAGTTATGGTTGCGGAAGAAGATGGCAAGTTGCGCAGCTGACGTCGAGTGCAGGTGCTTGCGGGCAGTGAGGTGTATTGGACGTGTGGCTGGTCTGGTCGTCTAGAAACGAAGTGGCTGAGGACAGGATCTACCCGCTCCACGTCGCGACGCCGGGGCGGCCACAGAATCCGAACGCCCGACGTCAACCCTGGATTACAAAGGTCAGATCGACCCGACCGAATTGCCATACACGAGAGGCGTTTGATGACTGAAGCAGCCTGAAAGGTATTGTGCGAGGAAAGCGAGGAATGATGCACCGACCCTGACGAGCTTGTCTGGTGATGTCGACCCGTGTCGTCTTTCACATCGCCATAGTATCCGCGCGTCCTCAGCACTTATGCAACGGAGTGCAGCTTCATCCTTGAACGTCCATATACATACCTCACAGGTACCAAGAGACACATACCGCACAGCAAATTGCTTGTTTTGCATCGAGCTTGCAGCGGGTCAAGGACAGCCAGAATGCTCAAGGGATGACTTGTAACCTTGAGGTATGATATGCGTAGCAACGCCCTGTGAAGGCGCTCGGGTGGTGAGGTTTCCCCCTCCTCGTGGCCTTGTGGCCTTGTGGAAAGCTGCGAGAACAAGATGGAGTACCTTGCTAGCAAATGGATGGGGGACGTCAAGGTAGTCAAGCATGGTAAATTGGTAAAGCGTGCGAATATCGTTCCAATCACAGACCAGTAGACGGGCACGCGAATAAAATATAGGAAGTCGTTCAGATGTACGAGTATATATGGTGGCGGGCAAGGGCGTCGGAAGAGACTAGAGGACTAGAGCAGTGCCTTAGGTGTAGCGTGATAGCAACAGTAAGGTATAGGGCCGTCAGGGCGGAAGGGAATGGGGCGTAGAGCGGCTCCTCCCTTACCTAATGTGAAACCAATGCGACGTCCTCAAAAAACCTCGAGCCCTGCGTGAAGATCTTCTTCTTAGCCGCCGGGTCTACTTCGTAGTAGCAGGTACAAGGACGAGAATCTATCAAACACCATAGACGACCAAGGCGTACCAGCACAGTAGGTAGGGAGAGCCTTATTGAATGCTAAGGTAGGTAGGTAAGGTATCGATGGGAAGCTCTACCTGGATTTCTTTTGTAACACAGCCACTCACTCAGCCCTACTCTTTTATTTCCGGACGCCAGCATGCCTGCGCGGCTGTGCTACGGCGGATCTCCATATCCCTATCATGCCGCCTTCGACCTTGGAGGTCTTGTGTCAGATTCAGAATGTAAGATATAGACCTGCTGGTGTACAAAGTACCGGTTCGAGCAGACAGGGTTGTTCCCCCTCAGCATCGCAAGAGAGATCTCTTCAATTGGCGTTCAAGGCTTACTTCGGAACTCCAACCAACTTCATGGTGTAGCACTACACAGCGGCTCAGCGAGCTCGGACGGAGCCACGTCTGTAGTGTACAGTCTGCAGTGAGGGCTTGATCCATCAGCTGAGAAGCCTTCACTTCAACTGGCCTAAACCAAGCCTTTCTCTCTCTATCACAACGCGCGGCTACTCCACTGAGCTTGGACTGTCTTGACTGGGCTCTGCGGTATAAGCGTTTGGAGAGTCCCAAGACTCACGGCACCCGGTGGTCGTCCACCAAGCCTCCAATGGGCCTACTCAACTCAACCTGCCCAACCCTCGCTGGCGCCGAAGACTACAATGTCCACGGTACAGCGTGGAAGTTCATGCTGTACACCGCAGGTCTCTGCATGTGCATTACGATCGGAATAGCGCTATCGCTCATCACCTTGCATATCCAGCGCTACCGGGCCCCGAAAGAACAACGCCAGATTATCCGAATCGTCTTCAGCGTGATACTCTACGCCCTAATCGCATTCTTCGAAGTGTACAGCTACAAGGCCGCGCAGTACATTGATCCGATCGGCGACCTGTACGAGGCCTTCGGACTTTGGTAAAGCAACATCTAGTCGACCGTAATTCAGACGCTTTGCTTACACATTAGTAGCGCACTGTTCTTGCTGTTCATCCAGTACGCAGCACCTGACGGCTCGTTCGATGACGATGAGTTCAAAGCAGTCAGAGCGGCGGAGGAGACTGCAAAGACCTACGACTGGCCAAGGATCTTCTGGATTTCGGTCTTTCAATACCCACTCTTCGAATTTGGCTGCGTTGTCCTAATCGAGACCACGGAGGCCACCGGGACATACTGTGCGAATAGCCTGGGACCTCAATTCTTCCACCTCTGGTATGAGATCATTGCGAGTATCTCCATCAGCGTTTGCGTACTTGCGGTCGTTGGTTTTCGGAACAACATGAAACGCCGCTTCAAAGTACGGAGATGCCTGTCAAAACTGATCTGCTTCAAGGCAATCGTCTTCATTCGCTTTACGCAAGCATGGGCCTTCAGCGCCCTGCTCTCGTACGGCTTCATCACGACCGGAGAGAACTTCCAGTACAACGACCTCGTGTGGGGCGTCCCGGGCTTGGCAACCTGTGTCGAGATGGTCATCTTCTCCCTAGGCTTCTTTTACTGTTTTAGCTCTACCGAGTACGGCTCGGCAGACAAGCCAGACGAAGAGCCCATGCTTTGGTGGAAAGCCGTCTTCGACGTCCTTAATATATGGGACCTCTTAGCAGGTATTGCGCGCATCTTTCCGCTTTCCACCGAAGCGCATCGTACGGGAAATTGGAGGAGGTGGCGCGGAGCTCAGCGGGAGAATGCCAGAGTTGCTGCGAGAATGGTTACAATGAACAAGCATCGGCACCAGAAGCGAGGCAGTAAAGGCAACCGACCGACTATGGAGCTTCATGGGAGCACAGTTGCAATAGTGGGACCTTCTGGACTGCATCGGACGCCATCTCAGACGAAAGTGCCATACAGCAGTGCAGAGTCCATTGCTATGACAGACATGAGCGGCGGTCCACGCATCAGTCGTCCTTCGTCAAGACCATCGCCGCACTATGATGGAGGCTCCGTACCGACAGACGTGGTCGCAGTGGGTTCCGTGTCATCAAGAGGCCGGCAGGATGGACGGTATGATCTGGAGGCGCCTTTACCGGTTGAAGGCAGTCCGGCAGGTATTGCCAGAGAGCACGAGATGGTGTAGATTTACATTTTGACAATCGTTACGCGGCTGTTGCTTCCCAATTGTCGATGGCGCCGTCCTTTTGCAGACGAGATGCGGAAAGGTGTAGACATGACATCGTCCACTCGACAGTTACCCTCCTGGCGTAATATGAGCGGCTGACGAAAGATGCACAACCGCCAACGCCACGTGGTCCTCCGTCACCTGTCTTGCGCTTGCAATGGTTGCGTGAGATGCATAGGATGAATCGTGCAGTCACACAGACGGGCACGAGACATACACGACATATATGACATACACAGCCGACAAGGCCAAGCGCTTGGATGCGCCAGATGAGCACCCCGCGGAGCCAGCTCCGCCACATCAATCCTCCATCCTCCCAACCATGGATGCGGGTGGCTGTTGGCTCTACGAACGGACATGACCCGTGATGTAAGCGACGCAATACTGCCGATGCTTGCGTGATTGTCTCATGGCACCCGCCTCGACGACTCTTTGTTCCGCTCAGAACATCTGGATCTGAGAACATTCTTCACCTCTCTGCCTCAGGGAAGCCCAAGGTCAATCGACCACCTCCGCGTAGCGAGCACACAGCCTGTTGCAACATGCCCGACGCTTCGCCGAGACATTCAGACAAGGACATTCGCGCACAGCAGTACCGAAAAGCTGTTCCTACTACATCCACCACTACATGCGCCACCGCCTTCCGCTTCCAAGACCGAGACAGCAGTGCCAGTGCCAGCACCCATGTTCCCCAGTACCACCCACACGACCCACCCCCACCCTATCACAGAGTTCCCACCAATTCTACAGACACTACTACGAGCAGCAGAGCTGGCAAAGGCCAGCGTCAAGCCCCCACCCCGTCTACAAGCCATGTAGGTTCCTGCGGCAATCCTGCGTCAACCGTCATGGCCGTGATGGGCCCACCTAATAGTACCAAACAACCCCGCGACAAACCGCGATTCAAAGAACGACTGCGGTCCTGGATGGGCGAGGATCCTTGGGGGACGAAGGCCGGCGGCTCTTTTCATGTAGGGCCTAACAGGAACATGACCTCAGGCGAGTGGAACGTTCAAGGGGTAAGGTTGCGAGACTACGGAGCCTTGGGCAGGTCTAAGAGGTCTTGAGTAATTGTCAAAGGTCTGGCTTGCATGCATCGAACGTTGCTTTTGGGTAGGCGAATGCGACTAGGTAGTCTAAACCGTGGCCGTGCTACGATATGCACACGCCATCTTGACGACAATGGCCTCCGTCCGTCGCTATCCGTGTGACAATCTTTGCTTTTGTCAAGATGTCTAGAGGTTCGGTTTGCTGTTGAAGCTGATGGGTTGTTGGAGTGATGGAACCGGTCCGGACTCTCGTCCTGATGGTATCGAGTGAGCCGTAAGCGGGTGTGATGGAGATGGTAAGCCCTGCAAGAGTACGACGATGTTGGTACATTCGCATCTTGACATGACGGAACGAGGCGCTATCACGGCGGGAGAGCGCTGCATAGCTGACAACATCGATACTTCATGCGTCATGTGTACCCAGAGGCGCTTCCAGCTTCTGATCCGGACGCCATGAGCGATAGTCTGGAGACTGTCCCTGTGTTGAGAAACCGGCACAACCGTGACGACGCGATAGAGAGCCTCCGCCGATGCGTCGTAGGAGATCATAGGCTACATTCCGATTCCGGTCACTGCGATAGTGATCGAGGTCAGTATCTTCGTCATCATTCTTTCTTGTAGTAAGACTACTGCTTATGTCAAGAGGCTCTCAGATCGTGTGAGGTCCGGCAGTCACTTCGGATGGTGTTCTCAGCCACAACACGGGTAAGGGTAGAATACCGCGGTCGAGCTGCGAATGGTCACAACAGAAAGGTGGTGGAAACAGAGGTTTGGCTGACGCAAGCACACGACCGTCTCAGGATGCGCAACGTCCCATAATGCATAGTGAAATAAGACGTGTTGTGACTTGTCTCGGCATATTTCACCGCCTAGCGCTAAATGCCATTTCAGGCTTTGCCACCCACTTTGGAAAGCGTGACCCTGATGCGACGCCAGACGCCTTTCCCAGCTTTACCGGCCTTGATCGTCACAGCCGCGCCAGCCACATTGTTCGAGGTCTTCATTGTCGCATGTTCATTCAATTTCCTCTCTTCCAGCGCAAAGTCGCGCGCTTTAGGGGTATGAGCTTCCTTTTCAAAGCCTAGCGAGTGGACGCTAAGCCCCGAGTCCTTTCTCTTGACATCCTTCACCGTTTTGCCCGCGCCAGAATCCTGCAGCAAGCCCTCACCGCCTGCCATGGACTCTGCGCGCCGCTAATCAATCCCGTGCTCGCGTTTGAGCTTTTCTAAGTTCTCTTGCCTTTCAGCAAGATCTGTTTGTGTTTTTGCCATCTTCTCTGGCTGGTGGTAGAGGACCACGAGATAGCGGCTCTGAAAGTTGAAGCCGTTCAGCTTGTCGCAGGCACTTTTCGCATCTACGACATCTTCGAAAACGACGAAGGCAGTGCCCTTGGTGTTGTTGGCAATTCCTTGGCGGATTTGTCTGCGGTGGTGTTAATATACAGGTGCAAGCACCAGTCGCGTGAGCGTCGAAGGTCGCGTGCGCGCCTAGGCAGACGTACCTGATGGCTCCAAAGCGACCGAAGAGATCAAACAACTCTTCGGGAGTGACCTGGCGCCGTTAGCAGAGGCGCAACTCATTCTGACCGCCGAGACTGACCTGATATGAGAGGTTCTTGACGAAGAGGGCTCGGTTGACTTCTGGCGCTAGCTTGCCTCCGCTGCGACTCATGCCTTGGCTGAGAGGTGGTGCTGCGATCAGACGTGCCGGTTGAGGATCTGCGGGGTGGTGTAGAGCGAAGGACGGATGGTCGAATGGACCTCTGACGAACCACCTGGGGAGTCGACAGTTCAGTTCGAGGTGCGTGATAACGTGACAGCGTGACCGACGGAGACCATGCCGGAAGTTTCCAAGTTGCCGAAAGATGCCTTATCAGTCCGTAAGGCACGATAAGCCATTAGCCTATCAGGCTGCCGCCTTCTCCGCAGCCGCAACCTCAATGCTTAGGTTGGGCGCGGCGTGGCCCGTGTGTCACTCCCGTCCGTACTCTGCAGCGAGGCAGTGTGAGGGACGGTAACACGTGACTATCCAGGTACCTACCTGACGTATGTACACCACTGCACCTTTACTGTAAGGTCGCGAAGGGGACTTTGGATGGAATGGAGCAGCATACCTAGGTACCGCGATTTCGACCTTCACATGGGCGCGACATCATTGTACATGCATGCGACAGGCACTCAAGCATTCGAGGCACCTGTAGACGGCATCACAACGCGGAGCGCAACAAGTCTCGATCGGCCGTTGTTTGGCGTGACTGCGCCTGCCCCGCCCGCCAGCGAGCGCTTCAGGCGCTCCACAACGCGACTCCACCGCCTGCCCGCCTACGACCACCATCGCAATTGCGCAACAAGCTCTCGCACACACCAAGACATACTGCAGACAGTCAAAGAGCACGTGGAATTGCCAACGGTCTACTCGAGACCACGCAAAAGAGCCTGTGTGCGCGTTGGGGGCACAGTGACTCCGACCACCTCCGGCCTCCGCAATCGCCCCAAGCCCGCACTCACCGCCGAGATCACCGCTGAAGAGATATGGAGGGCTGGAACACCACGTTCAAGAGGCCGGCTGGTGCACGGCCAGACAACCTCAGCTCGCCTTCACCGCCCAGAGCTCACATTGAACCTCTGTCGCCTGCACGTCCCAAGCCGATCGAGCCTCAATTCAACTATCCCGCCGTAGGCAACTCGCCAAACACCTCCACTCGACCAAACCAGCTACACGCCGCGACCTCAAAGCCGAGGTTGCAAAACTTACAACAAAAAGCCGGACATAAGCGAACACCGTCCACGATCGACACTCTCGCCGAGGCGGCGCTAGCGGAGAGCCCGTCGTGCCCTTCGCGTCCAAGGAACAGCTCTGCATCAGACCAGCAGAATGGCCACAATGGCGCTCGCCAATACATCTCAGCATGTGGAGCCAGTGAGCCACCTCACAAGCGCGCAAGGTCTGAGCTGTTGCCGTCGCCGCAGGTCGGAGTCTCCGCCTCGCGTCCGGCGACGAGCTATGAGCACGGTCTGAGTTTCCAGCACCATGGCACCCGGTCAGCGTCGCACACGTACGATAGCCGGGTCGAAGATGCTGCGCTGCTCCTCAATTTCAGAACTGGAGGCTGGCCCTCCAACAGCGCTATGTCACCGCCAGCACGACCAGCTCAGCCAGCTGGACAGAGGCCGCATGCCAACAGCTTTCCTCGAGACAACTATCATTCTCGAAGTGTCGATGCAAGCTCACACGTGCATGCGCCGCTGCTACCTCCTTTCAGCCCACGCCAACGTGAAGTGACAAGTCCGACAGCCTCGAGGCAGCAAGCTCCGAACAGATCTAAACGAGGCTTCAATGCAGATGGGCACCACGACGACCGCGAGCTATCTGACAAGCGCATCCATTCCAGTCACAAGGTACTGGAGAAGACTAAACCCTGTGAGACAAATTCCAGGATTCAAGCACCCACGCAGCTCGACGAGACCGACTCACATGCTGAAAGTACGGACATTGTGATGAATGAAGTGTCCGAGCCAAGTAAGAGCCGCCATAACCGTCTCATAGGCAGGTCAAAGCCATCTAGCAAGAAGAAAGTGGCAGAGAAGGTAGCTAGTAAACGTGCCGGTGCACGCAAAAAGACAACAACAAAACCGAAGAAGGGCGACGCAAGCACGCCACATCAATCGGAAAGTGCACGAGACATGGGGACGCGGCGGAAGAGCATGAGCGCTGCTTCGAATCCAGAGCATCGTGCGTCTACCTTCACTAGGGGTGCCTCTGTGCCTGTGGAAAACCAGATGTTGATCAGAGGCATCTCACTTCTGAAGATTGGTCGTCGACAGGCCAAGGTGGCCCCCGAGACGATCTGTGCGGGTTGCTCAAATTCTCGCGATCGGCCCACCGCTAGCAGTGAGATGGACGAGTGGATATCCTGCAATGGCTGTAAGAGGTGGTTCCACATCGACTGCGCAGGCTTTAAGAAAGCTCACGAAATACGGGATATTGACAAGTACTTCTGTGCGACTTGCGAGCCTGCTCATGGCAAGACTACACGCGTTCGCAAGAGCACTCGGGCTCACGCTTCAGTGGACTATGCCGAGTTGCAGCGCGGCGTACTCAAGACCAGTGAAGAGAGCATGGAACATCACTATATTCAGCCGATCAAAGATGGCTTGCTCTTTCCATTCGACGCCGAAACTTTTCCACGAATGCGACCCGAGCTAGTCACACGAGACTTCTTCGAAAGGAGCGGAGCGTTCGTCGAGCCGATCTGCATCCCTGCAGAATGGAATCCGCGCCCCTGGGAAGAACGTGTAGGCAAGGACACGGACTATGAGAGAGCTGCGGCAACTGGTTCATCTCCGGAGGAGGCTATGGCTGATTTGCTACCGGAACACTTCGAGTACGATGCGGTCGCGGACGATGGCCAGGACAGGCTTGACATGGTCATGCCCGAAGGGCTTACTGTGCGGCAAGTCTGCAACCTGGTAGGACCGGACTACCCTTTAGACGTCATCGACGTCAAAACGCAGAATTCTGGGGCGAAAATGAATCTAGCGAAATGGGCGGACTACTACGAGGAAGAAAGCGATGAAAAGCAGATTCGAAACGTCATCAGTCTAGAGGTTTCGCAAAGCAAGCTCGGACGCCTTCTGCGCCGACCCAAGATCGTTCGAGACATCGACCTACAGGACCAGGTCTGGCCCCAGGAGGAGAAGGACAAAGGCAAGTGGCCCAAAGTGCAATACTACTGCCTGATGTCTATAGCCGACAGTTACACCGACTTCCACATCGACTTCGGCGGCAGCAGTGTGTACTACCATATTCTGAAAGGCAAGAAGACCTTCTTCTTCATTCCGCCGAAGCCGAAACATCTGAAAGCCTACGAAGAGTGGAATGAAAGTCCTCAGCAGAATTATACCTTTCTCGGCGATATCACTAAAGAGTGCTACCGTGTCGATCTTCACGAAGGCGACACCATGCTGATCCCTTCTGGCTGGATTCACGCGGTTTGGACGCCCGAGACGAGTCTTGTAATTGGCGGCAACTTCCTCTCGAGGATGTCGTTCAACAACCAATTCAAGGTTGTTGACATTGAAAAAGCTAATAAGACACCCATGAAGTTTAGGTACCCGTTCTTTCAGAAGATTGTAAGTGGTCTCTGCATGAGCAATCACGAGTTTTCTCTTTTACTGACGATATAGATGTGGTATACGGCGCTGCAGTATTTGCAAGAGGATCCTTTACCGCCTTCAGTCAGCCAACTGTTCTACGAAGGCAAGCAGTTCTATCGAGAGCAGCCGATATGGCAAGACTTTGATGGATCCCTAGCAGCCAGTGACTCAAGGCTTGAGGCGCAGAATTCCCGTTACTACTCCCAGTCCGAGCTGGACGGCCTGCCTGAAGTTGCAAAATACATCTTCCATACGGTCATGGCCGTGTTGGGATTGAAAGAAGGCATTACGGCAGATCAGATGAAGCGAATGAATGCTTCCATTCCGAAAGGGCATGGCGAGCCTCTAGAAGTGGCCAAGACTTTTGCCGTGTGGGTCGCGTGGAAGCGCGGCAACGAGCCGCTCCCGGCGTGGGCGCACCCCGACGCTCTTCTCGACCACATCAAGGAAGAAGGGCCTCAGAAAAAGCTTTCAACACGCGCCATCAGGGATCTGGAGCGCAAAGAAGCCAACACCGCGTACAGAATCGTGCCTGACAGACAGAGCGAGAGAGTGATGAGTCAGAAAGCCGCCGCTGCCGCCGCGACGAATGGCGGCGCATCTCCCAGCCCTGCGCCCCCGCCGCAGAGCGAGCAACCTCCATCGACATATCATCAACAGCAGCCTTTTGCGCATCAGTCCTACGACCATGCATCGCCGTCGATGCCCCCGTCAGTACTCATGATGGCTGGGAGCCCTGGACAGTACATCAGCACGCCCAAGACATCAGTTCTGGGTCCGAAGCGGGTGGCGTGCGACACTTGCAGAAAGCGCCGCATCAAATGCAAGCATAAGGATATGGTGGTTCAAGCCTCCTCGAACGGCTTCCATCAGATGAATGGTCTCGCGCACGACGGCTCGTTCCAGTCGAATTTGGCGCCAGAGCTACACGAGAATATCATCGTCACCCCGTCACGGCCGAGACAGGAGAGCACGGGCAGCCAGCCAACCGGTACCGATCCACATGCAAATGGCTTTCATGCTCACGGCGAAAACGGAAGTGCGCATACAAATGGTTATGGACCCACGCCCGGCACTAACGCGTATATCAACGCAAACATCCCGATGACAATGAATGGTGTCCCCATATTTGGTGATGTGCCGAAGCGTGGAAGGACAAAGGCTTGTTACGAGTGTCGGAAATCTAAAGTGAGTGTCAAGAATTTTGCTGGGCCGATGAAATAGGTGCTGATTAGCTTGACAGAGACGGTGCGTGCACGACGAGCATGGCAACGTAGACCCAGTCAAGGCAGCAGAAACTCCAGTCTCGAGAGCAACCGCGGTATCGAAGAAAAGGCCAGGCGAAGAGGACGATAGCCCTCTCCATTTGAAGAGGACCAAATCCAGAGACGACAGCCAGCCGCCTCCACATTCTCAAGCTGGCACTGCAGGGGTGCTGATGCCGCAACCGGTATCGCGAACAGCATTGCAGCAGCACCCCTTAAGTCGGTCGGAGAGGCCCCCGCCGCCGGTCATCAACGAGCCGGCGCCTGAACCTCAGCAACCCGAAATCGACCCTGGTCTATTCTCTGCTTACCCGGAACCAGCGCCGCAGAATCAGTATCCTAATAATACCTATCCGTACCCGGCTGTTGAGCACGCTCATACCCAAGGGTATGAATATCCGTCTTTGGAGCAGATAGCGAATGAAGTGTTGGATATGAATGGGAGAGTCAATGAGGATTACATCGATGCTCAGCTCAACGCCTTGCCGTACCAGCGTCGGGGTCCACAGGAGCACGTTCTTGCATATCATACCCACGACAGCGCGCCAATGTCAGATTCTCATTCGAAGCCCGACGGGAGTGTTGATAGCGCCGTCTCCCTCCCGAACTTGGACTCCTTCGAGCAAAGCAAGCCGCTACAGAATGGCAATCGGACGGTAGATGACCGTCTAAGGGACGCGCTTGCCTGTGAAGGCTCGATGGGCGTCGATCATACTTCGCCAGCCACACAGCCTTCAGTAGAGATGAATGGCTGTACGGAAAGTGAGTCGGCTCCAGCTACCACCAGTTTGCCACAGCATTCGCCTGATATCAGTGGGCTGCCTCTGTACCGACCACCCGCCCCACTTTCACAATCGCCCGAACAGACGAAGCGCCAGCCAGCGACGACTGTCAATGGGTTTCCCGACTCGGCGCGACCGAAGCTTCGCGAGCCGTCCACGAGCCCGAACTCGACGAAGGCCAAGATGGTCGACAGACAAAGACGGTCCAGCCGCGATCCAAGTCTGCCAGAGACCGAAGACGAGCGACTAGCTCGCGAAATGTACTCGGCGCAGCTTGGCTTGCGCCGACGGCCTAGCAACTAAATGTGCTTGCAAGGAGGATCTTAAGGCTGCTCTATTATTGACGGCCCTGTACAGTGTATAACAAGGTAGATGACATTGTGGTTGTAGCTCGCCGCTCAGATTTGGCACGTAGCTTGAGAAGAACGTGATCCCAGTTCCGTGCTTGTTGTACGTGAGTGGCACTACCCTGATCATTTTGGGTCCGACTTGTGATCGGCGGAGACGTCCGACGATGCGCGAGGCGAGGCCCTTTGGGTGAGCTGGACAGTCGTTGCGCGGAGCTGCAAATGCACGTCAGTCGCCTCCGCCTGCTGACCACCTCAACGATGAAGCTGCTACAGTGATCTCGAGGATCAGCGCACTTCTGAGCGTTGTGGGCTGGCGCTAGACTGGCACCATCCAGCTTGGGCCAAGGCGGACGGTCTGGCCTTTCGGGCCTGGCTACTGTCTGTACCGCAACTGTCGGGCATCGCTTGTGAATGTCTCCCACCGTGGAGTGTATGCCATTCAGATGCCAGGGCCAGCGTGCTTTCTGCCGAGCTGCAGCGACTGACTTGATATCGACGCTTGAGTGAAGTAGGTACTTTGTACCTTACACAGTGCCGTAGAGCCCGTAGCGTGTGTGCCTTGCAGCGGGAGGTCCAGACTTCAACTAGCTCCCACCTCGGCGGCAGCTGCTCCGCCTTTCTCCGCAGCAATCTCGGGACGAGGCAGCTTTAAGCCAACCACGCGTCCTATGTCCTCAACCCAAGGCCTCATCTCCTTGCCGAAAGGGTTGCGCGCAAGGCTCATAGTGCACGCGGAGACCGATTTGGAGGAAGGGCGCTTGCGGCATTATTCGCATGCTGTGCAGGGGTTGGTATGAGTTATCGTGGTGTCGAATTCTCCGGACTGACTATCCATCATACATCTACTAACCCAATTAATAAGCTTGAGCCGTACCACATTCACCCGCCGGCGCCCGATCGAGTTGGTCAATAAAAATAATGCGGGCCTGCTACTGGCATGATGTGTTTTGAACGAAGTGTAAGCGCGTGCTGGCTGCACGATCTTTTAGCTGTAGATAGGAGAGACCAGGCTGCCAGCTTCCGTCGTTCGGTGGGTTGGTTGACCGGGCACATGACGCCGAGGCTGTCCACAGACCAAGACAGACCGACCTCAAGGCCTATCCCAGCTCCCAAAAGTGCCAACCACGCATAGGCACTCACATTGTTGGTCCGTCGGGAAAATCGCGTGAAAGGTCCAATCAGAGCGATCGACCCTCGATGGCTCCAAGCTGCCCAGCAAAGACTTACGTTGGACCCCTCGTCTTATTGGACTTCGTATCTTAGAGCATGTCATCTCGTATTACCAACAAGTATTATCGCCCCTTTAACAATTTACAGCCGGCCATCGGCAACGCCTTTGAAAGTCAGCGGCTGTCATGGCCAACAATAGACAAGGCCAGGCGGCCGGCCGCATGCCCTCGGACCTCATAGGGCTTTAAGCAAGGTCGGCTAGAATTGACTTTGCAGCCACTTCTAAATCTTGTCATGCTCACTCAGGGGAGGCATGTCTCTGATTGGTGAGTCGTTGGGATGCTTCGAGCGCGGTACCTGCATCCGTACCCTCCCCGATCGACCATCTTTAAAGACCCCAGAATCGCCTGGCGACTCTGTTCTGCTCTTCTCTTCTCCTCCACCCGCAGCAACATTCGTTCAAATAGCAGCCAGCCTCACACCGGTCTAACACCGCATTCACTCTTTCGCACGCACACCCGTACTACACCAATAATACCAACCTCACCAACAAACCCATAATCCTCTTCAAGATGCGTTTCGCTGTCGCTGCTGCTGCCGCTGGTCTTGCTGGTGTTGCCGCTGCCGATCACCTTGCCAACAATGCCACCGTCTCTGCCGCGGACGTTTACGTGACGGACGTTGTCACGGCCTACACCACCTACTGCCCGGAGGCCACCAAGCTCACTCAGGGTGGCCAGACCTACACCGTTAGCGAGGCCACGACCCTGGTCATCACCAACTGTACGCGCACTGCAGCCTGCATGTCAAAAAGAAACCGTCGCTAATACAACTCAGGCCCGGGTGGTTGCACCATCACCAAGCCTTACACAGGCCCTGCTGCCGCGTAAGTTTGCTCCACATGGTGCTAAGGCTCAAGTGCCTCGTCCCGAATAACTGCTGACCGTCAAACAGCTCCAGCACCCCAGTTCCTGTCGTCACCTCGAGCACATCCGACGTCGTTGTCGCGCCGTCGGTCTCTGCCATCCCTTACCCGGCGTCCAACGGCACCGCCCCAGCTGCCTCCGGCAGCGGTGCTGTTGCCCCCTCGGGCACTGGCGCCGGCGCATCCGCCTCGTCGACCGTTGCCCCATACACCGGCGGTGCCTCCAAGCAGTACTTCAGCGCCGGTGCCGGCTTCCTCGCCCTCTTCGGCTTCGTTGCCGCTCTCTAGATTACCATCTAAGCGAGCGAGTAATGACTGGGCGGGATTTGGTGCTATTCAATTAATGGGGTTGGGTTTCACGACACAAGGGCATTTGCGATGCGCATTCGACTCAGCCTCCGACTTTTGCTTCACAGAACATGCCCACGGGCAGTAATGAAATTGGAAAGGGTGCTTGAGTACGGCGCATGTACAGTACCGATGTATCTCTTTGCGCGGGTGTTTTGGTCACACTTCGGAACAAGAAGCAAATGGCGTCCAGGCGTAGCTAGTGTACCCGAAGCGATACCCAGGTAGATTCAGCTACGGCTGCCAAATATCAACGCCGCTGGAAGCGTGATCTTTTGGCCCGGCACTTTATGCTTCTTATTGTCGCTTTTCGTTCATGGGTGGCTGTCCGAGCCATGCGAGGGTTCATTGTACGTCGCGTCGATCAGTTTCGGGATGTACTAACTGGAGCGGAGTTCGTAGTGCTCACCGTTCTTACATTTGTTACAGCGGATCTTCTCTGTTGCAGCGAACTTGTCGCAGTCGAGTGATGTCTGACTTGTTCGCAAAGCAAGGCGCTGTCGTGGAACGGACGTCTAGTCTCATCGCGTTGCACTGGCAACACTGCAAAACAGCAAGTGGTTTGATTAGACGTCAAGCAGCGGCAAGGACTTTTCCCTCACCTACGCATGTCGCTTTCTTAATACTCCACATTCTCTTTGGATCTGGTAGATGATAACGTCCGAACAGCCGCTCATTCACCTCCTAGTGCTACGGCATTCTGCGATTGCGACGGACCCGGTAACAATTGCCCAGTCACCTGATGAACGAATATGAAATTGATCAGGCAACAGTGTGTCCAGCACACAATGACGCTTCACTACATGTCTAACTACAACCCTTGCTCAGGGGACGCCGTCCACCTTCCAGACTTTGACGGCGGCGTCTGCACCACATGATATCACCTTCCCTTCTTCCGCCCAGACAACCCCACCCACGCCCTCCTTATGCGCGTTCAAAGCCCGTACCCTCTTTCCTGGATCTGCGAGACTCCAAACGAGGACGTTGGTATCTAGCGCCCCAGATACAGCCTTCTTGCTGTCAGGCGACCAAGCTAAACAGGTCACTCTCGCGGTGTGTGCGGACCAACGGTTGGTCTCCAACACCCAGGAGCTCGAGCTATTGTTATAAACGAAGATTTTGCCATTCGATAGGCCGACGGCTAGATGTGAGCCATCGGGCGAAAAGGCAAGGCAGGAGACAGGCGATGTAGCGTCGGTGAGCTCTGTCATAGAGTCGAAGGAGACTGCTGTCCCGGTCTTGAAGAGGCGCACTTTCTTGTCATCGGACCCTACTGCGGCCATCTCTCCTAATGCCGCTATGCAGGTAGGTGGTGCAGGCAGCTTCTGCTTGGTCACCTCAACACCATCTGCGTAAACCGAGATACCGCTCGCTGTTGCCACGAGCGTGTGAGCTTTACCGGCAACGTTGGCGACGGCCACGCCTTTTGGCTGCCCATCGGTTTTCACGGAGCCACCCGTAAAAGAGCGCTGCGAAGCGTCGATAGTACGTAGCGTGTCGTCCCAGCCGATGCTGTAAGTTCGGCCTTCACCCGGCGAGGCAGAAATGCCAGAGACGTAGTTTGAGTGCATCTCACCGTCAACAAGGTGTGCTACTCCGGAACCCAGGTCCCATGAGCGGGCTCGGCCATCGTAGCTGCCCGTCCATAGGCTCTTGCTGTCAGGTAGATACGATGCTGCCGTTACTGCCTTCTGGTGGCCCGCCACAACTCTGATGGGCTTGTCTTTGCCCTCTTGGAAGTAGTTGAGGTTGCCTTCCAGATCGACAGAGATTATCAGGCCATCATCTCGGCCTGCTGGCCAGGTAACACCGACTTGCTGGTCTTGTATGCTGACGCCATCCTCGCCTCCCATCCTCCATGTTTGTGTACACTTGCCAGCCTCGGTGTCCCAGACCTTTACCGTCTGGTCGCCAGAACAGGTGACAAGCTTCTTGCCGTCCTTTGCCCAGCTAACGCCAAAAATGCTGCCTTTGTGCTCGCCGTCGCCAATAGACCGAATTGCTTCCCCCGTCTTGCCATCATATAGCCATATCTTCCTATCGCTGCCGACGCTGACCAGCTGACTCCCGTCCGGGCTGAATTGTGTGCCGTAGATGAACTTGTCGTGCTTCCCTCTGACACTGGTGTTGAACTTGAAGGGTGCACCATGGAAGAAGCACAAACTCGTATCGTCGGAGCCAGTGGCCGCTCTGAGAGGCCTCTGCTGTCGAATGCTCACGCAGTTGATCTGTCCGCTGTGCCCGCTGATCTCCCCTACACTGTTGCCAGAGTCGGCTGTGATACAGTGGCCGAACCTCTCCTTGCCGTCACCCACGGCGATGATACGCTGACTGTCGCCATCCCATGCGATGTCGTTGATTCGGCCAGCAATGATGTGGTAGTCGCCCTTGGTGTTCTCAGCGCCTAGCGCATCCCAGACCCTCACACTGCCGGTCACGTCTCCGCTGGCGACGTAGAAGCCGGACGGGGAAAAGCGGGCGACGGTGGTGGGAGCGGTGTGTTGTGTATACTGCTTGCAAATCGAGGGGTCGTCAATGGACCGGACAAAGATGGACTTGTTCGACGCATACGCAATCCGCTCGCCTTTGGAATCGGAGCTGAGGGGAGTCGGCGAGCCACGCGTGGTTGTTGGAGAGGCGGCCCAGATGGCGTCTGTGTAAGAGTTCGGTGTCAGGGACAAGCAACTCGAGGCCAGACGGCATCATCAATGTCATTCAAATGGAAGCTTACCGGACTTGATTGACATGGTCCAGCAGAATCTTCAGTCTGTTGACGGGACGTCTGGTGCTGGGCAAGGTACCTCCCTAAAGCATCCTGTGGTGCTGCCACGGTGAACTTGCTTGAGGCCGACGGCTACGGCGCTGACGCAAAGCGGGGCACAGCCTGAGCCTCGAGTGGTGCTGCAGGAAGAAACGGGAATCTACGGGTACCTGCAGGAGGGCCGCATGCGCATACAGTACATGTACACCTCTCAGAGAACCCGGTCACCTTTATACGAGGTGTGTGTCGTCTGTTGACACTGTCTAGACGTCGGAGCGGTCTGTCTGGATGGATGACGGCTTGTTGGACATGACGGCTAGGAGACGACGGCGTCAACCATCATCAACATTGAAGCTGCGCGCGCCATAGCATGCCCAAGCGTAAGCAGGTATCTACGCCGGCAGAGGAGTCGGATCTGTCCCCGCCGCCTGATGGCCTGCTCGATGTAGCGCATACAGATAGCGAGGACGGCCGCCCAGCAAAGAAGCGCGGGCGTGGGAAGAAAGCGAAGAGCAAAATCAAGACAGAGACACAGCAGGCTGTATCTCAAGAGCAAGCCCTTGACAAAGAAGGCAACGCGGCCGGCAAGAAGAGTAAGAAGACGCGCCAGAGCAAGGCGGAGAAGGAAGCCAAGCTGGTAGAGATGCCGCTGGCCCAGCGCACGGTAGGACACAAGTTGTACATTGGAGCGCATGTATCTGCAGCAGGAGGTCAGTCTAGCTTTCACAGTGCACGATATAGGCGGCAAGCTGAGTCGATACGCAGGCGTTCATCAATCCGTCCTGAATTCCGTACACATCGGTGCCAATGCCTTCGCACTCTTCCTCAAATCGCAACGAAAGTGGGCGAATCCGCCCTTGCAAGACGACCATTGCGATACCTTCCAAAAGCGCTGCGAGAATCTTAAGTATGATCAGGCGCAACATATTGTGCCTCACGGCTCATACCTGGTCAACTTGGCGCACACCGACAAATCTCGGACAGAGCAAGCCTACGAATCCTTTCTCGATGATCTGAAGCGCTGCGAGAAGCTCGGCATCGGCCTGTACAATTTCCATCCGGGTAACGATCAGTGTGGCGACAGACCAAAGTCAATTGCGCATCTAGCCTCTAACATCAACAAGGCTCATCACGAGACCAACAGCGTCGTCGTCTTACTAGAGAACATGGCAGCCGGCGGCAATGTCCTTGGAAGTACCTTCGAAGATCTCAGAGACATCATCGCCCTCACACATGACAAAGACCGCGTGGGTGTATGTCTCGACACCTGTCACGCCTTTGCCGCAGGCTACGATCTCAGGACGCCAGAAGCCTTTAAACAGACTTTGAATCACTTTGAGGATACAGTAGGCTTCAAGTACCTCCGAGCCATGCACCTCAACGACTCAAAGGCGCCGTTCGCTTCCAACAGAGACCTTCACGCCAACATCGGTACTGGTTTCCTTGGCCTCCGCGGCTTTCACAATCTTGTCAATGAACCGCGCCTCGCCGGCCTACCGCTAGTCCTCGAGACACCGATAGAGGTCCGGGACGAGAGCGGGGAGTTAGTGAAAGATGAAAAAGGGAAGGCAAAAGAAGACAAGGGCATCTGGGCGCGCGAAATCAAGATGCTGGAGGGTATGGTTGGAATGGATGTCGAGAGCGAGGAGTTCCTTGAGATGGACCAGCGGCTGGCGAAGCAGGGCGAGCCAGAGAGGAATAGACTGGAGGAGCAGGTGACTCGAAAGGCAAGGGAGAGGGCGGAAAAGGCGGAGAAGGCTGAGCGGAACCCAAAGAAGGGCGGGGAGAGAGGGAATGCGAGGGCGGCAAAAGTCTTGGAAGGTTCGGGGCTGAGCGAGGCGGAGAACAATAGGAGCGAAAGCAATATGGAGGAGGGGAGTGATCGGTGAGCAGACATGGCCGAACGTTCGAGCGCGCCCAGTATGACCTGTGCTTCGACGGCGCACGTGGTCGTCAATTCGCATTTGCACCGGAAGAGTTCGCTCTTGCGAAGCCTGCACAACCCATGGCGAAGCTTCGAGCCCCAAGTCGTAACGAGCTATGAAATCAGTCAGGGACTGTATTGCCCTCACGTGTGCTAGCTGGAGATGCAAGAACTGTGCGCAACATCTCCAATACATGGATTGCTCTAACGACCCAGGCGTACGCTGCGGCCTTGCACCGAAGCAGCTATGAGGGAGCCTGAGATGCCTCCTCTTCACTAACAACCCTGGAAGAACCCACACGGGCAGTCGGTCTCGAGGAGCAATTGGCAATCCAGACTATACCTGCTCACAGATATCTGGTGCGTTCGAAATTTCCGCTATCACTGGTTCGCGGACTGACTGGTCTGGTGACGGGACCCACTGTGCATCTCATGGATGTCCACTGGTGTCCTGCAGATGCCGGTGACGTCATTTGCCTTCTGAACATGAATTCAATTGAATGTTCTGAGGTGCACAATCATTGATGTTCCGTCAAGTTCTGCCTCATTTGACAAAAGTGATCAAGCGTCTAGTGACGCTCTACAGACAAGGCACTGTCATAACTCTGCAAGCTCCGTTGATTGAGGCGATATGGCAGTCAGCACTTCTCAACTTGCTCCGGCGCACCTGCGCGCCGTCGTTGACATGGGGAGTAATGGCATTCGCTTTTCTATCACCAGCTTGCAGCCCCCAACAACGCGCATCATGCCGACCGTGTATCACCATCGTGTTGGAATCTCCCTGTACGACGCACAATACTCCGCAGGCGGAGAGCGACAGCCGATCGATGACCAGACCATCACAGCCGTTCTTTCTGCTCTCCAACAATTCAAGATGACATGTAAAGATTTCGGGGTGCCAGAGGAGCACATCACCATCCTTGCGACAGAAGCTACCAGAACCGCACACAACTCGGCAGACTTCAGGCAGCAGATCAAGCATAGCGTTGGTGTGGATGTCACTTTATTACCAAAGGCTGAGGAAGGCCGCATCGGAGCTATGGGCGTGGCGAGCTCGCTTCCGCAGGTCAGTGGGCTTGTCATGGATCTTGGTGGCGGCAGCACCCAGCTGAGCTGGCTCACCCAACAGGGTGACCAGGAGAGGGTAACAATGCCCGCCCAGGGAGCTGTCAGCATGCCATATGGTGCGGCAGCAATGTCTCGTAGACTGCAGGAAGCAGAAAAGACAAGCACTCTGGGAGATTTAAGAGCGGAAGTTCTCGCAGCTGTCAAGGAGGCGTACGCTACATTTCAAATTCCACGGGATCTTCAGAAGTCTGCCGAGAAGCGTGGCGGCTTCACACTGTATCTTTCTGGTGGCGGTTTTAGAGGCTGGGGCTATGCGCTTATGAGCAAGCACCGCGTTCAGCCCTTCCCTGTTCCAGTCATCAATGGCTTTAAAGCTACTCGTAGGGAATTCCTCGACACCGAAGGCATCACATCCGCGGCGTCCAGCGCTCTTGACAATGGCGGCGATCAGATGTTTCGGGTATCCGAACGACGCGCGAGCCAGGTTCCTGCTGTTGCTTTCCTCATCTCTGCAATTGCTGAGGCTTTACCGCAAATTGAGGAGGTTCGTTTCTGTCAAGGTGGCGTCAGAGAAGGCTATCTCTTCTCGACTATGTCGTTGGCGACCTCTCGCGAGCATCCTCTCATCGTAGCAACAGAGCCTTTCGATAGCCAGCAGCGTTCGCAGGCTGTAGTACGGCTTCTGCAAGATGCCGTCCCTTCTGGGACCGTCAGTGGCACTCCTGATCATAACGAAAGCGTCTTCGCCCCTGCCGTATTGACCGCCTTCACCAATCTGATGTACTATCACTCGAGCCATTCCAAGGATCTGCAAGCAACTTCAGCCTTGCGCAGCACGACATCCGGGATACTGGCAAACGTACACGGGGTGCTACATGAAGATCGCACTGTGTTGGCACTACTCTTATGCAGTAGATGGGGCGGCAAAGTGCCCTCCAGTGACGAGCAATTCAAGTGCAATCTTGAGAAGCTCGTAGAATCATCGTTGATGCTGTGGTGGATTAACTACCTTGGAGTGATAGCGCAGCTCATTGCACACGTCTATCCGGCTGGAATACGTGAGCAGAACCTTACGAGGCTGTCGTTGCGGGCGCGGTGGGACGCTGACGAGAAACGTCGGAGCTTGCTGCGTTTGGAACTTACTCTCGACTCAGACATCAGTGCAGAGGCGGTAGGCAAAGAAGTCAGTGCGATAGAAAAGGTCGGAAAGAAGAAGAATTGGATTGGTGGCAAGACAGGCGTTGGCCATAAAGTGGCGGTCGAAGTGATCGCTGCGCGGTGACATTACGCTGTGACAGACAAGACATAACGCGACTCGTTGCTGCAATGGTACAGGTACATTTTACACATCTCTTCCAAAGTCCGATGACGCTTTTGTAATGGTAAGGTATTGATGGCAACCTGAAGGTACCCTAAGGGTACCTAGGTGTAGGCGCAGCGCAGTCACACATGCACGTGCTGAACGCGCGCACCTCGCGTTTCAGGCATCAACAAGGCCACCACTCTCCGCGTCTGCCGCGTTCGCCACCTCATCGTGAGTCCCGCAACATCCAGACATGGGTGCTGGTAAACGTTGCTGAGACGCCTGCATACGACGCACATCATCGCTACTATGACCGCGGCGACTGCTGGCGACAACAAAGAGAACGTTGCACCGCCGGCCGTCAAACCGCGAGCTCGCTTGTACGGCGGCACGCCACAGTCCGTTGACCGTCTGATCAAGCCGTTCAAATGCCCAGGCTCGGGCACCCCAAGTAGAGTGTCTGACAAACCAGCGCGCAAGAGAAGGAAGGTCAACTATGCCGGCGATGATAATAGCACCGAGGATGCCGACAAACCGTACAGCAACGATGATCGCCTAGCACTTGCGACAAGAGACGTCAACCGCTTTCCAGTGTTCAAGCCGAAAGACAGGGACTCGCTGTTCAGATCACGCTTTGCGGTACCACTGAAGAACAAGGAGGTCGGTGGATACAATGCTGCCCGGCCGCCGCCGTTGCTCGGCCTACGAACAGGCGCAGTCTTCGTTGCCAAACCTCTGCACGACCCTGCCGGAGAGTTCGCCATCGTACTCTATGACCCTACTGTCGACGACAAGCCGAAGAATCACCAGGATGACGACGGTACTCAGCAGGAAGGGAAGGTCTCGCAGCCTGACAAGCCGAAGCTCGATGAGCCGATTATGCACAAGAGCTTGGCAGACATACTGGGTATCAAGAAGAACGTAGAGACTGAGCGACCACGAGTGCCGGTAGTCATAGATCCACGACTGACTAAAGTACTCCGCCCACATCAGGTTGAAGGTGTCAAATTTCTGTATCGTTGCTCGACTGGGCTGATAGACGAGAATGCCCACGGGTGCATCATGGCAGACGAGATGGGTCTGGGCAAGACGCTGCAGTGCATTGCACTGATGTGGACGCTGCTTAAGCAATCTCCAGATGCGGGCAAGAGTACCATACAAAAGTGTATCATTGCATGTCCATCCAGTTTGGTTCGCAACTGGGCGAACGAGCTTACAAAGTGGCTTGGCAAAGATGCTATCAATCCGTTCGCCGTCGATGGCAAGGCATCTAAGGAGGAGTTGACGGTGCAGATGCGCCAGTGGGCCTCGGCGACAGGGAGAGCAGTGACCAGGCCTGTCCTCATTGTGTCTTACGAGACGCTCCGCTTGTACGTCCATGAACTAGCTGGCACACCCATCGGGCTGATGCTTTGCGACGAGGGTCATCGTCTCAAGAATGGCGAAAGCCAGACTTTCGAGGCTCTCAACGGCCTGAATGTGAAGAAGCGCGTTATCTTATCTGGCACGCCTATCCAGAATGATCTCTCGGAATACTTTGCCCTGCTCACATTTGCCAATCCAGGCTATCTCGGCACGCGGCAGGAGTTCCGCAAGCAGTTTGAGATCCCGATCCTGCGAGGTCGAGATGCAGCTGGCTCAGATGCAGATGTGGAGAAGGGGACAGAACGCCTGAACGAGCTGCTTGCGCTCGTCAACAAGTTCATCATCCGCCGCACTAACGACATCTTGTCCAAGTACCTGCCTGTGAAGTACGAGCATGTGGTCTTTTGCAATCTCGCTCCGTTCCAGCTGGATCTGTACAACTACTTCATTAAGTCACCTGAGATTCAAAGCTTGCTTCGAGGCAAAGGCAGTCAGCCCCTGAAGGCCATTGGCATGCTGAAGAAGCTTTGTAACCATCCAGACCTGCTCAACCTTCCGGATGACTTGCCGGGCTGCGAGAAGCACTATCCAGACGACTTTGTGCCGAAGGACGCTCGCGGACGAGATCGCGACGTCAAGCCATGGTACTCCGGCAAGATGCAGGTGCTCGATCGCATGCTTGCACGCATCCGCCAAGATACTAACGACAAGATCGTCCTCATCTCAAATTATACCCAGACATTGGACGTCTTTGATAAGCTGTGTCGCAGCCGGAACTACGGTAGTCTCCGCTTGGATGGCACGATGAACGTCAGCAAGCGCCAGAAGCTAGTAGACAAGTTCAATGACCCAGAGGGCCAAGAATTCGTCTTCTTGCTATCTTCAAAGGCTGGTGGATGTGGCCTCAATCTCATTGGCGCCAACAGACTGGTCCTCTTTGATCCGGATTGGAATCCAGCAGCTGATCAGCAAGCGCTCGCTCGTGTCTGGCGTGACGGCCAGAAGAAGGATTGCTTCGTTTACCGATTCATCGCTACCGGCACCATCGAAGAGAAAATATTTCAGCGCCAGTCGCACAAGCAGTCACTCTCGTCCTGTGTCGTCGATTCGGCAGAGGATGTGGAACGCCACTTTAGCTCGGAATCTCTTCGTGAACTTTTCCAGTATCGTCCTGGCACCACCAGCGATACGCACGATACTTTCAGGTGCAAACGGTGTAAGGACGGCAGGCAGACCATCAAGGCACCCGCGATGCTGTATGGTGATACGAGCAGCTGGAACCACTTCATCAATGATGGCGAGAAGGGTGCGATGGGAAGGATTCAGGACTTGCTGTTGCGACAGGAGGCGACGGAGAAGGACGTCAGCGCTGTCTTTCAATACATCAGTCATTAGCTCAACAGCTGTTCAAGTTTGTAGGAACTCTTGTCTGGCAAGAGTGCCGCATCAGAACGTGTACTTATCATTTGCCCTTAGGCAACGCCTGCAACGCCTGTCCACAGCAAGCATTGGTCAACATTCGCACCGCTGACCACGAAATGTCGAGAGATTTGGCAGTCAGTTACCGAAGCTTGATTGTCTACCTGGAAGAGCTACACGTCTAAGAGCTGCCTGTGTACGCGATCTGGCGTCGCTCTGCGTTTGGGCATTCGCCGACGTCCAGTACCTCTCAACTGCCCTATGTGCAGCGAAGTCGACACGGCTGCCATCGAACTCTACTCTGCTCTAGCGATCTCCAGCTCTTTCGTGTCAAGATGACGTAGCTTGTTGACCTGCGCCGCCTCGCCCGTCACCATGCCCTTGGCCACTTCGAATGCACTGCCGATCGCCGTGTTGCGGGAGACAGCATACTGCGCCGTCTTGGACGTGACCTTGATGCAGACGATTCTCGGGTCGTCCGGACCGCCGTCGTGCTTTCCGTCGCCCAGATCTCCGAGCCAAGCCTTCAGCGATGGGCTGTAGTATTTGTGCACCATCGTCCGGTCAGACTCGACGGAGGCTTTGCCGGAGATGGAGGCCCACTCGCCCGAGTTGTTGAGGAAGCCAAGGTTGATGTCGGGGTTGGCTTGGAGATCGTCGGTCTTGCCGGACTCGGAGTTGGCATGGAAGATGTAGTCGACGCCGTGGCCCTCCTGAGAAATGACTTGTCAGCGTGTGTCCCGCCGTTTCCTTGGGGGTTTCAAACGTGTGATGGATATCATACCTTGGCAGCCAAAGCCATACACCTGCTTGCCAGTAGACCGTCACTCGTCTTGGTGGTCATCATGCAGAATTTGCACCTGCTGACGAAGTTGACGAGGTCCTCGACCTTCTCCTTGAGGGATGGGTCCTGGATGTTCTTCGCTGTGTAAGGATCGGCCGGCTTGTTGCCGGTGTCGGTGTTGCTGTAAGACATATTGCCGGAGTTGCTCGCGTAGTATCGTCTGGGCGTGACTTGTTGATGTGTACGAGGTCTGGGATGAGTTGTGAGTACAGCGGGCTGTTGAAAGTGCAAAGCTGAGGGAAGGCGTTTGGAGAGACGAAGGGAGTGTCGGCAAAGCGGGGCGGCCATGTTCATCGCGGCGAGTACAAGGACGAAGCAAGGGAGTGGATGTCGTCTGCGGGAATGGAAGAGTGCGTGCAGTCAAGATAGACTTACCAGTCAGTCGAGATGGTGTCGGGTGTTGTGAAAGGTCAATGTTGGCACGACCAAACCCGTTTCTGTGTGAATGTGAATGAAGCCCAGACCCCACATGCGCACCACTGAAGACGTCATGCATCGTGACGCCGTCTTTCGGCAGTCTTTCCCAAGCGAGTACATGTGGTAGCATCCAACCTCCTACCTTAGGAACAACAGTGGCGCGAGTGGAAACTAAGGTACCTTGGCTAGGAGACTCTGCCGACGCCTGCTGACTGTAAATTGAAAGTGGGATAATAAGGTATGCTTGGATCTACAACAAATAACGCTCATACCGCTGAGATCGCCCTGCAAACTGAGCAAGTAATAATTCAATCGACTTTCAGCGAGCCGTAGATGCGGTGCACGAATACCCAGCTTGCGAAGAAGCCCGTCGTCCCTGCAAAACTGGTCAGCTTGGCTACAATCAGATAGTCGACAGAGCTTCCAGATGATTGAACTTACCACTCATAACGAACCAAAGGAAGCTGATCAGCAGCGAGTAGCCCAGATATAGCAGCCCCCCCGTAAAGCTGCTAAAATTCAACATCCTCGCCCAGTAGAGCAAGCTGTACGCGAACACATAGATAGCACTCGCTCCGCTTGACGCAAAAGCCCGCCACTGCCAGTGATAGTTCTCCGCACAGAGCACAAAATAGACCATTAGAATCGTGACAGCTGCCGACGTGACAATCAACAAGCCAAAGCTGAGGAAGAGAAAGCCGAACATGTAGTAGATCCGGTGGCTCCACAGGCTGTTCATGACGAAGTATAGCTCAACAAAGATAGCCCCGAACGGCAGAACCCCGACGATCAGAATGCCTGGCAGTGGGCGCAAGTAGCCTGATGCAGGTGGGATCTGTCGTGGAATCTGGTTTGTGCGAACAGGTGCATCTTTCTGCGGCTGCTTGAATCCGATCCAGGATCCAGCGATGCTGAGTGGTAGTGTGATGACGAACCAGATCCCGATGATGACGAGCATTGTTGTGAATGGCACGGCTCCACTGCTCTGTCGTGCCCAGACGAATAGATTGAGTAGGAAGAAGACGCTGAAGACGATAGCCGGGACAGCTGAGGGCGTGAGGACGAAAAGCGGCTTCCACTTCGTGCCGCTGAAGGACTTGTAGACCCGCGAGGAGACGTATCCGCCGATGAAACCGAAAAAGGTGTATAGCAGAATCATGACGGTCGCCAAGCTTCCGCGGTTAGAGGGAGAGAGGAAGCCGATGACAGCGAAAGCTATGGTGAAGCCGGTCATCATGAACAGCTGCGCTCCGTTGCCGACTAGCACTGCGAGGGCCAAGCTGTGCTTGGGTGCGCGGAAGACGTCGCCGTGAACGAGTTTCCAGCCGGAGTCTTCCACCACGCCATCTTCGACAGAGTCGCCACCTCCTAGATCGTCCAGGCCGAGCTGGTCCAGGCGGTTGTAGCGCTTGATATCCTTGCGCAAGGTTCGCACAAGCACAGTAGACACCATTCCGATAAGGAAAATTACGATCACCGCACTGTTGATGAGGGAGAACCAGTGAATCTTCGGGTCGTAAACGTGCAGATACTTGTCCCATCTTGTCGCAAACGAGGTTGCAGACGGCCTCCAGTAGACACTGTAAGTCCATGTCACGCGTGACTGCCCATCCTCGTCCAAGACCATAGGCACATCAGGGTTGCCGCAGTCCGCCGAATGGTCCTCGCCGTCGCCCGTCCGCTTCGACTCGCCGAATGAAGATGGCTCCACCGTGATGCCCACTATGCGGTGCTGCTCCCTCCGTACCTCATGATAGTCGATCAGGATATCGTAGTGGTTGTTCAGCCTCGGCTGCTCGTTCTGCACCCCACCCAGCGCGAAACCAGGCATGTAGAACTCGGTGTCGGTGTTGGGATCCTTGTAGGGCTGTCCCGCAGGCAGGCCATCTACCAGCCAATTTAAGTTGTAACTTTGGTGTATCCGCCTGTTGACAAACTTGGCGTCGCGCGGCTCGAACACCGCCTCGTCGCACACGGCCCTGCACGTCTCGTTGACTTGCATCTTCAGCTGGTATGGCGATGTCTGGATGCGGTCGCCGAACAGGATGCTGCCGAGGGACTCGGAAACGGATTGGGGGCCGCCGTCTGGCTGGCAAAAGTGGAAGGCATGGTGGTAGTAGTCGAAGCTGAAGGCGGATCGGACATTGGCGTCTTTCTGCGACTGCGAGGGCGTGAGGTGGTTCACATTGAGCTGGACCAGGTCGCCGGTCTTGTAGTTGGTCGGGGTGATGCCGGGGAGGTAAAAGGCTGACGCGAGCTGGCTCGACGTGAGCACAAACAGGGCCAGGCCAGTGGGCAGGCGGTCGAGGGTGAACATGTTGTCGTCGGCCGCCTGGGACGGAGTCTTGGACGCCTGGAGCGGCAGATGGTCGATCACCTACAGTACTAGCAAGAAGACTTAAGGTGTGTATTATTGCAGGCAACCAAACGCGGTACAGTACCTTAATCGAGAACTCAGCTCGCACAGCTCGGAGCTGTCTGGCTGCAGGCCACCTTACTACGGTACCTCCGGCACTGGTGCCGAATGACGTTGCTTCACCGTGCGCGCTCGACACTCGTACATTGCCTACCTTACCTACCTGGTATAAGGCCTCCAGTCGTGATTACCTTAGGTGGCTTCTGCAATTATCACTCACAGTCCAGCATCACAGGACGACCAAGGCTCATCATCTACTGCAGGTGGGTACCTCACACCTGGAAGAAGTACCGCATTCTGAGTAACAAGGTACTTTACCTTGGGTACCTTAGGTAAGCCAGACAGTCCTGTGGGACTTTTTCCAATCGTAACAAATTCACCGATAACAAAAGGTAGGCAGGCTTGTCAGAAAGAGCATGCATCCTTACGACGGATTCAGGAGCTCTGCTCCCGCTTTCGACGACCGTATCTACTCGACCTAGCTATCTCCTTCGTGATGCCTTCGCAAAGCACGAAGCACACCAGCGCTCCAACGATCGAAGACGAGAAGACGCCGGAGCACCGCGAAGGGAGCCTACCAGACAACTGGCCAGACGATGTCGAATTCATTGTCGATCTCACGTACTCGGACAAAGTTACTCAAGACCAACGTGGAGGCCTGTGCCGCACCACAGGAGACAGCGCCACCTGGCCTAGACTCGCTGCTGATCTGGTCACCCCTATTTGTCCTCGAGTCAAAGTCACGACCATCAAGAATGACAAACATCCCGCCTGTGGTCAGCGAGGACTATTTGCCGCCGACCACCTGATTCCGGACGCTTTCATCATCGCCTACCGCGGACACGTCCATACGAATTCCATGTCCGACTGCGACCCACACACCGACTATGACCTGAGTCTCGACCGTGATCTGGGCCTCAGTGTTGACGCTGCGCGCTCCGGCAATGAATCACGCTTCGCGAACGACTATCGTGGAATAGCCGAGAGGCCAAATGCCGAGTTCCGGGACTGCTTTATTCAAGTCCCGTGTCCTAAGCGCGCTGAGGGCGTGAGGTGGGAGCGGAGAGTGGGTATCTTTGTGTTGTCTGCTGGCAAAGCTGGGTTGAGGAAGAAAGGTATCAAAGCGGGTGAGGAGATCGTGGTCAGCTACGGGAAAGGCTACTGGGAAGGCCGCAAGACAGTAGCATCGTTTCGCAAGGATCACGACATGCTGAGGATCGCACAGCTGGCCCTGGATGCCTGACTTCGGCCGCTGTTTGTACGAACTCTACTGTGATCCGCCTAGAGCCCTTGCTATGCTGTTGGCGGATTTGATATCCATCTTCCTGATCTCTGAAGTCGATGTGCTCGTTCACGCCCACGTTACGTGCAGACGTAGCTGTCCAGTAGATGACAGCAAACGCAAAGTTAGACGCTTATGCAGGACACATCGACGGCCGCATCAGCACGATCAAATATCAGGTGTGACGACATTAACGGGAATCCTTGGACTGTGGGCTTTCGGACATGACAATGGCAACATTCACCCTTCAAATGATGTCTGATGACAGCAATATACATTGGCAGTCGAGATACTGTGCGAACTTGAGTCTTTGACCCTCCACGGTCAGATTTGCTCGCCGGCCGCCCTCCTGACCACCTGAGCCGTGAAGTCCGGCATTGAGTGGAACGGCGAATGCGACGCCGCGCACCTCTCGACGTCGAAATGCGCCCCGGGTTGCGAGATCATCGCTTCCTGAGCAGCCATGGGTAACGCATTGTCTTGTTCGCATATCAGGTATGTCGACGGTAGGTGTTTCCATGCCGCGTACTCGACCTTGTGATCGGACATGGTCCCCGTCGGTACCGGTCGCAAGCGCTCGGCCTGCTTCTCGACAAGGTCGGCCGAGCAGTCGCTGTAGAACATCTTTCCTACCGTCATTGGCATCATCATCGATCGTTCGTCGTAGAAGTGAATCCATGATGGGGGATCCTTGGTCGCATCGAACAATGTAACGCCTTCTGCGAGGGCGAATGCGCATATATACAGCATGCGTATAACGCCACCGGACTTTCCTTCTTCGGTTCTTTGCGACTTGCCTAAGTTCTCGACTGCATCGCCGCCGACTTGCCCTCCTCGCGAATGCATCACCACAACAACCTCTTGGGCGGCGTCGCAGAGGCGAACGATAATGCTGCGAATGTAGGCGACGTCATCCTTCCAAATATCTTGAGAGGTGCTACCAGACGTAGATGGCATGTCTAGAGCATGCACGTCGTAGCCGGCCTGCTGAAGTCGCGTCGTGAGACTGAAATAGTCGACTCCAGTGTGCCATGAGCCAGGCACGAGGATGATCGCAGGCTTCTTCATGTCTTCGGCAATGCGTTCGCACGGACTGAGGCGAACCAAAAGCGAATGGAAACAACGGTAGCACTTGCTGAGACGAACAAATCCAAGAAATGCAGACTGCAAGCGAAGGTACGATGAAGGGCCTGAAGACGAAGATAAAATGTAATCCAGAAGTCGCGCGATAGCGCGCCTGCCCCTCTTCAGCCGCAATCACAAAGCGCATCACCCGCTCCCGAAGGAACTCTATTTCAACAGGTATCCTGACTCCTGCTGTCGTAGACGATCAAGTTCCTACATCACATGGAAGCATAGTCGCCACCGTAAGCACAAAAGCCTGCGCACCAGACTGCCGGTTAGAGAGTGCGGAAAGACGGGGCGTTAGGAGTCGTTAAAACGCGCCCCAATTTTGAAGTCTAGGACTTCTTTTGCTGATGAAGGTGGCAGCTTCTTAGTAGCAGATGAAGCTGCCAGTATTGTCGTTCAACGGACTCCCACCTAGATCGCTTACGCCAGGATTGACGAAAGAGGGGTCGAATTTCTCGTTGCAGTTGGTTCCCCTCCAAGTCGTCAGCGTTTGCCTCATCCAGCGTTTGCCTCATCCAGCGTTTGCCTCATCCAGCGTTTGCCTCATCCGGTATTCGTGGCAAAGGGTCGACAGTGGGGGCTTACCGGTACATATAGCACCCAGAGCATTGTATGTCGGGCCCGACGGCACTGACGTCGCCAGCTAAGGAAGGATCAAGAGGAGCTGTAATGCAGAGTCAGCTACGCCCAACATTTTCCCTTTCTGTAAAGACTGACTGCAAAGGCCTGGTGAGGTGCAGACATGCTCGCAATAGCCGGTCCAGCCAGCGTCGGTACATAGATAGATGCAAAGCTGGCTGGGAACCTTGATGTTGGTGGTGTTATCGCCTGAATCGGAGACTGCTGGCAGTGCGAGGGCTGAGGCCGCTATCCACAGAACGATCGTCGAGAAGACGAGACGATATGCCATACTGAGAAGCTCGGCAGGTAGACCTACCTAAAGTGAAAGCAGCATGTGTCTCATAAGTGGGAGACCGCTGACCCTGAAAGAGCTTTATGGGCTCACATTTGCGTCTCACAGCGACATAGACCTACGTTGCCTAACACGTGGCTGAATTCAGGAGGCCGTGGTGCAATCTTGCCAGCGTACTCTGTGGCACGATCTTCTCTTACGAGGCTGTTTGCTCTTTGTCTTCACCATAATATGACTGCGCGTGGATCCTGACAGCGATCTAAAGGGTGAGGCCGCTGTCAACGACAAGATTCTGACCAGTCATCGACTTCGTGGTGGCTAGCACCCTGACCTGATCTGCGACGTCCTGTTACAGCGATCAGCGCCAGCCTTCGGACTTTGAATGAGAGGTCTTACCTCGACAGTAGCCAGCCGCTTCAGCTTCGTAGCATTCGTGGCTGCCTCAATCTTGGCTGGACCGAAACTCATGCCCCAGTCCGTCAACAGTAAGCCAGGTGATACGGAGTTCACCCGGATTTTTGGTGAGCAGATGACGTGACAGATGGATGGCTGCGGCCTTTGTGACGGCATACGGAAGCGATGAGCCGGAGGGTTTCATTCCTGCAACGGAGGCCGTGGTCACGAAGGCGCCCTCGCGCCTCTCGAGCTCTTCTTTGGCGGCATGCATGAGCCACAGGTGAGATTTGACGTTGTAAAGGAAACACTTGTCCCAGTCCTCGTCGATCATGCCCTCATCCAGGACGTTGAAGTTCGTTACACCTGGAGCAGAGCATTAGTCCATTTCAGCCTCAGGTAAGCCCCTGAAACCTCGCTATGCTTACGGGTCCAGCCTGCATTGGACACCACGACGTCTAGACGTCCGAACTTGGCCACAGTCTCCTGCACGAGGCGTTGTATGGCGGACCGGTCGCCTACATCTGCCTGTATTGCGTCGAAGCGTGGCGATTGGGCGGCTGATCTGATTCTTGGGATGCCGTGTAACTCGTCTAATAAAGACGTCGCCCGAGCTTGGTTATTGGCGTAGTTGATGACCTGGGAAGCAAACACTGAGCAGACGCCAACTTTCTAACTGGGTCAATGCACGTACGATACGGAAGTCTGGAGCCAGCACTCTGGCGATTTGTGCCCCGAGACCGGCTGTGCCTGCGGTGATCAGTGCAACTTTCTGCGTCGCCATGATGGGTGCGGTGGAGGACGGAAGATGCCAACGTGAAGAGCAGTCGGTCAGAGGGAAACACTGCCAATAGCAATAATGTACGTGTGAGCGACGATATGGAGGCGCTATTGAACCAACCTCATGCCCCGCTGTCAGAGGTTCGTCGATGTCGTTCGCGTGGAGAAGGCTCATATGCACACCAGCTGCAGACTGCTTGTCTGCTTACCTCCCGAAGATGCTGCTCTCGCTATACTGTGACTGTGCGGTATACAAGGAGTGCGCTGTCAGGCAATGCCGCACGTGTACGTTGCAGACATCGAGGTCCAGATCGTATGCACGTGACATGGCGTAACAATGCCGGCAACTCCGAGGTCCGTCGCGTCACACCGCGTGAGCGCGTCAAGCCTCACTCTAAGGTGCCTCATCCTGGTCGGTCCCTTACCTACCTTACCTTACCGTCTTGCTGCTTATCATCAGTTGCACTCACTGCTCCAATCAGTCGTCGAGGGTACACCCTTTATCACATCATCTAGCACGTAAGGTTCCACTGAACAAGCAGCAATAAGACCGCCATGCCGAAGCGAGCCCAAGAGTACGTCGATGAGGACGGCGATGGTTTCGTTGCGGATGCGCCGCAGAGCAAGAAGCGTAAGGCAGGAGGCAAAGCACCACCAAGTACCGAGACGCACCAAGACGAAGAAGGCAACGAATACTGGGAGGTCGGTAATGAGAACTCGCAACGAGCTAAGGTGGATGGGCATGGACTGACTGTACGGCCTCCAGATCTCCGGGAAGCGGCGTGTGCAGGTCTCGAGTTTCAAAGGAAACACCTTCATCGGCATTCGCGAGTTTTACGAGAAAGATGGCAAGGTTCTTCCAGGCAAAAAGGTACTTCTCGCCACAACCCACTGCTCTTGTGAATGGGATGCTGAATCGGGATAGGGCATCTCCCTCTCCATCGACCAATACAACACTCTTCTTGGGATTCTGCCGCAGATCGAGGGTGTCTTGAAAACGAAAGACATCGACGTGATACGTCCGGACTACGAAGGGACTGTTAAGGGCGGAGCAGCACATGAGCACGATGCCGACGACGGGGGACCGAGTGCTGCGATCACAGACAGTAACGCGGACAAGAAGCCGAACCACGAAGCTACGAGCGATGAAGATGAGGAATGAATGATAATGAAGCTGCATGGGAACGGCTATAAGCTCCATGGGCGCACAATTACGCCCTTCGAAGCAAGCTCTACTATGCCTTCGGACATTATTTATGATACCCAACCCGCGCGATTTTGAATTTGTCGGCCTAGCACGACGAATGTATATGTATCACTAGAAGTAACGACTTGACCAAGACCTTCTCGTCGCCGCATGCGGTGTCTCCGCCTCGCTTGAAGGCTCTGACCCACTGCTGCCCCTTACGGCGCCTCTGAAAGCCCTCTAGTCTATAGAGATTGAACTGCAGATGATTCGCAACGTATATAGGTGATTATCCGGGTCGGCAAAGGGATTGATAGACTATATACGAGGGACTACAGACTTGAGTCATCAACCGCGACTACTATCGCCTCCTTAGTAGTCTTTCCTGAACCGTTCGAAGGGCCCGTCGTGGAAGCCTCCCTCCCCCACTCTGAGCGCTTGCTGCTCTTCTGTTGGAAGGCGCTTGAACCGCTTCGCCAAAGCATAGATGTCGGCTAGCACGAAGCCGGCCTTGCCGGCCGTCGTGTCTGCCTCTTTGATCTGTGTAGCAAAGCATGCCGGGTCAGCTTGTGTCCAGAAAGGGGCTCTGAGGATCTGGGTCATACCTCCTCGCACACTCCCTCCAGCCATTCTCTCAGCTCTGCGTGGTCCTGCTTGCACGCGATGAACGTGTCGATCTCCGGCAATGCTGGGGTGCGTTTACGTTTTTTCGTTGGCACAGCGGCCCTTGCTTCGACCGTTACTTGCGCGGGTTGGAACCAGTAGGTCTTCAAGATGAAGCGCAGGTTGTATACCATCGTCGTGCCTCTCTCTTCAAAGGCTTTGAGCTCTGTCTCTCCTAGGAAGAGGCGATGACCCCTCTGGGAGAAGAGAGGGTGACCAGAGTTCTGCAACCTTTGTTTGTCGAAAACGAAATGGCACCTGCCGGCATCATAATTGATTCGAGTGTCGATCTAAGCACGCAGGCAAGCAGCGTTAGTAAGCGGTCTATTGTACAGCGATTGAGTGGAACGCACCGTGACTGTCGCGTGCTTGAGATACGCTGCTTGTATCTCGGCGGAGAAGCGGGCTGGATGCATCTTGATTTCTTTAGGCGGAGCCAGCTCCTGTAGTGGTACTGTCTCGTCCTGGAAGCTGTGGCGGTAGAGCTCTCGGCGCTCAGTCTGCGAAAGGTCGGTCAGTATGATGGTCGAGCACGACAGGACGTGCTCGCTCTGGGCGCAGCTGCAGCGGTTCGGCTCCATAGCAAGCAGTGTGGTGGCTTCGGGTGCGGACTGTGACCTTGAGAGAACTCGTACCCAAAGGTTTGAAGCTGCCAGCTAGAGGTGAAGTGAGGTTGGCTATAGATTCCATTGTGCCTCGCCTTGTCTATTCGGCGATAGCATTCATTGCCACCCCAAGGTCCATAATACGACGACAATGGCGCGACGGATACCATGACTACAATGAGTTGCAGACTGATGTCCTCTGAGCGGCGTGTGAATGTATACGATTGCGAGCCGCGCCGTCGCTTCGATAAACCTGAGGATTGCTCGTCATCCTAAACAGAGATCTCCGCCGGCTGCTATCCGTGCTGAATACTGGAGCAATGGTTGCCGCAAGAGCTGTCTCCCAAGGTCGCGCCTCTGCGTTGGTCCGGGAGCTAACGAGGTTCTCTGGCATCGATGCCAGTTGACGCGGTGTTCCGCAGTCTTTCACCGTCACGCTGCGCAAGTCTCGCGGCCGTAAGCAATTGCCTCGAGAACCTCCACACAGCCCGAATTCTCTCCCTTGCCGGCCTGGCGCCCATTCTGAGTATTGCCAGTCTCGCATCCACCTACCTGGTGTGAGGCTGATGGCTGTGAGACGACTGCAGGCCCCTCCTTCACGGCGTAGCGTACTCCTGGCTCGCTCAATACATCTTAGCGGGGCGGCTGCCTCATATGTACCGTCTAAGGGCATTTCTGGCCACCCTCTAACTTCCAACATTCCAGCTCGAAATCGACGGACTGCTTCCGAGACACTGCGTCGGCAGCAACCTCACGTCGCTTGCGAAGCTATACCACGATGCGGCATACTCGCGCTATGGTCTTACCACTCTTGTCTAACTACCAAAGGCATGATGAAGGCCGCTGAGGGCTCAGCTGGGGTGCTGGGGCTGTACAGCGGTTACCTGCCGGACCCAACGGCCCATGAGAACATTCCGTATGTAGCAATCCCCAAGGTAACTACCTAGATAGATACTCTAGGTAGTGTCCTTGTCGTCCAGCCATTGCGTGAACGCCAAAAACGGATGAGAGTGATGACGGGAGGAGATGTTCTCAGGTCCAGCTCTGCTTATGTCATCTAGCGCGGCGCGCCTTAGGGAACACGCCTGGAGGATGTGAGGTACCCAAACTTGCTATGCCGAGGCCCTCTTCCGAATGATCTTCTGGAAAGCCACTGGCCAGAGGGAGGGAAGACGAAGGCACCTCTCAAGATGGCGCTGTCAAGTGATGCTTACGAAAGAACATGGCAGTTGGCCACCTGAGTTGAAGCTACCTAAAGGAGCTTGTCACACTCTTCCGGCTCCACCAGGCTCATGTAGCCTATGACCTCGCAAACACTTCCATGTCATCAGCTGTACATTTTGAAATGGAGAGGCACCCGTATGGGCCACTATCATGCTCCAAAGACTTCCTCGTCAAGTCGAACCTCCATCCGAGCCCAGCAATGGCTCAGTTAGACCAATACTTAGGTGACAGGGTCAAGCGAGCCTCGCTTCGACACGCGGTTTACATCACCACGTTTTAGGCAAGAGTGTCCACTCTATCGAGCGCGGTGCTGGACATGGCACCTTGATCTCGTCGGCCGGACATACATTCCGAGATACTCGTCGTAGAGTCAACATCAATTGACCAAGTTCAACACTACTCCGCGCCGTCAAAGGAATAATGGTGCGTGAATGTCTCCAGACATGACTGGTGCGGCCGTAAAGCTTTAGCCGAGTGCATGACCGGCTAAGTAGAGTCGCTTGTGTATGCCCCTGTCGTGCGGCACGGCGCTCAAAGGCTCGGGCAGCAGACCACTTTGTCGGAAATATCCAGCCCTGAACGACCATGCATGAAATGCGATTTCTCCAGGCTGATGACAGGGTCGAGATTTAGTGGCGAGGCCTCAGTCCTGTCGAGTGCAGCCCAAAGCGAACAGTGCACGCTCACACATCGCGTGGCCGGAAGATTTAGAGAAATTTTGCCGCCGACTTCAGCTTTCAGCGGCCGTGTGCTGATCTGAGAGGCACCGTAGGCCAAGGCCCGTCTGACGTAGCTCTGTAGACTCCTCAAGCGACTGCAGTGCGATAATCACCTCATAAGATGACGCATTTTGAACCTCGCGACCTTCCCTTGTCCCTCTCCCTATCTCGGCCTCGTTTGCTTGATCGGTGTGGGTAATATCGCTCAGGGTCCCTGCTCTTTTGACCATATGAATCGTTATGCTGTGTCCGGCCCTTGTCTGAGTCTCGCGGCGCACTTGCCCGCTGGCGTCGCAACTGCCGTACCACGTCGTAAAACGCTTTCTCCACGTTCACGCAATTCTTTGCGGATGCTTCCACGAAATCGCACTGCATCTGCTTTGCTAGAGCGCTTCCTTCTTGCGTTGATACCTCCCTCTCTGTAACCCTATCACATTTGTTGCCCACCAGCATGACCGGCGCTGGTCCGAACGTCGAGCTGCCCATAGTCGCAGACAGCGGCGAGCCTGGATACGTCGGCGAGCCCGCTGCTGCCGACTCCTTGACGCGTTGTATTTGGTGATGGAACTTTTGTATGCGAGCGAATGAGGATCGTGAGGAGATGGAGTAGACCAGCACGAAGCCCTCTCCGTCTCTGATCCACTGGTCTCGTAGCGCTGTGTACTCCTCTTGGCCTGCAGTGTCGAGCACTTCAAGCATACATGACTGGCCGTCGATCTGTACTTGCTTGCGGTACGAGTCTTCGATGGTGGGGTCGTATGTCTCGACGAAGTGGTTGAGGCACAACTAGGTAGGTGTCTTGGTCAGCCAAACGTCATCTGAGGCTGCGGCTGGAATGTACAAACCTGGATGGTCAACGCTGTCTTGCCAACACCGCCATCTCCTAGCACCACCAGCTTGTACAGTGTCATCTTGCCGTGAGACATGATTGCAACGTTGCGCTGCTCACGCCGCTGTGCGAAGACTCCGAGGGTGTTCGCCGCAGCCTCGTCCTGCACAGTCCGGCGGCGTGGAAACAGTCCACTTGGGGTGATACAGACGCGCACGCCCAGAAGAGCACCGCGTGCTGTAGTAAATTGAGGCGGCTACTGTGAATGATGCTGGTCGCACACGCGTGACAGCGTGCGGTCCAATGGCAGTCGCTGGCTCGCCTAGGCCGCAGACCAATCGGGATGTTAAAAACAGCTGCTCGGGTTGATTTGATGAGCGGAAGGTACGCAGCGATGGACCAGGGGACACGGTGATTGTGCCGTGGCAAGGGAGGACGGTGCGGGCGACAGGAGGCCGGCGGCGCAAGAGCTGCTGGCGTTTACACGGGCCGATGACCAGTGTGGGTTGGCCGTTCCGCCTGGTCGATCTGTCTAGGCGATTGAAGAGCTGGGATAGCCGCTTTCACGAGGCTGCTTGGTGGTGCGGCGGAGAGGAGGTGATCGACACGGGCGAAATGGCCTTCCTCCAGTCGTAGCGCAAGCCGACGTAGCAAGGTTACTTTCGGGGCGCTCAGGGCTCGGGGGCGGACATGTGCGCCTCAGTAATAGCAGCGATACAAAGTACAATACCTCGAAGTACCTAGGCAGTAGTCGTGGCCGATCGTGGTGGAATCGCGGTCGTCGTGCCGGAGGCGGAGAGGGCAAGGGTGGCTGCTGCTGCTGCTGGTGGTATTGTGGTGTGGTGTGGTGCGGTGTGGTGAGATGTGGTGTAGAGCGTGATGTGCAAACGCAAGTCGCCGTACCTAGGCTATAGGTAAGGTAGGCAAAGACATGTGCAGGAACGCCGTACAGGCCGGCCAGAGTTTTTGAGAGTGACCACCTGCAGAGTGCAGACGTGGGTGCCCGGTGCCGCCGCAGGCCGGGGGCTTCTCTTGGTCCAGCCGCGCAGGTCAAAACGTGGCCGACATGCTCTAACTAAGGTATTAGACTAAGCTATTGCTACTGGAGATTGGTAGAGATTGGGCCAGGCAAGCCAGTACCGATCCGGCAGTTCAACGCCAGCAGCGCCGACGGCAAAATGGGTAAGGTCAGGTACTGTACAATTGGGTAGCCAGATGGGGCTGGGGCTGTTCGCCGGGGCGGACGCCGGTCGGTGTCCAGGACTCCAGGTTACCACGATTAGGTAAGGTACCTAAGGTACCTAAGGTAAGGCCAAGTAATGCCGATACAATCCGGAACGGTACGACGATACGACAATACAGCCAAGGTAAGGTAAAGGCAAGGTAAAGGTACACCTATCGACTTCTCAAGGTTGGCAGGCGAGACGATCCGCTGCTGCCCTCTGCCTGGGTGATGTATGTGCCGACTATCTCAGCTAAGGTAGGCACCTCATACTAGGTTACCTAATTGAAGGTATGTAGAGAGGTACATCAAGCCTCCATGATGGATGTCTGCAGCAGGTACCTAGCCTTAAGCTTCGCACTCTGACTCTCGCCCATCTCCCGTCATGCCTGTGATGCCTCTTCCTGCTGATGGCTATCGGTTCCGGAGGGAGCCAAAGACTAGACGGTGCTTTTGGTAGGTGCAGCGTGGAAGCAGCCCGAGGGAGCGGGTCGAGTTATCCATTCATCACACCTCATGAGGTACCTACCTGGTACCTTACCTTACCTACTGACTGCAAATAAGGTATGCCAGATGCATGATGAACGGATCGGATGGTTCGTCTCCCTTCCCGTCTCGAGGTGATTCAAGTCAAGATCGGTCTTCAGCCAGTCAGCGTTATGAACGATGAAAAGAACATGTTCATTACAACTCCATTATCTTCGCCGAAACAGACGAAGGAAACCTCACCTCGCCTCACCTCAGTGCGCTCAGGTCACTTCGCCGTCAGTGGAGCCGTCATTAATGTCTGCCGAAAGGAGGATACTTGCAGGGATGCTCAAGTGCTTTTCGTGGGCGGTGGGCCGTGACCCGCCCTCCAGTCTCCCCACATCCTCATCCTGATCATCACCTGCAGCATCCGACGCGAACGCTGCGGTGACTTGCGCTCGGCGGTGGCAGCATCTGGGACGGAACCGACATCTCGCATCCGAGTTAAAGTGCGAGGCTACCACGCGGATGCATGACGGCCTCTCTTCAGGTCTATCGCATCGCCTTTGTTGTATATGGACTCTCTATCTGGCACAGCTGTTCGTCGAGGGAGACCGTGGCCTGGTGCTCACTGTGGAGGCTGCTAAATAGATACTACGCGGTGCCTATTGCCTTAGTGTAGGATCTAGAGCGGCCGTAGCTCGCCCAGCTAGATGGAAGCTGTATGCCGGCCCGCGAAGTCCCCGACTCTCCCCAGGCGCCTAAAGAAGAGGTCAAAGACTAAAACCTGTTGAGCCCTGAGAGGCAAGACACCAAGACATCTCATTGACTTCCCTCAGTATAAGGTCTATGCAGCTCTTGCAGCCGACCCATAGAAGCTACAGTACTGAGGTCTGCTTGAGCTTTCACAAAGTCTACAACCGTTTTCGGTTCACGGTGGACATGCTTCCTATCGCCTGCTGTAGCCTGTATTCCGCTAGCCATGCGGTGCGAGTCAAGCAAAGGCGTAGCTGCGCATTATCCAGATATCTCTAAATTACTGTCAGCAAGCTGCTGGGCATCGACGACCGGGATGGCAGACCGGTAACGGCCGCTTCGACGGCGTCTTCATCGCCTTTCACGTATACGACGATCGTTGGTCGAGACCGCGTCACACCGCTGAGGCTGCTCAGCTTGCAGCTGCTCTGCGAGCCAGTGACACATCCACTGCTGCATATCCAAGGCGTTGATAGAGGACAAGCATGCAGCCTCGACTCTAACAAGGGACCCGTCGACCTCCGGATCGTCGTCTGTCAGACTGTCAATCGGGTTCACCCCGTTCACGCCGTTTACGGTCGCCGGCATCTCCAGTGACGGCTGCAGCGGCAGCTTGGCCCGGTCAGTGGCGGCTCTGTCTAACGTGGTATGCAGTGGCTTGCCATACCCGTCGTGCTTAGAAAGCGACCTTACGTCGAACAAGAGCATCGGTGGCTGCTGGAAGAGTTCAAGACTACCGAATGCTACAGCGAACGGTCTCACGATGATCTGCAGCCCGCAAGCTCCAGCGTTCAGTCTTACAGGTGGCTTGCATGCTATACCGGTATGTCGGCTCTGTTGGACGTGGTTTCAACACGTACCGCAAAGCTGATCGGATCAGTGTGCTGAAGAGTTGCTCTGCAATATTGCCCAACCTCAGAACCGACAGACCGTCCGTGATATAAGCGATGATACCAGTGGCCTCCCACTTCGATGGACAACTGCCTCGTCACGGTCGTGCTTCGAGCCGGCATTGACCGAGCGCGGGTTTCTCGGCTATGAGCGCCGAGAGTGAGACAGTTCTGCAGAAGCGCCATGCTCGTCTTTTGAGCAGACATGAGCCCTCGATCAGGTGAGAGGCTAACGTGCTCGGCCAGGAAGGAGCGGGAGCTACTTGTCCTTCCACCCGCTCTACTAGTCTACAACATACCATCAAGTTATACTGTAATAACCCGGCTGGAGAAGACTCTTTTTTGCCCGCATTATTGCGGAGCGGGGCATACAGTACAAGCTACACCTATCCAATGTCACCGCTGTTACTATGTGTTGAATCGTGGTCAGACCGCGGCTGACGGGCTCGTCTCCGCCATGCTGGGAGCCTAGGACAGTGTGGAGGTGCACCGTGCCTCCCCGACCTATCTACAATATCTTATCTTGGTGTCCACCGCAGACTTGGGGATACCTTACCAACAAGACTCAGTGCGGCCCGAACTCTTCGCAGTGTGCTGACTGGCGTGTCTACTGAGGTCGCAAGGCTCGCTTGGAACGGGTGCACTTCGAACCCGGCTCAGCCGTTGGAGGTCTACAATGGAGGCCGCACAGGTCAGGTAGACTAGAAAGTGAAGCCATCAAGGGCAAGGGCTTCAGCGTCCTACTGACATTGTGCTGGCCTTCTGACGGCTGAAAAGTGACGCTGAAGCTGCTTAGTCGTCTCATAGATGGCCCTGAATGTAAGGGGACGTCGTGCCAGCCGGAACGATGCTTGTACTGCATCATGATGAATGCCACCGTGCTAGAGGGATGACGCCAAGGCGCGCTTCGCTGGATGATGACACCCGGCCACCCTGGAGCCCCTGCGGCACACCAGTTGACTGCGTTCTGCCGCCAACAGTTCCCTCCGCGCCCGTCTCCAAGTCCGCCAGATCGTGATGGATGCCCAAAGAGCTTGTCTACTGCCCTTCAACATCGCGCTCTCCGCCTTCGCCGCCTGCATCCATCCCGTGCAAAGCATCCCCAAACATACTCTCTTCGCCCACGCCGCCAGCGCCAAAGTCGACAAGATCGTCACCGCCTGGCCCGTCGTCCATGTTCGTGAAGTCGTCGAAGGTCGAATCTGGAAACATGCTCGCTTCGCCCGCATCACCGCCAGCCATTACAGGAGTGTCCGTTAGCGAGGTCGCTTCTTGTGGTCGTGGTTGCTGCGGCTGAGCCGGGGGTTGCTGGGCAGGTGTGCTGCTCGTCCCTGGAGTATGGCTATCTACAGGTGCTTGACCCGGTGTAGCACTGGCAGATGGCATACCGCGGGAGTCGTTGAAGTCGAAATTCGAATCGTTCATATCCAGGTCCATCCCGCCCATCGTCGAATCCTCTCCAATTCGCGTCGATGAGGCATCGGCAGCAGGCTGCTGTTGCGCTGGGTAGTCTTGCCGCTGAGGTTCCTGTTGGGAATGCTGCTGTGAATGCTGCTGAGACTGGCCCGGTTGGACGCCAGGTGGAGCTACTCCCTGTGGCATTGGCTGCGGCTTGCTGTTCATGATTGGTCCCTCTGTAGGGTCAGAATGGTAGACTTGCGCTTCTGGCAGTTTAGCGTTGGGCCCGGCGGATGGCTGCTGCGGCTGCTGCTGCTGCTGCTGCTGCTGCTGCTGTTGCTGCGCTTGCGCCGGCATTGCTGGCACTGCAGGCTTCTGTTCGGGCTGCGTCGATGGTTCTCGAGGGGGTACTTCCGGAGCCTCCTTCTCCAACCCGCCCTTTTCAACCATGCTCGCGCTTCTTTGCGAGCCAATCTTTACACCCATGTCGCGTTCGACACTCTTGATAATATCCTCGATCGTTTCCTTGCTTGCAGTCTCTTCGGTAGATCCATTTGCGGCAAACTCCTCAAGCCGAGAGGCCGGCAAGGCACTTTCGTGTCCTTTCCACGTTGCATGCCGCAATCTCCTCTCCGCCTGCACAAGCGTCTTGGACTTTTTCCATTGCGCCATTTCCTTCGCATGCTCCGCCTTCATCCTCTCGATCTCTGCCTGCCCATCTTCGAGATGCTTCTCGACGCGCTTGTTGAACTCGTCGAGCTGCTCTTGTCTGAGGTTGGTGAAAGGCTGCGCTTCCTTCGCCTTCGGCCCTAGTCCTCTTTCGACGTCGACTTCCAATGACGGGGGGTCGAGTAAGCCGTCGGTGAGCCCCTTGAGTCCACCCATGAGACCCAGCCCGAGGTCCGTCGGCACGATCTGTGTTGATGCATAAGGGGATGAAAAGACCTCCTCCATCCAACGATGATGCTGCATATACCTCGTCATGCTGATGTCTCTCGGCGTTAGGTGATCGAAGAAGTCACCGAGAGTAGTATTCTCTTCGTCTTCGACACTCGTATCGTGCCCTCCATCGGCCGAAGCGCCGGGCATTGCCGCATTCGTTTTCTGCCTCTTCGTTTGTGGTGGCTGCCCGGCCTGGTGAGGATAGTACTGAGGGTGCCGGCTCGGTTGCACACTTGCGCCATACTGGTTAGGCTGGCCCATCGGCCGTCCACCATGCATGCCGGGCACTCCGCGTCGCGGCACTTCGATCATCGGCCACTGCGCGCGGTCGTGCAGCATGAATTCTTTCTTCTCCAGCATACCTTGGTTTTCCAGCCACTGCCTCTCGCTGAGCAGCTGCCGCATCTGCGGCGTGAATGGGACCTGCTGGCTCGGCAGGATCCTGTGCTGCTCGGTCTGGTGATAGTGCACTAGCCAGAGCGACGGATCAGGGGGTGCAGCATTCACCGATGGGTTCTTGGCCACAAAATGATAGCGCGTCCTTGCATGCGATGCTAGGTGGTCATACTGCATGCGGTAGCCCAGCGTATGCACCATCATCTCTATCGTGTATCCGCCGACCTCTTGGCGGTACGCGTGCTCGGGGTCGCCCCAGACGTAACCGTCGGAGGGGCAGCGGCCGCTCTCGTGCTTCTCCGGCGGCAGCCATTCGAGCCAGAGCGTGCCGTCGGGGGGTGCCTGGACGTATGTCCATGACATGGGCGCGAGTTGCTTGACGATGGGAGGCGCATCAAGCAGGTATCGAAAGGCCTGTTCGAGGCCCACGGACTGCATCTGGGGAAAGCGATGGCCGGATATGAGGTGGACATGGTTTTGCTGGGTGTCTGTTGTCAGCGTTGTCTTGTGACTGTATGTACGACTTCATACCAGTGGTCCTGCTACACCCTGGCTCGGATTCTGCATCTTGTCGTATGCGACCAACGTCGCCGCTACAATCAGCTGGCAGAGACTCTCGAAAATGCCCGTTTCGCATTCACGACCGCGGGTGCGCTCAAGTCTGGAGCACGCGCTTAGAGACGACGCGATCCACGCAAGTGCAGGTGGGCGGGACGGGATTCTGGAACTTCCCGTCGATTTTTCAGTCGTAAATTACTGCGATATTTCAAGGGTTACCCAGGGTTGTTCGAGAGTTGGCGACGACGACATCAAAGCTAAGTCTCACTCACCACTACTCGACCCATTTGAATTGGGGTGTATTGTTTGCTATGATACTCTAAACACAAGCTCGTGCGATTTATGCAACTCTCGAACGAAGGCAAAGCGCTTTCCCTGGGTGATAAGCTGATGGACATAAGGTATCGTTGACAAGCCGAGAAATGCACTGTAGACCACCTTATGTGATACCTCGTGTACCATTTCAATAATGCTTACACACGCATGTGAACTTCCCTACTTCATTCGGGTGCCCATAAGAGCCGACGCACGTATCGACGGACTAGTCGACAAGGTAGACGCAATGAGCGAGGGCATCCTTACACAGCCGCAGATCTACTTCAGAGAAGCATGGCATAGAAGTACCTAGGTATATTCAAATACACTACACCCACTATCGCACTTCCTTCAAAGGCGGTGGCGCACTGGTACTCCTCCGCCTCGCTCTCAAGATTTGGCAGCCAAGCTTCTCCGCAGCAGTGACGAACCCTTCATCATCCATGCCTACCCACACGTCTACAAAGCCCTCGTCCTTCAGCCCAGGGAACCGCTCCTCCAGCGGCCTCTCTACGTAAATCGTGCGAAAACCACACGCTTTGGCAGCCTTGAGATCGTCGAGATGAGCCGCGACCAGGCAGCACTCTTCTGGCTTCAGACCGAGCTTCTCGGCTGCGCCTAGATAGACGGCCGGATTGGGCTTGTAGGATTGGAACATCTCGGCTGAGAAGACGTGCGTGAAATCCATGTTCGCATGCTTGACCATATCCTGCAGGAGTGACAAATTCCCATTGCTTAATGTGCACGTCCAGAACAGCCTATTCAGCTCCTGGATACCGCGCACAGTGTCGGGCCAAGGATCGAGATAGTGCCAGACCAGCGACAGTTGCCGGATCTGCTGCTCATCCCACAGACTGCCGTCATGCACGAGGTTATCAGGCGTGTCGTCGATCCTGGGAAACAGCAGTCCTCGCGCGGTCAAGATCTCCCTCAGAGCGTCGAGGTGGTGCTCATCGACAGTCTTCCAGGCCTTGTTGCTGTCAGTCGCAAGCTCCCGCGTAAACCTAAGGTAGCTGTCTCGCCACTCCTGAGCAACTTCGCCCCATTGCTCGTACGTCTGAGACCATCATCAGCCTAAAGTCAGTCGATGCCAGGTGAGTCACGACATACCATATCCGATGCTATTACCCGCTTCCGACTCGCGATGGAAGCCGCCGGTGAGTTGAGTGCTTCTCTAGTCTGGTTCCACAGTGCGTCCGTCACTGTCTTCCGCCAATCGACGCACGTTCCGAAGACATCGAAGAACAGACAACGTGGCTGGGGGCCATCCAGGGCCATGTCGCTGCTTCCCAGCGGCGAAAGCGCTCCTCGAGCTGTCTTGTCGTTGTCGGAGTGCTGCGAGTCACGCTTGGGCAACGGGGTCGGGGAGACCAGATTAATGTGACCGTCCGACGGTGGCGTGTCCTCATTGCGATTGCTGCGCCCTGGAGATACCTGATCCATAATAGTTGCGGTCGATCACGGCGGAGTCCGGAGCCGAGCTTTATATGGACCTACCACTGCAGAGCGATGAATGCAGAAGAAAGGATTTGAACGCACAAAGCAGCCGAAACCCACCATGTTGACTCTGCTACATGCCATGCCGGCAGTCATGATGGCGATGGTAGTGTTATTTTAGCAGGAGCCAGTGCATCGAATGCAGCGAACGGCAAGCCGAGGATCCTCTGGTCTGGAAAGCCAAATCGCCGGCCCAAGGGCTGGCCGTGGAGAAGGGCGGTAGTTACTAGTACCAGCTACGGAGGTACTACCTTGCCACAGTTACCCACACGCAAGGAAGTCAAAGGCTTTATTAGCAGCATTCGTCAGCTTGATCTGTAATTGAGGTACGAGTTGGTCGTTTGAAGTACCTACCTTAAAGTACCTACCTTATTCCCGCATCTAGAAATTGCTCAGATCGCGGGCAATGGCGTGGACAGAACAGGAAACTACCTAGACGAGCAAATGCTTTCCATAAAGTACAGGTGCGAATGCTGAGGTGGTGTGTGCCGTACCTATTTGCTATGCGACTCCTTAGTGACGGAGCAGGGGGTGATAGGGATCTTGCAGGTGCCTCGTAGCTGCATGTCTTATGATGCCTTGTGTTAGGTCGTCCTTCCTGCAACGGCATGATCTGTTGTGAAGGGCGAAGTGCGCTTCAGTTGAGCATAGACCCACTGGTATGCGGGAATACCGTGTGGACTAGACTTCATTCGCTACTTCAAGCGCGGTGGTACTTGCACGGGCAAACACGCTTACTGAAAGAGGCAGGGTAAACATACAGGGAATGCGGAGCAATCGCCTGCAGGCGGGAAGCCTGCGTGAAAAAGAGAGAACGAGACTCGAAAGCGGAAAGAATTGGATGGTAACGTGGTATTGGTATTGTCATCGATGCCCCAGCTCAGTCTCCTTGAACTCCATGAGCCGTTATGTTACAGCATGACCCAAAAACAAAGCAGTGCCGTGAGCGGCCTGCATACCCATCCACCCGTGCCCGTGCCGCGCGCCATCCATCGCCAGCCTCTGCTCAGCTGCACCATGCTGATGGATATCTTCGTGTCGTAAAAAGTCGCATGCAAGAGATGTTGTAGTTGATGTGGTGAAGGTCGAGAGAAAAGAGACGAGGCATTTAGCCACCGAAACCGTAAAGGGTACGGCCTTGCCTCTTGAGGGCGTAGACGACGTCGAGGGACGTGACAGTCTTGCGCTTCGCGTGCTCAGTGTATGTGACAGCATCGCGGATGACACCCTCGAGGAAGGTCTTGAGCACACCACGAGTCTCCTCGTAGATCACTGATTGACGCGTTAGCTGATGCGCGTTGAAGTACGCGTTCGGTGGTGGTGATGCTTACTGGCAGAGATACGCTTGACACCGCCACGGCGAGCCAGACGGCGGATGGCGGGCTTCGTGATACCCTGGATGTTGTCGCGCAAGATCTTCCTGTGACGCTTGGCACCGCCCTTGCCCAAGCCCTTGCCACCTTTGCCGCCTACGATAGTCTGTCAGTGACGGGTGCGGGGGGTGTGCAGTCAAGACAATACTCACGTCCAGTCATGTTGATGGAAGTGTGAGGGGTGTGAAGTGGTAGTGGTGATGGGTATTGATGGATGGGGCGTTGGTATGGTGGCTTGGTGGTCGATGTTGTAGTAAGATGGAGAGTTTGGTTTCGAAGGGCGGGAGTTGCGCTTTAATAGCGAGTATGCGGGGTGTGCAATCACGACCAGCAATTCCGAGCTCAGACCACCCGAGACGCGCTTCTTGTTGTTGTCAAAGTTGGGGTGCACGGCTCACTTTGCCAAGCGGCAGCAGCAACTTTGCATGTGCTGGAAAGCGCGCGCTCTTTTGTGTTGATTAGAATTGCTGCGCAAAGCGGGAGGCTTGTACTTCTACCTTTGCTTTCCCACCTGCTTCCTTTCTCCGACATCATCCATCACCCAGCCGTCCTCCACCATCAACCCCATCAACCTTCATCAATAAACTCATCCATCACACACATCTCCGCCTGCAACGATGGCCCGTACCAAGCAGACAGCCCGTAAGTCATCACCACCTCGCTGTCGCCTATCAGTCGCGTCGTCGTGTTCACGGTCGTCGCGTCATGTTGGCTTTCGCCACCCGACTTTGCGACCTGAGCATGACGCCGCTTCATACCAACAGCGCTTCATCCCTCACACGCCAAATAACAACATGCTAACACATCTTCAGGCAAGTCCACTGGTGGCAAGGCCCCACGTAAGCAGCTCGCCTCCAAGGCCGCTCGCAAGTCCGCGCCGTCTACCGGTGGTGTGAAGAAGCCCCACAGGTACAAGCCGGGTACGCATCACTTGACTCACCTGCCTTCATCAATCACAGTCACTAACAGCAATTCACAGGTACCGTCGCTCTCCGTGAGATCCGTCGTTACCAGAAGTCGACCGAGCTCCTCATCCGCAAGCTGCCTTTCCAGCGTCTTGTCCGTGAGATTGCTCAGGACTTCAAGAGCGACCTACGCTTCCAGAGCTCCGCCATCGGTGCTCTGCAAGAGTCCGTCGAGGCCTACCTTGTCTCCCTGTTCGAGGACACCAATTTGTGTGCCATCCACGCCAAGCGTGTCACCATCCAGTCCAAGGACATCCAGCTCGCCCGCCGTCTCCGAGGCGAGCGCTCTTAAGCTACCCGACACCTCTTCCTCTCACCATCTACACGACTGACATGAGCACGACCACCTCGACCTCCTTGGGTATGGTCGCCGCACTGGTGGCTGGCCGGGTGACGGGCGGTGGCTGTTAAGCTCTCGCGGCTTTCTATTTGCGATTATGGAGTTTGCGGCTTTTTCTGACGGCGATCATGGGTCTCGAGATATCACAAGGTGTACCAGGGCGGCGGTGCACCATGGCACAGATGTATCATAATGACAATGGTACCAAAGGCATTCGCCTCAACAGTTCAAACATCAATTCGCGCTTTGTCTCCATGTTTCTTTCGCGTGGCAACCCGTCGCTGTTAGTAGCGCCTTTGCCCTGTGTTGCCTCTTTCCGGGCGCAATTTGCTCTCGTACTGTTGGTAGGGCGGTCTCTTCGCGGGCTTTGATTGACATGAACCCTGGCAGCCTTGCCACATGCACGCCCTTTCGCTAATTATCGTTCATTACTCTGCGACGGCCCAGTCGCGCGTGTACACCTTGTGTCTGGAAGCAGGAGGTATCGTCGTGCCTTGGCAATCTGGTGCTGAAGAGTCGGGCAAGATCTCACCAACTCACCTGCCGTCTTATCGGCAGCCCGAGAGCCGCGAAGCCGACGGGATCTCCACTGACTTCAGAACAGCGCAAAGGCCACCCACGTGCCAACTGTGCACCAAAACGTCCTCACACCACCACAGACGTCCTTGGTGACCGGACTATAAGTAGCAGTCTTCCATTTGCGGGTCGCAAACATTTCACATGGCTTCGCGATAGCACAACCTTCCCTTCGAGACCTAGCATGAGCTTTCCTCTCTTCAGCGGACGTTCAGCGCTTCGCAGACTGCACCAGACAGTCCGTCGCAACATCTCTCGCCGACACCAGGCGCGCTTCGAATCTAGCAAGCAGACATTCACTGGCAATGGAGGTGCGGAGGCTGGGAAGCAACAGTCCAAGCAGTGGACAATACCTGGTCCGGGATGGGGATGGATAGAGCCCCTAGGCGCGCCCTTGCGAGCCTACGGCAATATGCAAAAGCGCAGTCCCATCCTCACTCAGCTCGAGAGCACCTTGATCATCTATTACCTTGGAGACGTTTCTGCGCAAATCATGCAGACAAATGCCTTCGCAGACGCGAGCTACGAACCGGCTCGTGGCTTGAAGGCCTTGACGATCGGCCTGATTAGCAGCATTCCCAGCTACAAGTGGTTTCTCTTCCTAGGTCGGCACTTCAACTATTCGTCTCACCTAGTCAGTATCGGCGTCAAGATTCTCGTTAACCAGACTGTCTTCACGCCTGTCTTTAATACATACTTCTTTGGGATGCAGAGTCTACTTTCAGGTAGCACATTAGAAGAGGCGAAGAGGAGGGTGTTTGATACCGTGCCGGTGTCATGGCGCAACAGTTGGAAGGTCTGGCCTCTTGTCACGGCCTTTTCGTTCACATTCATACCGCCGCAGAGCAGAAGTGTCTTTGCCGGTGTGATCGCGATTTTCTGGCAGACTTATCTAAGCTGGCTGAACAAGAATGCTGAAGCGGGCGAGAAGGGCCGGGCACAGGCTGACGAAGGGACCGCGAAAGTCGATTCGAGCAAGAGCACGACCCGCGGCTAAACCCTAAGGGAGTGATCGTCTCCAAAGAGAAATCTGAATTCTGAAGGCACGCATGGGCCTGTAAAGAAAGTGAAACGGACGAGCAAACCCCAAGGTCATCCACACCTTTTGCGAACGGTATTCGGCCTAATAGACAAGACCCGCTGTGTGCCACCTGCGATTCTATTGCAGCCGCGCAGAATCGCTGAAACCTATCCGTACGACTCTACAAGACCGGCATTGGTCTGAAGTAAAGATGCGAGCTCGCTCTTTGGGCATCTCTGCGCCGTTCCGCCATATGTCCGAATTGGAACCGGCATCCTAGGATTTGGTTCGGACCCAGCAGGGAGTCGGCTGTCTGCAACGAGCACTCATGGCACCCAGGGCATCTCAGGTGCAACTGGCACCGAGAGTGAGATTAAGCCCGCTAGTAATAGGGCGCTGTAGAAGAAGCCGTAGGTCGGCTGCGAAAGAAATGTAGACAATAGAGATCGAAAGACTGCTGCAACTGCGAATTACCTGAATAATTGATACACATGTTGCACCTTATTGCACGTGTCTAGATTTCTCGCATGAATCGCGGCGTGGTTCAGGTACACACACAGGTAGTCTCGTGACACGCGCAGCACTCGCGCTTCTCAAGCGCGTCCCCGAGGTCTCCATGATCAGTACATCAGATTAGCGTGCCACATCATAACGGCAACATGATGCTATGGCGGGCGCAGCTGCTGCTAAAGACACTCCCGAATCGATAGCAGTCGATGAAAGTGACTATGGAAGCGACCTCGACGAAGCCACCATAGATGCGCTCTTCTCCCAAGCCGAGTCGCAGCCCGCATCCATCTCCAAGCCGCCGGGCACTGACGTTGAAGAACCCGTAATACTCGACGACCATGGAGACAGCAGGCCTCTGGTGCGTCTTGCGCGCATACGCGACAACATCACAGCCGCGGTCAACGGGCTTAAAAGCACTAGCGAAGCGCTCAAGCCGACCGGCCCAAGCCTGCCCCAGGAGGCATCAATCGAGGTGGAGTACGACGAGCACAACAGATCCGCATTCTCCCGTGAGTACAGGCTTCACGATGGCTGAGCGTGACGCTGACGCGCTGACTCAAGCGTCTCGTAGCCTCACGTGCACGTACAGATGAACATAAGCAGGCGCCCGAGTCAGAGCTAGAGCCGCATCTAGAGCCTGCGAAGGATACCCGTAGACCGATTCAACGCTTTCGAACGCAGCCGAAGAAGCCGTTGTCCGTTACCGATATCATTTCACCAGCATGGTGCGAGCTGCAGTACTGGTACAACCTCACCAAGTATGGCCGTGTGCGTGCAACGAAGGCTATGAAGCAGGGCTCGAGCGTGCACAAAGTGCTAGAGGAGCAGGTGCATACGGAGGTGCGAGTTGAGGTTCAGACGAAGGAGGACAGGTTCGCACTTCGGATATGGAATGTGATTACGGGCTTGCGGACTCTACGAAGGACAGGCATGACGCGGGAGATGGAAGTTTGGGGGGTGATAGAGGGTGAGGTCGTGAATGGTATCATTGATCAGATCACCACTACATCTCCGGACGAGGTCATGGAGGCGCACATACAGGCTGACGCTGAGCAGTCGAGGACTGGAGCAAATAGCGGCAAGAAGCGGAAGCCCTTGCCCTCAGATCAGCGGACGTTGACAAACTATCTCACGTCTTCCCAGACCGGCTCAGTACTGGAACAAGGCAACGGTCTGGAAGGCTGGTTAGGTCCGCTGCACGAGCGCGCGAAGACTATCTATATTGTGGACGTCAAGACTAGGCAATCGAAGTCCTTGCCACCGCACGGCAGCCAGACCCGGCCGACGCATTACCAGCTGATGATGTATCACCGCCTCTTCTCGACGCTGGCCACCAACGGCGTGCCGGCCCAGCGTATCCTCCAGCGTTACAACCTCGACCCGAGTGCAACTTTCAGCGATGCATTCATCGCCCAGATGAGTACTTTCGACATGTGCCTCGATACGACGCTGTCTGCAGATGAGTGGCCGCTGCCAGACGCCACGCAAGACCCGGTCTCGGAGCTCCTGGCCCACAACAACCTCATGTCTCTCTGGTCCCTCATGATTACCGAGTTCTCCGAAGCCGTACCGACCAACAGCATCTCGCCACTCCTTACAGCGGAATTTCGCGCCCCAGTCACTGGCGACTTGAAGGGCAAGCGCAGCTTCGCCTTCGACGCCGAAAGGCTCGAAGCGTACGTCCGGGATGAGATGCGGTGGTGGAAAGGCGAGAGGGAGACGAAGGGCGTGGAGATCGAAGAGGCGTACAAGTGCCAGATCTGCGAGTTCGCCGCCGGATGCTCCTGGAGGAATACGAAAGTGGAGGAAGGGTTGCAGAAGGCGAAGTTGAGGAGGGAAAAAAGGCAGAAGAGCGATGTCTGAATCACCTCTACCACACCCTTGCGCTGCATCATCGTGATCGCCTATCCATGTGCTTGTTACTGCGACTCAGAGACAGAACATGCTTGAATTGGATTGTGCTGTCTTCGCACGGAGTATGAGATGTGGCACATGGTGAACACTATCGTGTGTACATAACGTCGAGCAATAGGCCACGTTTGAGAACTTCTCGCATGATGTCCCGCGTGATGTCCCGAGAGAAGGAATCCTCAAATCGCGAGTAGAACTATAGCGTGAGACGAGCAGGTACGAAAGTGGCGACGATCTGCGGCACCGACAGCTAAGGACGGTTGCACGTAGAAGCGACCGCAATGTCGAGATCGAGACAGGAAGACCGGTACAAAGATTGATCCGAATTGGAGTGACCCAACGGCTGTTGGGCACCATGTACTGACACACATCATGCCCTAGCTTGACGACGACACCATGGCTTTCACCAGGATGTACATGAACGTGTCCTTCAAAAAGGATACGCCCGCACTTCTTCCTCCTTTTCCAGGTCCAGTCCATTCCCAACCTGCTCCTCATGCTTCGAATCCAGATACTCCAACAACACGTCCCCATACTGCTCCCGCCCCTTGTATTTCGCCACATCGTCACCCCAGCTCCTCACCGCACTCGCCAGCCGGCCAGGCACATAAGGCTCCTCAGCGATCTCAGTCACAGGATGGAAGTACGTCCGGATCGTGAACACGACCCCGCCGCTCTTCGGAAGCCGCCGTAGGGACTGGCGCTCTGAGCGGAAGTAATGGTGCTGAATTGCGCGATTCTTCTCGGCGCTGTACCAGCCGATACCGTCGCGGGCGTCTTCGCTGCCGATGCTGTGGGACCAGGACAGGGCGTCGTCGACTTGCATGAAGTAATTGTTGCGTAAGACCGGGCCTTCGGGCTTCACGCGGCGGAAAAAGTTCATCATGCCCTTCTCCAGCTTTGCCTTGAAGCCGGGCACGTCGCCGCTGGTGTGGATCTCGGACATGCCCATGCCATATTTGTCTTCTAGGCGCCAGAAGCCGGCTAGGAGGATGGCGCCGGCGAGGAGGTAGTACTGCCCGTCTTCCTTTTCGAACATGATTGCTAGGTCGTCTTGGACTAGACGCGCGCACAGTTGCATAGGATCTTCCTTTTGACCGTTCATAGTGAGATCGGTGATGTTGAAGGATTCGTGAGTGACGAGATTGTCGATGCCGACTTCGGTTGCCTGGAACATGCTGGGATAGCGTTCGCTCAAGTAGCCGGACAGCTCTTCGAGCAGCTCGACAGCGCCTGCCCAGACGCGAGGGTCCGGGTTGGTGAGGCAGCATTTGCTGCCCCGCTCGGCGATACGTCGTCTCTTGTCCTCGTGGTAACGCATGTAGTGGTTGTCGAGCTCGATCCATTCGTCCCAGTTCATACTGCGGAGACCCATGGTGATGTGGTAAGGACCGTGGCGAAAGGGTCTGTAGGGAAGTGGCTTCGTCTCCTTCACGGACCAGTTGGGGTAGGGTGGTGCTTTAGGTCGTTTGAAGTTCGTCGGCACCCATACTGGTGGAGTGGTCAGTCTTTACTGCTCTTCGAAGATAGCGTGGTTCATCGTACCTCCTGGCGGACGTTCCGCAGGCTTCATGCGCTTCTCAGCAAACGTATTGACATCGGTCGGCTTCTCTGGATCGGGCGAGCGCGGTCTACTGTTCAGCCAAGTGAACGGTCGCTTTTGGTTGTCCTGGAAATGCTTGACGAATAGAGTGACGACACCGAGTGCGAGCAGCGCATACGGCACAGCCTTAACGGTCAACAGCCTTTCCATCCCCAAAGACTGGGCCGCATGCTGTAGTCTCTGCACGTTGCAGTTGTCGCGTGCCCATAGCTTAGCTGAATCCATGAGGACGTACCTGTATCCGCCGTTCAGTAGCGCTGAGGAGAAGTTTGAAAGAACGGTGGCAGAGCAAGGCAAGCTGGGACGCCATTGTGTCAGATACTAATAACGTGATGATGCCCGCACTTCTTGACCTGCGATTCCAGTCCGCATATGCAGAGAGATAAGACGTCTCCAATATGTCCCCACCAACGCAGTGGCCCACAGCTGCCCGGATACGTTTGCCGTATCTGGTATGTAGCGCCAGACAGAGTGGAGAGAGCTCCACCTCACGTGATCGTGCCTTCGGTCGCTGCCGACGACATGTCCGGCCATAATACGCGGTTTCTGCAACTCTCTTGGACTGTCTTGTGATGGTAATCGCTTTCAATACTCTTGGTCGAAATGACATCTCGGTACCGCTAGGCCTCGCGCACACGGACGGCCGCGCTACATCTAGTCGTCCCTCAAAAGACCGTCGCTCAATGCAGAATTTCGACCCTCGGTGGCGCTTCCATAAAGCGCTCACGCTCTACAGGCGCCTTCTTCTTCCTCTTCAACAAACAGTACTCGCCCCAGACTCTCTTGTACTTCTCCGGCACGAATGGCAGATCAGGCACATATAGCGTCCTGCCCAGGACATGTGTGCTCGCCGCATCCATGAATTTCTCACAACGAACCTTCTCCCACGTCGCTTCGTCCTTGATGTAGCTTGGCTCCAAAGCTGTCGTCTCAGTGGAAGGCAGGTGGCTGTCTACCAGGAACGTGCAGTGTCTGGGATCCGTATACTTACCCACGTCCTCAATGTTCTCGTCGTTCATAGCTGGCGGAACGAGCCAGGTGCCTGGGAAGACGCCGAATGATGTTGCTTCGCTGAACTCGCCAGGTAACAGACCGTCGAACTCGGACTTGAGAAACTTGGCACGGACGCCTTCGGGCAGAAGGTAGTGTGAGGGGAACCGGTACCACTCTTTCCCAAGGCAGATGAAATCGCCTGCCTTCGCGCCTGTGCTAGAGTCGTGTAGAGATTTGTAGACGTTCAGAGGCGCATTGTAAGCGCTGACAGTCCCTGTGGTGCGCAGTGCCGAGAGAGCGACGCCTGCTAGGACGAACATGAAGACGACGGTAAACCGCAGCTGGAGCGGAATCTTGCTGACCAGGTCCTTCGGGTCTGTAGAGTTGAGATTGGCAAGGATGACGTGCAATGCTACGGCCGCGTTGATGGCCAGAGCCGGGTAAGCCGGGTACATGAAACGCTCTTCTTTGTGTGGTTGAAGAGTGAAGATGGCGAGCCAGAGGTAGAAGGGGGTCAAGAACACCAAGCCTCTGAGATAGCTCGCCCGTGTCGCTCCTTTGGCATTGAATACATGCTGCCACAGCAACAATGGCATGGAGAGCAGTGCGAGAAGGAACCAAACATGAAAGTTCAAGAACAAGTTTCTCAGATAGAAATGCCATGCTTCCGTCCCATACAAGTCGGGGCCACCTTTCGAGGAGAAGATGTTGTACGCAACAATGTTCCATGGCACGACGTGCGCTTTCTTGTAGAAGAACCAGTCGCCCAAGGTCTGCAAAAACACGACAACGATCGTCCTCGTCACGCCGTCCACAACGCGCCAGAGAAAGCTCTGCTGCCCCTCGATGTCGGAAAGTAGAGCCATGGCCAGCTCCTCGAGCAGGAAAGGAGCACACAGCGCCGCCGCGAAGGGCCAGCCAAGGATGGCAGCGATACCAAACATCCAAACGCCTTGAGCAGTGTGCAGACCGCCGCGCCACTCCATGAAGGCCGCGATGCCGAGAGCGGTCAATGACATGGCGAAGCTGGATGGCAGAAAGGCGATACTCGCGTGGAACATACCCGGACTTGAGGCCAGGACAAGGAGGAAGGTGATGGCGATGCGGGGATTGAGAGTGGCGGAGACTTTCGTAAAGAGCCGCGTCTCACACAGGGCGCAGAGGGTTCCAAGGATCATACGCACGGAGTAGAACTCGCCGGTCTTGCCTAGGTAGAGGAGCCTGGCCGGTAAGGTGGCGAGAGCATGGAGGCCAATATAGGTCCATGAGCGGATGGCGTACGTCGGGCTGTACTCCCAGGTCTGCAGGCCGTGGCTGTGGGTTAGGTAGTGGGTGGGCTCCCAGAAGTTGAAGGTCTCGTCGCAGTCTTGGATGGGATGATACAGGGCGGCGAGGATGTGGGCGGTAACGAGGATGGAGAAGGCGATGCGTGGGTCGAGTTGGAAGGCCGGCGGTCTGAGCGGTTGGGAGCGTGCTTGTTGCTCGGGTGGCGTGTTGGATGATGGCGAAGGGGCAGGTTGTGTCTTGAAGCGTTGCCGCACGGTGTTGACATTGTCAGACGCCATGGCGATGTTGAATGGTTTGCGTGAGGTCTTTGTGTTGGAGAGCGCGATAGACTCCAGACGTCCTCACGGTAGAGGCAACGTAACACAGGTACCAGTGAGTGCCTTAATAATGTGCCTTATATTCCTTATGCACGTGGGAAGCTTCACGCGATCGGGAGTCTGGAGACGCGCCGTGAATGACGTCGGGGCCAATCCGTGGACTGGACACCTCCAGCATGGGACATTGAAATTTCGAGCATTTTGACCGATTTCGGTACAGACATTACTGCATGTCATTGTTTAACATACATGCCAATAGACTGCCCGAATAACTCGCCTAGGATATTGCTGCCATCATGGACAGCGAATACCATGCTGACCCCGCCGACGCGCGCCCAACGAAGCGCGTTCGACTCGATGCTCCGCTGGAGGTGACGGAAGATGTCCAAGAGGAGATAATCGACGATGAGGGGTGGGACGAGATCTACGGTACTACGACAGAACCTGAGGACCCCCAAACGAGGCCAACGGTGATGGCGAAGGAAGCCAATACCACGTCCGAGGTTGCTGAGCTGCCGAGTATGAGCTCGCTGCCGCTTGCGCCGCCCGAAGAGCACCGGGACCAATACCAATCGGGCGCTGATGATAGTGTGAGACCTGAGCAGCAAGAGAAAGATGACGCACTAGACGGAGTGCCGCCCGAAGCGGTGGCAGAGGAGCATGACGACGTTCTGGTGCCGGAACCTATAGTGCCGAATGCGGCCGACGAGGCTTCGGTGCGCATGCTGGCGGAGACCTCGAGTGTCAATGGCGACCCGAGTGCGACTTTGCCTGTCGAGGACGCGTCTGGGCAGACAAATGCAAGCGGAGAGATGGTGCAGCCGGTGGAGAACGAGAGCAGCTTACAACGGCCGGAGCAGGAGATGAGCATAGAGAGGCGAGACGAGGCGGCTGTAGGCGAAACAGTTCAAGAGCCGGACCAGGAGGTTAGACGAGATGGCCAGGTGAGTGATGGTGACGGTCAGGCGGTCAATGGAGAAGATCGATTAGCCAAAGGAGACGGTCACGCGATGGGCGAAGCCAATCAGGCCTCAGAGCCGCAAGAAGACCTTAGTGCGGGCCTGTTGGAGATGCTGGAAGCAAAGCCTGAGCCGTCGAAGGCCACAGAGGATCCCGAATTCATGGCTGCAGCCGCAACTCAGAAGGAGCAGCCGAACGCAGAGTGGCAATTCGACTCCTCCGATGCGGAGTCATCAAATTCTTCGGACAGTGACGACGACTCAGACGACGACACCTCTTCCGACTCGTCGAGCGATGGCGGCTACGAGATGCTCGATCCAGCGACTGCAGCTAAGATGCTGATGGCTGGCGAGGGCGACGACGACGATGATGGCAAGAAGGGTGGCAAGGGCGGCGCGGACCGTCAGCCAAGGACGGCAAACGAGGTGAGGGAGGAAGTAGTGCCAAAGCCAGACATCCAAATAACAGAGGAGATGAAAATTACGGAGCTAGGGACCATAGAGAACACCGTTGAGGGCATGGTCCTGATCAAGGGAGCCACGCCTGGCGAGTACCAAGTTCTAGAGGCCGGCAGCGTGCTGTGCAACGAGAAGCGCGACGTAATCGGAGCCGTAGCCGAGACTTTCGGGAGGGTAGAGGCGCCAATGTACAGTGTGGCTTTCACCAACGCGCAGGAAATTGAAGAATTTGGACTGAAGCACGCGAGCAAGGTGTTTTACGTGGATGCGCACTCGACCTTTGTCTTCACGCAGCCGTTGAAGAACCTGAAGGGGACGGACGCAAGTAACTTACACGATGAAGAAATTGCGGAGGAAGAGATGGAGTTTTCGGACGATGAAGCCGAAATGGAGTTCAAACGCCAGAAGAAGATGGCTAAGAAGGCTGCTCGAGGCGGGTATGACGGCGCAGCATCTAGCCGAGGCGGACGGGGCGGAGGGCCAAGAAGCTTCGGCGCGCCTGGCCAAAATAACGTCTCTACCTTTATCCCTGGTGGCTTCTCCGGAGACGCTCCTCAAGCGACGTATGGAGGAGGCATGAGCTATGACGACGAGGATGTGCAGGAGGAATTTTACAACCCGCTCAAAAGGCCACCTAACTTGAGCGAGCTGATGGCGAGTGGTGGACCACCTCCAATGAGGGGTGGGCATGGTGCCGAGCGTGGTGCTCGCGGTGGCGGAAGAGGGCGAGGCGATAGAGGAAGAGGCCGCGGAGACAGGGGCAGGGGAAGAGGCGGATTCAACCAGGACCGGAATTCGAGAGGGGGGAGAGGCGGCTCTCGCGGCGGAGATCAGCAGAGCGGCGGGCAGTATAGAGGTAACGCGCACAGCTTCCCGGACCGGCACAATGACGACCGGCGCAGCCAGTCCTCGTCGAAGCCGTTCAAGCTAGAAGGGCACAGCTCTTCGCCACCTCAGCAACAGACGCTCCAGCACCAGCAGCAACCTCAACCTCAAGCCTTCCCCGCACTCAACCCTTACCGACAGCAGGACCCGCAGCAGAGCTCATACCAATTCAACGGCTACCAGTTCCAATACGGCAGCGGAGCGCCAACGCAGATACCTGCTCCGCAGCATCAGGCGCAGTATTACGCTCAGCAGCCTCAGCAGCTGCCGGTGGGAGCCTATGCAAATCCAGCGTACTACTCGCAGCAAGCACCAGTCCAGCCTCAGTGGCCCGCTCAGCAGACTCAGCCGCAATACAACGGTTGGGCTGGCCAACAAGGACAGACTGGGTACACGCAGCCGGGAGCGCCAGCTCCGACAGCCGAGCAGCAGATGAATTTGATGGAGATCTTGAGGCGCATGGGTGGGAACGCGCAGTAGCAGCTTCTCCGTTATGGCGTTTCATCTGCGAAGGTCGGGGGGGAAATTGAGCTGTGTAAGATAGTGTATGCGCATTTGATCGAACGGCTACCTGCAGTGCCTCGACGATGTTCGTCTGGAGACTGCTGCAAGTGCGCTGACACCGAAAGTGTCTATGCACGGGTATACGTCCGTATCCCGCAAGCCGCATTACTGTGTGACCGAACCATGTACAGGTAATGGTGTCTGCCGACCTTCCTTCCGCCGGCCGCTTCCTGGCGCTCCCTTTTGTCAGCCGTCGTGATATACTCACCCATTGCGAGCCTCTCCAACCCCTTCGGAAGACCCACAAGCATGAATAGCATGGCGAGTGAGACGCAAAGGGCGGCTCATGCACGTAATTGCTGGAGTCAGTAAGAGGGAAGGGAGGATTGGAGACGTGTGTGTAGGGGCCTCAGGTGTGGCATTGAAGTCATCATCAGATACTGCGAGAAGCTCTCGTCGGAGCCATGCAAGATACCATGAAATATCTCCCCGCCACAATGGCCTCGCAGGAGGACCCTAGCACCCATGAGGTGTCAAGGTAAGCCTAGCACCTTCTGATCCGTCGCACTCCCAGACGAAACCGAGCATCGCGCCCTATGAGCGAACGCCATCGACCCCGGTCACCTTTCCAAACAACACAATACATCAAAACTCCATTCCCCTCCCTTTACCTCTCCAGCGCCAACGCAATGCTCTCCCACGAGCTCAAGCCAAAAGATATAGAAATGCCGAGAGTACCACACATGCAATGTATGCTGCTAGTGTTGTCGGACAATCCACGCAAGGCCTTTCCATTCTTCATCTCCGATGACTCGGTCCATGCCCAAAAGCCGAGACAGGTCTCGAGTGCAGCGGCGAAGGCGGCGGCGGCGCCGTCTCGTCCTGCTTGACGACGCGGAGGGAGAGGTTGTTGCGGGGTTTCGTGGCCGAGGCTTTGAAGGCTTCGTGGATGTCGTTGGTGGAGAAGGAGTCGTTGCGGGGGAGTGAGTCGTGGGTGTTTGATGGGAGGGGCATCGTGTCGGTCATGGTTTTGGGGATAGCTTGTGTGGGTGTTTGTGTGCGGTTCGATTGTTTTGCTGGCGGTGTTTTGTCGATGATAGTGATGGTGAGGTCCGTGAAGACGTTCAGATGCGGAGTCGAGTTTGATTTGAGGGTGATGATAGGTGTGTGTGCAGTGTTTCTCGGTTGCAGTAACTGTGTCTTGCGTCTCAGGCTGGTAAGGTGGCAAGCTGAATAGGTCTTCTAGTCGGCAGCCAAAAAGATGACGAGAAAAAAAGACGGAGCAGAAGGAGCGAGCAGGATTAAGTACGTCTATCAAACTGCATGGACGCAGTGGCGAAAAGCACAGTCGTTTCCCCTTACCTCAGCACTGTTCACTGGGATACGGTGAGCTGCATCATGTTCCCCCCCCATCGCTGATGATGTGTCCGACGGACCACGCATCCCGGGGGACGGGCATGCCACAAAGAAAAGCTCAGAGCCTGGAAGAATGAAGGACAGGGCACGCGAAGCATGGTCAAGGGCCGTCCAGTGCAGTATATCCGGCGTCCCGGGTCCCTGTCGTCCCCCCCTCCCGTGCCTCCCTTGGGCCTTCCTCCACAAGCTCCGCCCCCGGAGTCCCGCGACAACGGTGGCCGTACCTTATTGTTTGTTTGACGGGGGGCCGGCGATGTCCTGGCGAATGGGAGGGCGTGGCAGCTCTCGTCAGATTTCGCCCGGCCAGACGAGCCAAACGGAAAGGGGGAGGGGTGTTCCGCGTGTCGTGAGACAGCCAACGCTTCACCGCTTGCCCGCCGGCGGTTGGAAGATGGTTCGTGGTGTGATTTATAAATAAAGATGGATATGTACCGGGTACTGTACATAAGGTACGTAACTACCTTACCGTACGTGCAATGCATACCTCATCATGTCCAAAGTACATGTGCAGGGTTATAACAACATGTGCAGGTTTACATCTTGTCTGGTGAGTGCAGCTGTTTGCCGCAGGGCAAGACTAGACTTCCGGGTTGTGGGGAGAGACGTGCGTTGCCGCCCGAGCCAGCGTTTGCGTGTCGTGCGTGCTTACATGTTACGCGTGCGGTGGATGTGGTGGACCGAAGACGAGAGAACGAGCCCACGTCAGACTCGTATCGCGCGCGTCCTCGACTGAGGTGTACATGTATCCAGTCGCCTATCATTATTGTCATTGCGTGTTGTGCGAACATAAGCAAGTCTGGTAAGGTACCGGTATGCTTCTAATAGTCCGTCAACTATTGGTGAATCTCGTGCACGACCATCACGCCAGAACCACAAGATCATCATCCCAGCATGTCTTGGAATCACAGCCGAACTCATTCTCATCCCTGTGATCCCATCACCCCATCCCCCACACTCGACATTCTTCCCTCCACGTCTTCCCGGAAAACTTATCTCCACGATTCCACCCTCCACGCGTCCGCCTTATAATTCCCGCCTTCCGCCGCCGCCACTCCCCAAAGCTGGAGCTAGATCAGTGGAGCAGCGGGCTGTTGGACTTGCTTTCGCCAATGTTACGACCTACAAATTTTTGGAAAGTGAAACATCATCACCTGCAGAAACATCCGATGCGCTGGTCTAGAAGGTCGAACCGGCGGCGAAATGAGTTGAGTTAGACATGTCCAGGTTTCTTGCCGCCCCCATCTCACGATTTGCAGCAAGCACAGGCTCTGTGCGACACACCTTCCCCACGCTTCTTATCTGCGTACAATGTGAGCATGTCTCGATATGGCACCATAGCATATCTTGCTCCCACCGGTCCAGCGGTTAGACGGTCCTGGTTGTGGTGTGCTGGTCCCCACTCACACTCATCGTCTTCCTCCTCTTTCGCACACCGCATGGTGCCTTACAGTCTGCAAAGCCGCCCATCTGTGCGATAGATACCTAGGCACTCTCAACGCTCTCTCATTACTCAAGGGAGTATTGATGCATCTACATGCACGACCAGGCGAGCGCGGGGTGTCACGACCGGCGGTGTACATGGTCCACTACCGCCACCACGGGATATGGCCTCTCAACTCGTTCCTTCCTCATCGGGTCGTTGTGCCACGTGATGACTGACTCTGACAGAGAGACGGCCGGTATACCCGCGTAGCGTTCTCCATCAACACGTGGCGCACTCTCTACCACCACTATGCATGCAACTGTTGAAGCCGTCTCTAGTAAATACTTGGGCGCCGTCGAAAGTGCTGGCGAACGTGGTTGTTCGTATGTCGAGCTGCCCACGCCTGTGCCCTCAACACCTCCACTAGGTACGCACGCTTGCAACATCGCACCAAGAATGGTATGTTGATATCATAGCTCTTTCGTTGCAAGAAGTTGTTTCATATGCGCACGGCAATGCTCAGCTGTAATAGGGATGCGTCTAGACGTCCCGTGGACTACGTAGTAGATCGTACTGCAAGGAGATCAACGGAAGAGTGCACTTCTTTTCCCTCATGCTTTTCCTACTGCGTCTTCACATCGCTGCCGCACAATGTCTCTACTACAGGCCTTTCTTCCCGGACCCCCCCGGGCCCACCTCTTATCGCTTGAAGACAGGTCGTGAGCAGAGTTTTCTCGATGCTCAGAAGGTGGAGGAAGAGTTCACCGAGACGGGTTGAGTGGTCAATTACCTTGTCAATGCGTTTCCTCCCGAAGCCTCTCGCGCCATGGAAGCGCAAGGCGGAAGAGCTCTAGGAGCTGGAGGAGAACTTACGTCTCGGTAATTTGGACAGAGGGCTTCAGAACCACGATTGGAATGTCACTAAGCAGATAGCGGCGAGTAAGGTGCCGAAGGTGGAGCTTACTCTGGCTTTGGGCATTGTAGGTCACGCTGACGAGTCCCAAATTTGCGCAGTGCTAACACCTAGACAGTAGCTGGCTGACGCAGCGCTCGCGATACCTCTACGCATTTCAACGATTGGTCCATTATAGCCTGGATCACTCAAGACCCGGGATGGGTGGCCAAGGCACAGCAGACCCTCAAGGAGGTAGTTGGTAGCAGCCGCCTAACGCATTGGGAGGACCGCTCGAGTCTCGTATATATCGATGCAATCGGTAGGTCCCATCCTCGTCCGCACCACTTCTGACTTTGAGAGGAAGGCATTGACAGACGGATCTAGTGAACGAAGCCCTACGCTGGCGACCCGTGACCATCGGCGGCATTCCCCATCTTACCACGACCCAGGATCTCTAGGGAGAGTTTGATTCCAGCCAACTTCATCACGCTGCCGAACTTCTACGCCATTGCGCGGGATGAGAGCGTCTACGGCCCGCACGGCGACTCTCTCATCCCGGAGCGATGAATCGACGACGACGGTAAACTCAAGGACATATCGCACACGAGCTTCGGATACAGGCGGCGAATCTGTAACGGCAGGCATTCTGGCCGCATCCGGTCTGTTAATCCAGAATGCGCGGATCTTGTGGGCTTTCCATGTTGAACACGGGGTTGATGAGGTGAGTGGAGAAGGTACGATGGTTGCACCGAGGGCTTCATGACGAAGCCGAAGCCGTTCAAAGCGATTTTCAGACCTCGGGGCGGAGAGGCCAGAGGCCTGATTGAGGGAGACTGTCCGACGCATAGTGAGGATCATGTTCGGTTACTAGACCAGGTCATGAATGAGATGAGGTAAGATTGGGTTGGCGTCACATGCAGCTTCCGCTCTATCAAAGCGCCCTCCATGAGTGGGCATTCGTGAAAGTATTGACAGACATTACTCGCCGGTACTGTGGCTTCGTGGCTTATGTCGTACCGGGGGTCCGCAGTAATGTCGTGGTACATCATTTCAACAGCCGAGGCATGTTGAAGACATCCGCATGTGAGTAGCGCGGCAGCAGTGCTCAGGACTTGACTCGGCGCGCCACGCATGTCGCAGGAGATTGATTGATTGAAATCGCCGCATTGCAGCCGCATATCATGCCATCAATGGCCTGTGAAGAGGGCGCCCGTCTTGACGCAAGTCTCTGAGTGGAATTGAATGCGCGGCTACCGCGGTCAAGTTGAGCCAGGATCGCAACAAGGTCGCCGTGCCTAGGTTTGCCGCTGTATGCCTCGAAGTCTTAGGATTTCACTTCTCGCCTCCTCAACCCACGCAGCATCAATAGGACCGTCTCGTCCGGACTCAGTCGTCGTGACGCTGTCGCTTAGGCCGATCGTTTGGATCTGCCGAGAAAACTTTTCCTTGAACACTTTGGCCCTGGACGGCGGCGCGACGCCAGCCGCAATAGCCTCATCCACTGCTTGCTCGTAAGCTTGATCGTGCAGCTCTGCCCACTCGAGCAAGTTGTTGATCGTCTTCCAGTTCTCGTATCGCAGTTGCCCGAAGGAAATACTCGTCCTACTGAATGCAGCATCTGAGCTCGCGCTTGTCACAGGCATTGGCTGCAACAGCTGATGAGCTCGCTGCTCTGTAGTCATCTCATCGTATAGACGGCGAAGCTCCTCTTCGGGAAGCCTGAGCTCTGGTGTCGGCGCGAGCAGACCCATCGGCAAAGTCTGCTTGCTGAAGTCCTGCAAGCCCGGCTGATTCTTCGTGCGTTCATCAAACACCACGAGATCAGCTTGCAGCACGTCCAGAAGCTTGAGCAGCGTGTCGACGTCAACAGGTGTGCCTTCATCGACGATTCTCTCAACGTCAGGACTATCAAGCCTGGAATGTATGCTCTGGCTCTGTTCATTCGTCATGTACGATTCCATGCCTTTGCAAGCTTCTCGAGCAAAATCAACGGCGCCTACCGACCTAGCAGCCTTGACCAAAACGTTAAAGTCGGCAGCCTCTGGGCGCTCGCCAACTTGCGCCTTGGTATGAACAAGTTCGTTCCAGGAGCCGCCAAAGAGTTCGCGATCCCCTAGCTGACCGGCAGCGGCCAGTATAGACCTGCGCGTCACATCATTAGGTTGGAGACCCATCGATTCAGCGTCCCTTAGAGCAACACCGATCATCTGCTTCGATTCGCCGAAGCCAGCAAGATTCGTGATGATGGAGTTGAAGGCGCTGATGCCTGGCGTCGCGCCGGCGCGTGCAAAAACGACAAGCACTTGGCGGATAACATTTGCTACACCCTCAGCAACGCGCCTCTTGCCTTTCGCTTCGAGCTTGGTCATGCCGCGCACTCGTAGGGTCTGTGTCAGGGTGATCACAATCTCATTAAGCCCGGTCAAATGGCCCCCACCGCCGAGGTAGAGATAAGAAAGGGTCAGCATCTGCCTGAGTGCCGAGAAAAGTCCAGCTGGAGACGTCAAATCCGAGCTCTGACGGATGCTCATGAGAAGCGCTTTCATAAAATCATGCGAGGGCGCGTTTCCTGCGCGACAAGCAATGGCAAACACTGTGAAGGATTCTACTAGTGGGCGCTCGTCCATGAACGATCGGAAGAATCTGAAGGAGCGTGACGGAGACTGAATTGGGTAGAGGCGCAAAGCCGTGTCCAAAGCCAGGTAAGCATCTTTTGAAGCGCCGTGTAGCAGTCGAGCCATCAAAATGCCCTGCAGCAGTAACATCGGAACTTGTGGGATTGCAGTGGGCGCTTCGCGGTCCGATACAACAGCATTTGGCGCAAGGTGATATGCGCTGAAAGTCCCGGGAAAGCGCTCCAGCGCTCGTTCGTACAGCTCCTCCAGCTCGGAAAGCGGATTTCCACAGACGGCCAACAACTCGATTGCAATGCCGTAAACGGCGGCATTGACATGTCCATCGTCCTGATTCTCCAGCCACTGCCAGAAAGATGATCCGGAACCTAGATCTCCAGAATCTTTGAAGAGAGCAAGCAAATGGAAGTGTGTCGGCGCATCAGGCGGCAGTTCACCTTTTCGAATGCGATTCACGACTCGTTTGGCGAAGTCGACCATCTCGTCGATGTCCGCTCTTCTCGACTCGCTTGCCGGCGCCCGTTTCGCTTTGCGCACCGCGTCGTGAATAGTCCGGCATATCGGCCGCATGTTAACTTTGCGATAGTCGGGCAGCTCTTCAAAGATTCTGATGACATCGGTGATGTTTCTCTCGCCGACCGCCTGAGCAAGCTCTAGCTCAAGTATCTGCTGAGCGGACAAAGTCGAGGTCGAGCCATCCTCTCTCTCCGCTTCACGATCTCGCCGCTGCCGTCGGCGGACATGCTTGGGCACATGATATGCGTAGTGGCGAGATTGGTGCCATGGCGCTCGGCGTTCATGTTGGCAGATAGGTTGGGCTGGGCCGAGCTCGACGGCTCGAGAGCTCGTGACGAAAGCTTGTAGCCATCGTCGATGTCCTTGTATCTGTGTTTGGCTTCGTCGCACCGCAGAAATCAGCATTGCATTTGCATCGAACATGTGAAGTTTCCATGTGAAGGCGATGGAAACCAAGAGCCAATCTTCTCGCGGCTCTGCGGGGAGTCCCGTGCCGGCAGCAGCCCGGCTTCCCGCCGACCAGCTGTCTGCAGTGATGTCTGAACTCCCACTGCCCTGGTAGAAGTGACGGGAGTGATCATTGGGTTGTGCTTCGACAATCGACATCACGGCTGTCACTACACATCATCCAGCAACGCACGAAAGATTCGACCAACACGACATCGCAATCATGGCACCCAACATGTCTCTCTTCTCGGTCAACGCCATCCTCATCCTCTCCACCGACGACTCCTCTCGCATTCTAACGAAATACTATTCGCCCCCACATATACCGCACGGCGCGCAAGGCAACAACTACCCAGGTGCGAATCCGTATCCGAGCCTGAAAGACCAGAAAGCGTTCGAGAAGGGCTTGCTGGAGAAGACCGCGAAACAGACTAGCGATGTTATACTGTACGACAACCGGGTGGTCGTGTTCAAGATGGAGAGCGACGTGATGCTGTACGTGGTCGGAGGCGCGGAGGAGAACGAGATCATGCTCTACAATGTCATCCTGGCTTTGCGGGATTCGCTGAACATCCTGCTCAAGTAAAGCTTCCATTCCCCAAGTCGACCGACACAGGCACGACTGACTCCGGTATAGGAACTCCGTTGACAAGCGCACGTTGATCGAGAACTACGACCTTGCATCGCTCTGCATAGATGAAATAGTAGACGACGGCATCATCCTGGAGACCGATCCAGTCATCATTGCGAGCCGAGTCAGTCGGCCACCTATGCAGGATGCGCCGAATATGCAAGGCATTGACCTCAGCGAGGAGGGCCTACTTAAGATCTACCAGTTCGGCAAGCAAAAGCTTGGCGAGCGGTTACGGCAGGGGCTGTGAGAATGATCTGGTGGTTCACCATGTTGTGAGCAGCATAGCGATGGTGTTTAGGCGTCCAGGGGCTTGAGACCCGGTCCGAAGGTGTTTGTTGAGCTCGCAGCGAGACGTCAGTGACTGCTGTAGCTCAGTTTCAACGTCAGGACACGAGATGATCCTCTGCTCAGGCTGTGCTCACACGCCCTCAACACGCCGCGGCGCTCGAAACGAAGTTACACTTGGTACACCCGGCATGACTCTACCTAAGGCCCCTCATGTGTACGACGCTGTTGTCTACTGGCACGCACCGCCCGCAACTTCTTCCAATTTAAAGCACTGCACGGCAAAGGTGCGTGTTCGGACATACGCCACAGATCCACTGGTCGCCCGAGCTTGGCGAACCAGGCGGCCTTGAGGTCGCGCTCAGAGCCTTGCTGTAGTTCAAGTATAATTACGATTTCGAGTGTCCCTTAGTGTAGCCAATGGATGACCGCTGTGCAGAGGCCGCAAGTGCTCTTGGTGCAGAGTGTTGGATCATAAGTCGTCAATGCTGGCATCGGAAGTCGAATGGGTATCATTCACGCTCGGTCTCACCAAAGACATCGACCGATCAAAATAGTAGTCCAACTCTGCTCGATCCACGGCGCTGCAGATTCACTCATCCGCCTCTCGCGCCTCGTCGTCCTCGTCCTCTACTTCTTCCTCCTCCAAGAAAGCATCCTCATCAATCAGCGGCCGACTACTGACCCCCGCCTTATCTGCCCAAGCTCGCAGCTTACTCTTATTAACCACTACGCTCCCACTAGCCGTCTTTCTGCTCTCCGGGACATCCATCTCTCGCAAAGCCATCACAACGTCATCTTGCATGATGTACGTCTCCTCGCTGATCTCCTTGACCGTGACCGACTTCTTGAGATGACAGCGCATGAGAAACCTGTAGACCTCGCCGCACCAGTAGGCGATGTAGCCCTTTCTACCCAGTTGACTAAGTGGCCGCTCAGGGCCGCCGAAGCGACCTTCTCGTCTACCAAGCACATATGATGCAGCAATGAGCACCTGCCCAAGTCCACGCTTCTGCCAGGGTGGAAATACGAGGATGCAGGCGACATTGTTATTGTCCCAGCTCATCTTCTCTTTCGAGAAGAAGCCTATTACTTGGCCGTACGGATGAGCGTCGGTCTTCAGGATCAAAGGGTAGTAAAGAAAGGTGTGCACATCAAAGAAGACGGACTTGGTGTCCAGGAAGAGCTTTGAGAGCAGAGAAAGGTTTTGGGCGTAGAGCTAGAGGTCCGCTGTTAGCCTCTCCATAGATCAAACGCGGTCCCAAATCCCACCTTGTGCTCTTCGCCATCGACCTCGTGGATGATGTGGTCGCCCTTCTCATATATGACAAACCCCGGCGTTGGCTCGTCTTTCAAGGGACACACTTTCTAACACTACATTCAGCGGGCCATATCCGCGCAAAACGATCCCACTAAGGAACGTACACAATGCGCGCTGTACTTCATGATCTCAGGAGTATACCGGAAGCACCATTGACACACATATAGCGCATCTGTCTTCCTGCCACCTACAAGCTCTTCTGGGTAGAACGAAGGGTACCATGGCTTGACATAAAGGTTGCCAAGGAATAGGTTCGCGACGGTACCCTGCATGGAGGCTGGCGGTCGGTTGGGTGTTCGGTTCGGAGAAAGCACTGTCGCAGATGAGACAGAGCTCATGGTTGCGGCCATCGTGCTTGCCGGCGCCGTGGGGACCACGCCCTTCATATGTTGCAAGTGATTGTAGCCAAGGTCGACGTTGCGATGGATTTGAGAGGTGCAGCGACGGAAGAGGCTGTGATTGGTTTGTGAGACGCGGACCTTAACGGCTGTCCCCGAGATTGCGACCGGCCGCGCGACCGTCGACGAGGATTCAAACTCCCGTAAATTACCACACCTGGTATGCTGTGACAACAATAAGAAACTTCTACAGCCGAATCTTGAGCCTTGTGTCTCGATGCTGTAGCGACAACGAGCTGTTCCGAGCGCTGTCCAATCATGTCGGCGCGTCGTAGAGCCCTGTCATCAAATTGTGGTGATCCTGCGCTACCCCAAGCTGATGCTAGCGGGCGCGGGGAGATTTTACTTGGGGGATCTCTGATTGGGTAAAAAGCTACGTACGCTAGCGGGGGCACCCTAATTGCGACGGACGTTTGACGACCGTCGTCGAGGGTGTTGTGACTTCTGTAAATTACTATACCGTGTTCTCTTTGTTGTCATACCTCAGAGCCACAAGTTCGGCTTCATGGCTCGATGCGAGAGCGACCGCGAGCATTTTGAAGCAATGCCCAACATGTAGGTGTGTGGTAGGGCTTTGTCGCCAAAATTTGGTGGGACGACATTACCTCTATACTGCACCAGTGGGCTCGCGTTGGATTCCCCATCACCAGGCATCCCACGCGTGGCTGGACACATCTGCCTCTACACCCTGCCTCACACGACGGTATCCCACCTCAATCAGGGTCCGCGTGCCTTCTGGGGTGATGTGCGCTTGATAGAGGAGGACCGAGAGTGCGCGATCTTCCTCCTCACAAGTCGCCCAACAGGAGGCTGCTACTAATTGGAACTTGCGAAGGAGAACATTATAGATTGCATATCCGTTCGTAAAGAAGGCGTGATCCTAATGTACAGCGCCATTTGCTATCCTACAGCTCGCAACTCTGTCCGCATGTACGCATTCAACCTGCCCCGACGTCTACTTTAGTAGCCGCCCTGCTCTCGCCTGTGATCCCCGTCCCCTGCACCTGTAGCACCTACGGCCGCCTGGTCCAGACCGGCTTCATCGCCTCTAAGCTTAGCAAAGTACGCCTTGACTTCCTCAGCACTCACCGCTTGTCCACTCTCAGCGAAAGGTTGGAGGAAGGCCTTGACCTTGTCTCGTACGTGATTATACGCCATGACACCTTCGATCGCCTGGACCCTGTCCATGCTAGACAACGCAGCCTCTCCTCGTTCGAGGATAGAGCCAGACCCGACCGAGCGTCCCGCGATGCTGCCGTTGCCATCTTCCGCTGCATCTTGCTCGGAGAGAGGCGGCTCGTACGAATCTTCCTCCTCAAGTAGCTGTTGGTGCTTCGCTAGACGCGGGAAGCATTCTATGCAGCGGCAGAAGTGATCTCGGAAGTCATCCTTCAGGAAAAGACTGATGGCGCTCTCAGGCGCCGAAGGCAGACTCGTATGCCTGGGTGGTGGACTACCGTTGGCCGTATATGTGCTATGAGGGTTCGGTGTCCTACCAGTAACAGGATTCGACTGTCCTTCAATCAGTGTATCGGCCGCAATCGAACCCTGTTTCACAGAACTCCCGTTCGCATCGTTGTTGATCGCCACCTCGATCTCTGCTCTTGACTTCTTAAGACCATCCTGCGAGCCATCAGCCTCGTCTTCGGCCTTTCGCTTTTTGCCTTCCGTGATGCAAGAGGATTGGTTAGCCGAGCTGACCTCTCCATCGACGCCATTTGACAGCGTCGGCTTGGTCTCGGCAGAGACAGCAGGCAGGAACCCACTCGTTCCGGCATACTGCTTGATCCACGGGAATGCGTTGGCGCACTTGTAGCAAATCAAATGGTCGAACGCGTCCTCTTCCGGGAACCCAGACGGCAAAGGTTCTTCATCTTGTTGATCCGTGGCAGCTGCAACAGCCGCTGTCTGTTCGCCATCCCCTTCAGCCTCTTCTTTTACAGTTTCCAATGCATCAGCCGTATCTAGCTTGGCCGGCGTGTCCGCCGGATTACTCCTAGGTAGCCCCATGAGACACCCTGGATGCCACCAGTCCTCTCCGCACCCGCCTTCCTCGACCGTACCAAGTCCCATGCATTGAAACATTGTGCCCTTCTCTTTCTCGGGATCGTACTCTTCGCCACACCCACAGAACTTGCCCTCATGGTTTTGATTGTACCTATTGCCCTGCGCTGCCTCTTCCGATAGCACGCCTCCCTTTCTGCCCGTCTCTGCGTTCAAGCGCAGGCTACAGGGTGTACCTGAGTTGCTCAAGCGCGTAGTACCGCAGTCGCAGACAAATTTCCTCTTCGCGAAGAGCTCGACTAGGTTGTGCTCGCCATGGCAGCTGATACTGCAGCTATAGCATACACCAGCGGGCGTGAATTGTTGGTATCTAGATGCTGGCGGAGGCGTGCATGTAAGACAAGCGAAGACTGACTGCCTTAATGGTCCCAGCGGCTTCGTGCACGTGTCAAATTGGTATGGCAAAGCTTCACGCGCATCAGCCTCGAGCCGCAGTTGAGAAGCGATGTACTCTTGGGCCGTCTGTGATGTTTCTGTATGCGACGTTGAACTAGTCCGCTCCAGTGTGCCGTCTGTGGCGGCGGTGGTGGCCGATGAGTCTTGAGGATGCTCCATCGCGAGAACCGGCGTCTTGTGTGTTGGTGACCGCCGAAATGTATTCGATCCTCGATGTTCTCGCTCACAAAGCGAGGCAGTAGTGATCATACCTTAATTGCGACTGACGCGAACGACGTGGATGCAAGCACTTCCGAAGAGGCTCCGCTGACTAATACGCGTCTTGACGCGACACCGTTTCTTGTTCGTGTTCCGCTCCTCCTCCCCGGGCAGCGCTTGTCTTTTTTATAGGACCACCTCCAGTACCACCGCTGCCACCCACGCAAGAACCCAATGGGAGCCGCATCATCGCTCATAGGAACCCCTCTATAAGCTCACCTCGGCGGCACAACATGTCTGCAGCGAATCGCGGCCGTGATCCAACAAGCGGCGGAGGAGGCAGGAAGCGTGGAAGGGATGTCGAGGACGATATGCCTTCTTCGGGCGCGGCGCCGCCGAGCAGTCGTATGTATGTCTTTCTGTCAAGCGCGACATTTTGCTGAACAGCATCTGCAGCACCTGCCTCATCACCACCTGTGTTCCCGCAAAACGATGACATGGACGAAGACGACAATCTAGATCCTGAGGAGGACCTCATACACGACATCGACGACGCAGATGAGATGGCAGAGGACGAAGCCGGCATTGACTTGTTCGGCGACAACTACGACCGCGACTACAACCGCAGAGAAGACGAAAATTACGAAGCAGCAGACATTGACGATGACGGAGATTACGACCAGATGGATCTTGCTCAGCGCCGCCAGCTCGAAGCCCGGCTCAACCGTCGAGATCGCGAGCTGGCTAGGCAGCGTAACATGCCTGCCGCTTTCTTACCTGAGGACGGTGAGGACGACGTTATGGACCTGACAAGACAGCCACGCAGAAGGAGGCACAGGTTCGACGAGGAGGCAGAGGATGAGGCGATGGCAGAGGACATCATGAACGAGGAGCTGTCCTTAGAGTCACTAGCCGATGTCAAGGCTGCAAGCTTGACGGACTGGGTTGCTCAGCCCGCGGTGCACCGCACCATTGCGAGAGAATTCAAAAGCTTCTTGACCGAGTACACGGACGCCACTGGAACGTCAGTCTACGGGGTCCGCATTAGAACGCTAGGTGAGATCAACAGCGAGAGCTTGGAGGTGTGCTGGGATCACTTGAGTGAATCTAAGCCGACGCTGGCTTATTTCCTGGTGAATGTGCCTAGCGAGATCTTGCCCATATTCGACGCTGTAGCGCTCGACGTCACTCTCTACCACTACCCGGACTACGAGCGGATCCACTCTGAGCTGCATGTACGCATCACTGATCTGCCAGTATCTTACACGCTCCGCCAACTGCGTCAGTCACATCTCAACTGCCTCCTACGTGTCTCCGGCGTGGTAACGCGCAGGACCGGTGTCTTCCCGCAGCTGAAGTACGTCAAATTTGACTGCACAAAGTGTGGCATCACGCTCGGACCGTTCCCTCAGGACAGCCAACAGGAGGTCAAAATCAGCTACTGTCAGAATTGCCAGTCTCGTGGACCTTTCACCGTCAACTCGGAAAAGACAGTATATCGCAATTACCAGAAGCTCACTCTGCAAGAGTCTCCTGGTACTGTTCCTGCAGGGCGACTGCCCAGACACAGAGAGGTGATTCTGCTGTGGGACCTGATCGACTCCGCCAAGCCAGGTGAGGAGGTAGAAGTGACCGGTGTCTATCGCAACAACTACGATGCCCAACTGAACAACAAGAATGGCTTCCCGGTCTTCGCCACAATCTTGGAAGCAAACCATGTGGTCAAGTCTCACGACCAGCTTGCCGGCTTTAGGCTCACGGAGGCTGATGAGAGGGAAATCCGCCAGCTTTCCCGCGATCCCAAGATAATTGAAAAAATCGTCAGTTCTATCGCACCGTCAATCTATGGACACGACGACATCAAAACCGCAGTGGCGCTGTCCCTCTTCGGTGGCGTAAGCAAGATGGCCCAAGGCAAGCACAGCATCCGCGGCGACATCAACATCCTTCTACTTGGGGATCCTGGTACGGCCAAGTCACAAGTCTTGAAGTACATAGAAAACACTGCGCACCGGGCAGTCTTTGCCACGGGGCAGGGTGCTTCAGCTGTTGGTCTCACCGCCTCAGTCCGCCGCGACCCTATGACAGCGGAGTGGACGTTGGAAGGCGGTGCTTTGGTTTTGGCGGATAGGGGAGTTTGCCTCATCGATGAATTCGACAAGATGAACGACCAGGATCGGACCTCCATCCACGAAGCCATGGAGCAACAGACCATCTCGATTTCCAAGGCTGGCATCGTCACGACCCTTCAAGCACGGTGCGCTGTCATCGCTGCCGCGAATCCGATCGGTGGACGGTATAACGGCACTGTGCCATTCAGTCAGAATGTCGAGCTTACTGAGCCAATCCTGTCGCGTTTCGACATCCTCTGCGTCGTCCGGGATACCGTCGATCCGAGTGAGGATGAAAGGCTGGCCTCTTTCGTAGTCAACAGCCATGGCCGTGCTCACCCAGTAATGAGCTCGGCGCTCGGCGCGCAGACACAGACGACTGCTGCCAACGAGTCGCAGATGGACGTTGATGGCGAGAGTCACCCTGCTACGGCAGGCCCCAAGTCAGAAATTCCGCAGGAGCTACTGAGGAAGTATATCCTCTATGCTCGCGAGCACTGTCGGCCGAAATTGTATCAGATCGATCAGGACAAGATCGCTCGTCTCTTCGCGGACATGAGGCGTGAATCTCTCGCGACTGGAGCGTACCCTATCACCGTAAGTTACTCATACGCCTGTGCCTTGTTGCGACTCGTTACTGATACAGTCTTGCAGGTCCGCCATCTAGAATCCATCCTACGCATCTCCGAGTCATTCGCGAAGATGCGGCTGTCTGAGTACTGCACCAGCTCCGACATTGACCGTGCTATTGCTGTAGCTGTCGACAGCTTTGTCGGCAGTCAGAAGGTCAGCTGCAAGAAAGCGCTTGCTCGAGCCTTCGCCAAATATACTTTGAGCAAGCCAGGCGCTGTCAGGAACAGGCGAGGCGGAGGAGGTAGACAGCAGCAATCGGCGGTTGGGGTGGAGGCTTAAGATGGGAAGAGGTGTGATGATCTAACGACGACCGGAGGTGTTCGGAAAGTGGCGTCACGTGTGCTCCAGGGCGGAGTACGAGCAATACTCGATTATTGCAGTGTTCGGTAGGCGCGCTTTGGCTGATGAAATTGGGTAAACACTTTAGAAGTGGGTGTATGTGCAATACTGTCTCTTGCAGTCCTTTATACGCACAGACTTGTTTTAGTTCGAAGAAAGCGGACTTCAGGTGTCCATAATCATCGCCTTGGGCGGTTGGACTTGCGAAACTCCATGAAAACGGATGACTGCTTACTATTGTCTATCATGACTACTCATTAACCATATTGCTTGTGTTCCCCCGCCCATCATCAACTGCTTGCGCTGTGGGTACGTTAACATTGCCCTTATACCCTTCCGCCCAAGGCGGCCTCCCGTCTACGTCGAAGTCCGCCCAGACAAAATACGAACAACCCTTCTGGCCCGGCGTGTACCCCGAATGACACATCCACATGTACCGCCCTCTCGTCGCAGCCCGCTTCTGCACACACCGCAACACAGCAGGTACACTACACTTACACTTCGGGGTGAATCTCGGGTGCAAGTATTCTTTGTAACAGCGGTAGGTGACGTTCAGCCGCTTGTTGCCTGCCACAGGATGCGGATCGATGGTCTGCGCGGGCGCAACGGAGTGTTTCCATTCTTCTTGCATTTCGGCGTGCATGACCAGTAAGGAGTTGTGTGGTAGATGGATTGCGATTTGGCCTTGAGCGTCTGCTGACGAGCCATCGACCTGTGGCACGATTTTTCGAACGCGGAAATCTCTTGCGACTCCTAGCGAGAGACTGCCGATGACGGCACGAGGTCCTAAATACGTGAGCTGATCTGAGTGGTATCCCACGCTTTCTTTAGCGCCATCATAGCAGTTGACGAACGATGCGTTGGGCTTCCAGGCATCCGGAGACTGAAACTTGAGCTTCTCGCCACCTGGGTGACGTTCTCGCGTTCTGCGGTCGATTTCTTTGTTCACTGCGGTCTGGACTTTGGTAGATACTCTGAGCATTTCAGCTCGTGTCTGAGTGACGTCTGGGACGTAGCTGCCATTGTAGACGTACTCGGTCCGCTGCGCTTCGGCTTCGTCTTGGCTGTCGACGTAGAAACGCATGGTATGTGGGCTTTCCACTGTACGGTCAAAGAGCTGAAAAGTTTCCTTTCGGAAGCTTGGTGCTTCTTGCAGCAGCTCTTTGAGCAGAGCGTCTGCTTCGTCCGCAGCCAGGAAGTTATGGATAATGGAGCATGGCGTGTGCGCTTCTATGTCCTCAGGAGAGTATAGATGCAGCGTTCGTCCCTTTTTGACTACAGCCTTAGCAGGTCGCGGTGCTTCACCATCTGCCTGCGCTGGTCTGGCGAAGCTGGAGAGAGAAGATTGGTAGCCTGTGACTGTCGAGCGCTTTGGTGGCAAGGCATCCTTTGGGCTCGATGCGAGGGCCGCAGTAGCCTCTTCGACTGAGCCATCGTAGGCCAATAGATAGTCCAAGAGTACGTCCGAAGTCTTGTTCGGGTGCAAGGATGCTAGGATGGCCAGTTTGAAGTCGGTCGACTCTGAGTCGTCTTGCTCATGTTGGCTCTGGGCTGACGCTGCCGGCTCTGTGGGCGGTGCCAGCTTTCGTCTCTTGCGCGGTATGAAGGCGTACATGGTCTACTTCCGCTGCCAGACCAATACAAAGCAACATGTTAAGCGACACTGGACTGGTATGTGTGAAGCGATGGACGATGTTCATGTATGAGATGTCAACTTTGTCATCACTCTCGTCTCGCCAGCGCGCCTTTCCCAAGCTTTCGGGCGCTTCCGCCGTCAACGCCCTTGCTGAAAGAAGAAGCCGATCGCATCTTCACTTCGCGGGCCGTAGTTGGCCTTTTGATCTCGTACACGGAGCCAGTCTCTGCAGTCATGGCAGACGCTGACAGCGACGTGCTGAGCACACCGCCCCACCACGAGATTAACACCCCACGACTACGCCTTCGCACGCTCTATGTGTCAGATGCAGCAGCCCTCCTTCCCATGCTGCAACAGGCAGAGGTGATGCGGTGGATGAAGAGTGGCCGCCCCTTGCCATCGCTTTCCGTAGCCGAGCGCTGGGTCAAGGACCGTGCTTTGGGACAGGATGTCTTCAATTTTGCCATTGAGCTACGAACGACTCCAGACGGCGACAACATTGATGCGCCAGCAGTCATTATCGGCGTCATGGGCAGCTTCCACTGGCCGCGAGTGGGCTACGTGGTTCACGCAGGTATACCTTACTTACCTCCAACACTGTCAAGACAGGGTAAGTAACCGGGCACTCAGACTACGCTGGCAATGGCTACGCCACAGAAGCTCTCGCAGCCCTCGTACCAGCACTCTTCTCCCGCATGCCATCTGCTCTTCCCTCCCCTGAAGCGTTGGGATACGACTACATCGAAGGCCTCACCGACTCTCAAAACCTCGCATCGCAACGCGTGCTGCAGAAGTCCGGCTTCACGTACTGCGGGACGAGTCTACAGGACTTTCAACATCCTGTACTCGGGCTTCGCGATACGGCGATCTTTCGTATTGCAAGGCCTGGTGTAACGCTAGAGGAGCTGGGCTTAGTCCTGCCGAATGACACAGATGCGAAGACCCAAGCGGTAGATGAAGCGTTTGTACCTCCGATACAGTGATGTAACAACTCCGTCTTCCTGCCGCTGCAGTCCGTGACTCGTCCATTGTGGACGGTGTCGACGCCTCAGCTACTTGGTGACCACTTGAGGCCCCGCAACAAGCGCTTTGTCTCATAGGATACACTACTTGAAGATATGGTGCACTCCTGGCCCATAGAGCTCGACTTTTGTAGGAGGTATCTCGAAAACACACGTTCTGGAATTGATTCCAGGGTCTCTTTAGAGGTATGAGATGTACGTTTGAGCCCTTTGAGAAGCCCGTGAGGCGCATGACAGCATGAGCGGTGATCACGAACAAAAGGGCGAACGAGAGCTCTTTCAGAATCTGTGTGGTCGGCGGGACATACGGGAAGGATTGATTACGGTTATTGGTAGACAGTGAAAGCTACCTGAGATGAACGCTTAGCAAAAGGGACAACTTTGCAAGGCGTGTGCAATTAGTGAGGCAGAACGGATCTGCTTTTTGTCAGACGACTCTCTGTGGCCTTTTCTTTCGTTCGAACGCGACGAGTAATTGAGGCAATCAACGCCATGCTTGACTGCACAAGTCGAAACGTAGACGATCCTGGTCATCGAGCTGTGGTGTACTTTGTAGACAAATGCCCGTAGAGACACACGGGTACCATGATGTCAAGATACGCTTGACGATAGTACATAGCTCTGCGTCCGAGATGTGTTAGCAGCAAGCACACTCCCCAACCAATACACAACTGACACACGCAGCAGTATTTAGAGATGAGTTTCGATTTTGGGCAGTTGATTTTAAACAAGCTATTTGCACATTGCAGCCAGCCAGAGACCCCCCTGGGGTACCTGGGCAACGAACCGCCGCCGCTAATCATCGCATGTTTCTTCCACTCGTTCCATACTGCAACTGATATTGCAACGCCATAGACATGGGCATCGCGCCCGCTTTCCACTGAGCACTCCCAGTAGTTGGCATCGCAACGCCATAAAGGAGCCACCTTATCAGCTTCCATCGAGCACTCCTTAGCATTTTCCAACACAACGCCATGTAATAGGCATCGCATCACCTTTCAACTGAGCCCTTCTTCGTACTTGCCACCACAACACCATACAATAGGCATCGCATGAGCTTTTCACCAAGCACTGCTTAAAGTCCCTGCCACGCCAGACGCACTGTAGAACACCTATCCAGACTGAGAATCAGACTTTCACTCGATTCCAGACTTAGGCTCGGGCTGGAGCGTAGTCCTAGACGCTGATCGACCCTTGATGCGGGATGCCAGCGCCTTCTAGCCGCCACCACGCGCATAAGGATGGAACCCACGGTGTCCGCCACGCCCACCACCCCTGTAGTTGGCGCCCGGCTTGCCGGCGTTGCGAGGCCCAGTGGGAGCGTTGCTAGGGGCTTGCGGAGGGGGTTGAGATCCACGACCGCCACGAGCACCGCCGAAACCACCACGGACACCGCCTTGCATGCCGGGGTTGGGGACGTCGTCGTACATGCCATCCCAGGTGCCGCCGTTGCCGTTGCCGTTCATCGGGCCGGATGGCATGCGTTGCATAGCCTGACGCTCGTACTTCTGCTGCTCGAAGTTGAGTTGCTCCTGGGCGTTCATTGGCGAGCCCGTCTGCTCCCGAGCCATACCGCCTGGAGTCATGCCGCCGCCTTGAGCCATGCCGCCTTGCTGCATAGCCGCCATCTGCTGCATCATAGCCGGGTTCATGCCTTGACGTTGCATCATCTGCTGCATCTGCTGCTGCATCATGGGGTTCATGTTCTGCATGTTCTGCATCATCGGGTTCATGCCGCCACCCCCCATGTTGTTGGCAACCGCCATCTGCTGCTGCATGGCTTGGAAGTACTGCTGCATACGCTGCCAGTATGCAGCCATCATCGCAGGTGTCATCTGGTTCGCGCCAGCGTTGCTCTCCTGGGCCGGCTGCTGCTGGGATCCGAAATTGTTGAACTGATCCTGACGATTACGCCCGAACTTGCCACCGCGGCCGCCACTCTCCTCACGCATGTCGCCGCGAGGCTGGGCGCGCTTGACTTCGATGGGCTTGCCACAGATGGCGAGTGGGCCCTCGAGTGTACGATCGACCGCCGCCTCACTGTCGAACGTCACGAAACCAAAGCCACGCGGGCGGCCTGTCTCCTTGTCCATCATCAACGTCGCATCGAGCACATTGCCGAAGTTGCGGAAGAAGCCAGCAAAGTCGTCTTGACTAGCATCCTGGCTGACGCCGCCAACAAAGATCTTTGCCGTACGTTCTTGCTCATCACGGGGAATGGCGCGCTTGGGATCGATCTGCTTTATGTTAGTGTCGATCACGTATACAAGGCCTCTGTAGTCGTACCAGCTTTCCGTCGAGCGTGTGTTCTTTCACCATAACTGTATTGACCACTTTTGGGTCCTTGAACGTGAGGAAGCCAAAGCCACGAGAGCGCCCAGTGGCTCCGTCGCGCATGACGGTGCATTCGAGGACTTCACCAAATTGCGAGAAATAGTCCTTGAGAGATTCTTGAGAAGATTAGTGCGAACCAATTTGTGCGTGGATGGAGGGTCAAATTACGATCGGTTGTCTCCCAATTCAGTCCGCCAATGAACATTTTGCTGTAATAGCTGTTAGCGTTGTTCCACCGTAATACAACTACAAGCGACCATGAGCGTGTGCACGAGGCCGTCTATTACAGCGCAGGCATCGTCGGGTGAGTCTAATCGCGTTGCTCTCCATGCTCGTCCCTGGTGGACCACCCTAGCAGCACCTTCTTAAGCCTGGATGCATATCATGCCGCGTGCATGCACGGCGTGCCTTCGTCCTATACATGGTGGATCCTCGACGGTGGGCAGCGGGATGCAGGCCATTGTTGTTCCATGTTCACGCATGCGTCGCCGTGCAGAGGAGAGCATGCCGTCGGGTAGAGACATGCCACGGAAGGTAGCTCAGGCCGCCGAGACACGTGCCTTCGGAACGCCACCATGCCAAATGCGGCGCCATCACCATCAGACACCTCGCGCAGTGCGATTGGCAAGAGTGGTAGCAAGTATACAGCTCTCTTCGTTGACGTTGTCTGCGCTACCCCGAGGTGACACCTGACTCCTGCTCTCTGAGAGCTGACGGATGTGTCACCCCGCTGCGTCTATCTCCTGCTCTGCTTCTGCTGCTATGGCGCTAGTCTGGCGGATATCGACAATCAAGCTTAAGCTATTGGGTGGAGTGGGCTTTCTGTCGGTTTCAGCTATGAGGCAGTGCTGGCCTCGGGATGCACAAGTCAAGTTCCCCGTTTCCATCCCTCCGATCAGCGCCGCTTTCCCTAGTCCTCCCTCCAGCTGAGCAAAGCAGGTCAGGTGCTGCAGTCATTGCTTGCCCAGACCCGTCGTATCTGTCGGTGATGAGTCCAGCACATCCTCCCCGCAACAAGCAGAAGGGCTCTACGAGCATTTCTGGCTGTGCATCACACCTTCCAGTAGCTTCGAGGCAGGCTCTTCTGAAACCCAAATACACACCGCGATCCAGAAGAAGCCGTGCAAGCATATCAGATTCCTCCACGGCAATGTCGCTCCGAGCATGAGTAGTTCTTGGAGCACTAGACTTCTCAATCTTGTGTCTTCACCAAGCCCCTGTTGCGCACTCGGCTATCATGGTCGCCATTCACCGATTCCGCCGGTATTTGCATGCACGCTCACGGTCACTCAGAGAAATGAAAACACAACACAACTTACCCGTCGTCCTTCATACTGATCGGACGCGCCTCCTCCACGTGAGCAGGCGGGCCGCCATATGCTCCCTCGGGATTCATACCCATCTGCATGCCTGGCATACCGCCGAAATTGGCACTGGCGTCCGCGCCGGTCTTGATTTTAAAGCCACTGCCGCCGTCGTCCTCCGTGTTCGGCTCAGCTGGTGCAGCCGAATCATTCTGCGACTCAGCCTTGACATCAGGCTCCGGTGCCGTCGTGGCTGTGGTTGGTGGTGCCGGGTCATCTGCCTCGCCGTCGTAGCTGGACAGTGTACGTGTTAGCAAGTGAGCGCACGTAACGAATCAGGAGACAAGCAGCTTCGGTACCTACAGGTCGGCGAAGAGATCCTCTTCGATGTCTTGATCGGCCATGCTGGCTATACTGGTGGAGTTAGTACGGATGAGGTGTCACTGAGGTTGCCGGTGAAGCTGAAGTGCGTGCGACACCGCGGGCGCAGTCTGGTGTTGATGAACGCGAGCCTCGTCACAAAGCGCCCGGATCTAGTCACTCGGACTAGGACCCGAACGCGTCTGAGGGACTGTTCGTGGTCCTCGACGCAAGGAAGTGGTCGACCGTGGTACCGTCACGGCTTTGACAGGTAAAGAGTGTGTTGTGGCTGTTGTCGCGAAGGCGCATGCGATGTCGAAGGACGCAGGTCGAAGGTTGAAGCTGCAGCAAACGACAAGACGGCGAAGGTCAAGTTCGCCGATCGCCGGCCCGCAACATTAGTCGCGGAACGTCCCGTTCCGCTCCGAGGCACGGCGTCGCTCCATGACGGAGTTGTAGGAGCTGCCCTGTGCTTGCGAGTGAGCAGCCCGAGTGCAGCATTCCATACGGTACATGTAGCCCTAGTATTACGCCGCAACCTTACCTCACGAACCAGACATGTTCAGGAAGCCGACTCAGCAGGTACGCGTCATCGTTCGGCGACTGAAACCTCACACATGACTGACCGCACTGCAGCCGCCCACGCAGCCTCGACCGGCTGAGATGCAGATGGTCGGTTCGTACAGTTTCGGCGGAGCGCACGAGACGGCAAGCTAATATGGACCTCTGGGCTTTCATAGACCGCAGCGAGTGGGTAGTTGGAACACGACTCGCGACAAAGGACGGCGCATAAGCTTACATATTGGCGACAGCACTGCATCCCCCTTCTGGAGGACGGCGTCGGCGAATAGCCACCGGGACAAGCAACAGTCTTCGACAACGCCCGAGCGCAAGGTGATAGGGGCCAGTTACAGCCATGCCGACGTGCTGAACTTTAGCCAATTGTAAGCGCCTACATGAATGGGAAGAAGCTCAGTGCTGACCTGAGGGAAGATCACTCTCTGGCGACTCGAGACCTCGCACGCCCCCCGCCTTATCTCGTCAGAAGAGCACGCCACCGCCCAGCAGAGGAGGGACTGCATCACCGCCAGCTCGGCCATACTATAAGAGCTTGCTGTCTGAAAGCGACGCAGGTTGGGTAGCACACGAAGATGAAGAGGACGGGGAAGACCAGCTTGGGTATGAAGAGGATGAAGACGAATTCGGCCTACCCAGTATAGCGTCGATGCGGCGCAAGGGCAAGCGGTTATCGAACAAGAAGGCAGGCATGGATTCCGGAGGAACCCCCCCACACGCTACTAACCGCAATGGGAGCAGCCTGGCTACTTCCACATTGTCCTCATGGGCATTGGACAACGGCGATGTGGCCGAGGAGCGCGCCATACCCTCATACCCGATGCCCAAGAAGAGTGAAGGCAAGATTCTCCGGCCGCAGTACAAAGACATCTTGCGCGATCCTGCAAATTCATTACACCTGATCAGCCACCCACCTATCCCGCCCGGCGCAGGTGCCAAAGAGCTCGAGGCGCATTCGGCGCGCATCACGCGCATCAACAAATTCAAGCGCATATTGCAATCATCCTCTATCAACTTGCCGGAACTGAGAGACTCAGCATGGTCCGGTCTGCCCTCCGAAGTCCGCGCGATGTCCTGGCAACTCTTGCTCGGCTACCTTCCCACCAGTAGCGAGCGTCGCGTCACCACCCTCGAACGGAAGCGAAGAGAGTATTTGGACGGTGTCCGTCAAGCGTTCGAGCGCACCAACATCAATCCAGACAGGCCGCTCGAACCAGGACTCATTGGTGCATACGCTTCGAAGAGTAGCAAGAATCGCGGTCTCGACGAAGCGATTTGGCACCAAATAAGCATCGACGTGCCGCGTACGTGTCCGCATCTTGAGCTCTACAGCTACGAAGCCACACAGCGTTCACTCGAACGCATCCTCTACGTCTGGGCCATCCGACATCCAGCATCAGGCTACGTACAAGGCATCAACGACCTTGTGACACCGTTCTGGCAGGTCTTCCTAGGCCAGTATATCACCGATTCGGACGTGGATTTTGGTATGGACCCTGGCCAATTACCACGTGCAGTGCTTGACGCGGTGGAGGCGGACAGCTTCTGGTGCTTGACAAAGTTGCTAGAAGGCATACAGGATAACTACATCCATGCGCAGCCAGGCATTCTGCGACAGGTGTCTGCGCTCAGGGACCTAACAGTGCGCATAGACGAGGGTCTCGCAAAGCACATGGAGCGTGAAGGGGTCGAGTTTATACAGTTCAGCTTCAGATGGATGAATTGCCTGCTCATGAGAGAGGTCAGCGTAAGGAATACGATCCGAATGTGGGACACGTACCTGGTGAGTTACCTGATCCCCAGCCTGTTGCCCTAACAATAGTCATTCACTGACTGCGTGACATCTAGGCGGAAGATCAGGGTTTCAGCGCCTTCCACCTCTACGTTTGTGCCGCCTTCCTGGTCAAGTGGAGCGACAAGCTCCAGCGGATGGACTTTCAGGAGATCATGATGTTCCTGCAGAGTCTGCCGACCAAAGACTGGACCGAAAAGGACATCGAGCTATTGCTCTCGGAGGCCTTTATCTGGAAGAGCTTGTTTGCAGGCAGTAAGGCGCACGTCAGGCAGACCAGTGGCGCACATTTCGGGGCGCTGAATCTATGAGCCCTAAGTCCCAGCCGTTGACGATACACAATTTTAATGCAAGCCTGTGCTTTCCAAAGGTCTCATCCCTGCTGTCATCCGCGGTCCGCGCGTTTGTTGTAGGTGACCCTCCGTGACCACTAGGACCCAGCACCCTGCGCTGTCTCGCCGCTCGTGCCGACTGGTAAGCTCAGGCCCTCTTGATCGCACAGATTGACCAAGCCTTCTTTGGGTGGCGAGAACTGCCGAAGTCTGACACCTGCCTCCTTGAACAGATTCGCAGCTTCCGCGTCCATGTAGTAAGACTGGCTGAAGACCACCTCCGTAATCCCGACCTGCACAATCTTGATCGAGCAAGTCAGGCAGGGACAGGTGTTGCAGTAGAGAACAGCACCGCCGCCAATGCGTTCCCGGCCAGCCTCCAGAAGTGCATTCTCCTCGGCGTGGATGCAGAGGCAGGTGCTAAGTCCTAACCCACCTTTGCTGGAGGCGGCATTATTACACCGGGGACACCCACCTTCGTTGCAGTTGGTGACGTTACGTGGAGTGCCGTTGTACCCAGTGCTCATCACGCGCTTCTCCCGGACGAGCACGCAGCCTACTTGGCGGCGCATACAGTTTGATCTTCTAGCGGCGAGAGAGGCCAGAGTCATGAAATAGTGGTCCCATGCCGGTCTGATTCGGCTTTGATCCGTAAGATTGAGAGAGTGGAGCGAACCATGCAGGCGGTCTATTGAGCTAGTCGAGTTCAGGAGCTTGATCTGGGCTCGCGATGCCAGCGTTGCCAGTCCAGAGGGGCCATAGAGATGGTCATCATTCCTCAGCACGAATTGCTCTAATGTCGGTGGCGTGAGGGAGGCACGGGCGCAGCAGTCCTTGAAGCGTTGCCAGCGAATCGATATGGGGGCGTCTATATGGACGAGGACGAAGAAAGGCCGGTGGGCTAATGCATCGACGATGCTCTCGTCGTAGATGGACGTCGTCACAAACTTCTCTTGCCAGTGCTGGGTTGCGTGATCGACCATGTCCACTGCTGAGGCGAATGTCTGAGGTTTCGGCGCTCCATTGAGTTTCGAAGGGCCGCCTTCGGGTACCGCAGATCCAGAAGCCGATCTTTCAATCGAAGGCGTCTCCCCTCTCCTCAGGACTAGAGGCGCGAAACCGTGCTCTTGGATCAGGTAGTCCTGCACGGAGCGCTTACCTGCGCAGATGCCGCCACAGATGCCGATCAGCATACCTCTGAATCCCTCCACGCGGCGTCCGGGTGTCTGCTATTGTTCGTGATGGCAAGGCGACAACCTTCAATTCAGAGGACAGAGTGAAGCTCGCGTCAAACCATTAGAGAGTTGGTACGTGCGCGCATGCAGGAACCGCGACGACGCGTCGCGGGGCGTTTCGGCCGCAGATCGCGAGCCCCTCATTGCGCAGGGGCCTCTGAGGTCACGCGCGATCCCTCACTGAGATCTGACCTGGAGACTCGACACCTCCAGAGCACTTCGCCCTCACGTGCCCACGACCACGATCACGACCAGTGCCTTACCTTAGCTTAGTAGTGCCAACATTACAGACATGACATGACCTGACGAGCTCCTGCAGACACCACGGCTACCTGACTCGCACCGCGGGTCCGGTGACCGATGCAACTCTCTCTCCCTCTTCCTCCCTCTCACCACCACTAGCTACCCTAGGCAGCATCACCCTTTACGCCCGCCGTCACTAACCCCACGTCACTCCGCCTCACCTCCTGTAGACAGCAACACCATCTGCGTGACGCGCCGCAGCCATGGCGGGCAACCAGACTATGCACCCCCTTCAGTACTCGCCCTGGACGTCCGACGTCGAACTCGCCTTCTACTCCGCCCTCGCCAAGCTCAAGATCGACCACGACAGGCTTGATAGTTCCGCGCGTAAGGTGCTGGGGCTGTACGAGATCAATCACAAAGATACGCCTGAGCGCAGCACACGCATGCAAATACACGCCTCTGCGTTGACCAGTGACGAGTACGTAAGTGTCCGGCGGACCGAGCAAGCTACTAAGAAACAGACTAATCAATCGCTCGTGCCGCTGAGCAGGAGCCCGCAAGGATTCTACCGTGCAGAGGGTCTGATCCGCAACTTCAACACGCTTGAAGAGTTTCGCCAGGTTGACAAAGCGGCTTTTATCGAGCGAGCCGGCCGAATGGTCTGGGATGCGATCAACGACGGGACCATCTACAGCTGTCCCAGTTTGCTGTGCTCTTTCAGTGCGATTTGCTACGCGGATCTGAAGAAGTACAAGTTCACGTATCACTTCGCATATCCCTGCCTGCATTCGGATCCGCAGTGGAAGCTCTTGTCGCCTGAAGGCAAGCAGCCAGAGGATGGGGTGAAGAAGCTCGGGCAGAGAGAGACGGAAACATTGGTCGAGACTGTCCAGACATGGCGGTACAGTGTCGACACGCGCCAGCATGGCTTCTTCCTCGCCAAGAAGATACGGAAGTCTGTGTTAGAGGCGCAATGGAGGGCCCACGACGTTCGTGCGGAGGTTGAAGAAGAGAAGGACGACGATGGCAACATGAACTTTGCTGCACAGAAGCGGCGCAAAAGCAGATCTCAGAGCTTGGGCGAGCTTGGCTTTCTCTGGGCTATTGGGAGCCTGGCGAGCCACGAGACCGGCTTCTTCGACAACGCGGAAGAGGAGGATCGATTCGTATGTTTTGCTGACCCATCGACCTACCCCTCTAATCCCGGCTGGGCGCTACGGAACCTGCTCGTCCTTGTTCGGCAGCGCTGGCATCTAGACAAGGTGCAGGTGCTCTGCTACCGTGACACTCACGCCCGCCGTGAACATCCAACGTCCATCATCCTAGACCTTCAGTCCGCCACACCTGTCCATGTTGGCCAGACCGCACATACTCAGGTGCCGCAGCAACTCAGCAAGGACATACCCTCTTTGGCGACCTCTACTGCCCTGAGACCGGGCGATGTCGACGCCGTCGGCGATCTCATTGAGCAAAGCAAGCTACGAGCCCCAGCCCCCGCGCCCGACCCACCACAGGAACATCCGCCTAAGATACCCGAATGTCCGAAGGTGACCGGTTGGGAACGTAACGAGCACAACAAGCTCATCTCCCGGACGGTTGACTTGGCGGCATACATGGATCCTGCCAAACTTGCAGATCAGGCGGTCGACCTCAACCTCAAACTCATCAAGTGGCGGATATCGCCGTCCATCGACCTCGATACGATCAAGCACACTTCCTGTCTACTGCTCGGGGCAGGCACACTCGGTTCTTATGTAGCGAGAGGCCTCATGGGCTGGGGCGTCAGAAAGATTACGTTCGTCGACAACGCTCGCGTAAGCTACTCCAATCCCGTCAGGCAGCCTCTCTACGACTTCAAAGACTGCGAGGACGGCGGTGCGCGTAAAGCGGAACGAGCAGCCGACGTGCTGAGTGAGATTTATCCCGGTGTAGACGCGAACGGCGTTCATCTTTCCGTGCCTATGGCGGGGCATGCGATTCGAAACGAAGACGAAGACAGGGTTCGAAAGGACTTCGACCGCCTACGCAACCTCATCGAAAATCACGACGCTACATTCCTCCTGATGGACAGTAGGGAGTCGCGATGGCTGCCTACTGTCATGGGCAAGAGTGCAGGCAAGATCGTCATCAACGCAGCTCTGGGCTTCGATACATACATGGTGATGCGGCATGGCCTGCAGCCTCCCCCTGCCCCCGCTCCATCGGCACGAGACAGCTCGGAGGGCACGGTGATGGTGCATCCAGAAGACGAAACAGACCCGCTGAAAGCTGCCGCCAGTGATCCTATCGAACGCCGCCGGGCATCTTCTGAAGGACAAGAAGAGCTGGGTTGCTACTTCTGCTCGGATGTCGTGGCGCCGGCAGACAGTCAGAGAAATGCTACCCTGGACCAGCAGTGCACCGTCACCCGCCCAGGCGCGGCGCCTTTGGCTTCTTCACTGGCCGTCGAGTTGCTGGTAAGCGTCACACAGCATCGCCTCAGGGGCCGAGCGCCCGCGCCTGACCCGCCGACTACTGGCTCAGCCAACCACATCCAGCCCGCACCGCCTACAGATCCCAGCTTGCCTAACGCCCATCCTCTCGGCACTGTACCTCACCAGCTGCGTGGCTTCATGAGCACCTGGCAGACCATCCAGGTCAAGGGTCGAGCCTACGACTGCTGCGCCGCGTGCTCGCCAAGCATCCTCCAGGCGTTCGACAAGGGTGGTTGGAGCTTTGTCAAGAGAGCTATTACGGAGAAGGGCTATGTAGAGGACGTCAGTGGGCTGGCGGAGGTGCAGCGTAAGGCGGAGGAGGCTGAAGCGGAGATGGTGGAGTTTGAGGAGGACGAGGATGGCGAGGGCGAGCTCGTGTAGAATTAGCATACACCTGTCGTTGGCTCGTAGCAAGCCGGTCTTTATGCTTCCACCCTGTGTTCTGTTCGGAATTGCCCTTTGGTTATGTTTCAGAGACTTCAGTCAGCAGGGAAGACCTGTAAACATTGGGCTCCCCTACTCACGCATGTCCGTTTGATCCGCTCTGGGATTTCTCTGCTGACGGGAACGACCTGCAAATAGTGGCTTTCCCTGCTGTATGCTGCCACCCTGTATGCTCACGTATTAACCCCTGGCTCGTCTTGAGACCTTTGGCCTTGCAGGGAAAACTTTCGGAGAGCAGAGTTTCTCCACTCCAGACATTAATTCTCATACGCTCACGTATTGCCCCTTGGATCAGTTCTAAAGGTTGTAATCAATAGCGAAGACTCGTAGAGAGTACCTATGTGGCATTTCCCTGTTGGATACGTTGTTTCCTACGCCGATGTATGTCACTCTGGCACTGTCCTGTTGTGCTGTCAGGGGCGTGAGTATCCCCAGTACTTTGTCGTTTTCGCGGTCCGTGAAGACGGTTTGGTTCGCAGAGGGTGATTTTAGAAAGTAGGTCTCTCTGCTGCGTACACTGATCTTCACGTTTACGTATTGCTCAGCCGGGCTATGCTGACAGGCTTATAGGAAGAAGGAGGGAGTTTCTGCCGCACGTGTTGGTATCCTGCGCTCACTTGTTTTTCCCTAGGGAAACTCTAGGAGGTTTCGGTTCGCAGGGAAGACCGTAGATAGTATGGTTCTCTGCGAATACATTAATCTCCGAAGCTCACGTACATTCCTCTCAGCTTGTAGTAAAAGGTTATTAAATTGTGAGAAGGGAATCATGGATGGCAGGTTTCTCTACTATGTCGTTCTACGTCCTGCGCTTGCGTATAGTGCTCTTAGCCTGTTCTTAAGGAGTCGGGTAGAAGGGAAGGGGAGGTAGAGGGCAGATTTCCCTGATATACACTCTGTTTTCAACGCCAACATATTCCTCCCTGATTCAAATTCTTAGAAATCTAGAATTAGAGAGAAGGTGTAAGTAAATACCTTTACGAGTCTTCTTTGTCGTTCGTGAAGACTAGGTAGGCGTTGGGCGCTTCTTGGTTTTAGCTGAGGTGGTTTGAGTTTGCTTGCCTTAAGTCTTGTCCTCGCTGTCGTAGACCGGCAGCGTCTATGCCGGAAGTCCCGCTTGTCCGCGTAGTACGTTGTTGAGCTCCTCCGCGTCGTCGACCTACTGCTACTTGTCGACGAGCTTAATCTTTTTGTCGTCCTTTAGAAGGCCGCGAGGCATGTAGGACATAATCTTAAGTTGTAAGTCGACTATGTCCTTGAAGATCTCGTTGCCGGGCTCTGTAATTGCACCGGAGTTGTTTGGCTTTCCCTTGGGTTCGCAGGTGGGTATGTATACTAGCTACATGTGTACTTAGTCTGTAGTAGGACCTGACTACGCTACCCTATAGTACACTACCGCCAGACCTTATACTCCTACTACCTCATGGCGACCGGGGCTGCCGCATCGCGTGATCGAAAGGCCCGAATACCTCCCTCATAACCAAAGCATCAGCCGTCTCCTCCTCGACCGTCTGCGCACAGTCCTTCCACTGTGTACGCTCCTCCAGCCCGATTAATTTGCCAATAACGCGCCTCGGGAACTGTAGGTCGAACTTGAAACTCCCGTCGAGAGGTAGTAATATGTCCTTACGTACCGTTTCGGACCAGATCATGACTTTGAGAAAGTCGCCGCGCTCCTCTGCCTGCTTGATACCTTCGGTTTCCTTAACGAACTTCGGGTACGACGAGTTCTCTGCCTCGACGTCGAAGCCAGCCTCCACGAGTCCGCGGGTAACCATATCGGCGGGGACAGGGACGAACTGCCAATGTAGATGAACGCCGTTTGCGCGACTGATGTCCCATGTTACGGCGCCTAGCTCAGCGCGGCCGTCCGGGCCTTTCGACTTTGCAACGATCATGTCGTGGAGGGAGGTACGGTAGTCTTGCAAGTCGTTCACGCAGGCCTGACGATACGCCTCATCGCCTTCGAGCCCGGCTGGCGTGGCCGCGTGCTGTTCGGTGATGATCAAGACGTGCCCGGGGAAGCCTAGGCAGGGGAACGTCGATCGCGTGGTCAGCGGGCCTTTGGCGACGGTAGCGTAGCCGTTGTTGGAGATGGAACCAATCATATGATCCGCGAATGTGTCGGCCGACATGCAGAAGTAGCATGTAGCTGGCGTCGGGGCCGGCTGGCGTCCCCGGCCCTTGCCACCGTGAGCCTGTCGACGCTTGCGAGGACCGTGATCGTTGCTGTTACCGCCACCAGAGAATCTCGTGCTGTTGTACCCAGTCTCTGGCGCATCGAGATCGAGCTTGCGCTTGCGGGCAGGAGGGTCTGTAAAGGGAGACGGCGTAGTGTCTTCCCGCAGCTTGACGGGCGGCGGAGTAGACGGTTCGAGTGCGAACGCAAAGATCCACTTCTCCTTCATCGAGTTGCCGTATGGCGCAAGACTATAGAAGCGCGTAACCGAGCGAGGCGTCGGTCCGTTGTGAACGAAAGGCTCGCGATCGTAGTGGCAGGGGGAGGTGGAGAAGTGGTAGCGCGGCTTTAGGGCAGTGCACAAGTCTGCCAAGGCTTTCACGCCCGGTGGCGTCTTGGGGCTGAGGTACGGGCTGGTCGAGCCTTCGCGAACATTGGCAGGCCATTCGCTGGTGATGAGAATGTCCACGTCCGTCGCGCCTTTGGTCACCTCGGTGATGTCGGCATCGTTGTACGTTGGCGCGTAGAGGCTCATGGCGTCGTCTTTAGTGTCGACATACGTGCCGCCCAGCGCGACAATCTTCATGCCTTGGGAAGTCTTCAGCGAGACCTTGCGACCCAGCGCAGTCAGGTTGGGACAGAGCTCGCCCTTGTTGGCTTCCAGATGGTCGATGACGGCGTCGGGTAGCGCGTGGCTGCCGATGGCGAAGTAGGTCTGGAATGGCACTTCGATCTCGCCGCGCAGAAGCTTCGCCACTTCTTCATGGTCTGGCTTCTCGGCTGTGGCAGGATCCGCGAAGAGGTTGCCGACGATGAGTGCAAAGTCGAAGCGGTGGGTTTTGTGAAGAGAAGCGACCTTCTGAAAGACATCAGAGAATTTGCCGTCGACGTCGCCAATGACGACCCTATAGACCTTGTTAGACACCATATCGACGTATGATGTTGACGTGAAGTGTCGATTTAGGATAAAGTGCGGGATGTTGTGGGGGAACGTCGATTGAGGATGTCGGTAGAGGACGTTGGTGCAGGATGGTCGTGATAAATGTTGATAAGGGATGAGGATGGTGATGGAGAGTGGTGGTATAGGACGTTGATGTTGGTGGGTTGATGAACAGCAAGAAGGAAGGAGGACTGACAGTTTGGAGGCCATTAAATATCCCACTCCCACAGCCTGTCACGGGCTATTGTTGCGTGTAGTCACTCATATGCGCTCGTCCAGACTCGAAGTGAGATCTACCCTATGAGTCCAGTAGCTCAGTAAGCATCAGAGAATTCGTTCACTCTCGTCCGTCTGCACGTGATGTTGCCGTCCTTGTTGCAGAGGTCACCTAGTCGACTCTAAGCCGTCTCTGCTTGTACCTACAGTAGGTAGAGTAGGATACCTTCCACTAAGATTCACTCGGGATTGAAAGAGGTTTTGCATGTGCTGCGTCTTGGTCGTGCACTAAGCGTGACGGGAGGCTAAGGTAGTCTCGGCGCCGGCCCTGTATGCAGCCAAGGCACGGCCCGCCCCCAGACTCGGGTTGTAGATCTCGGGATCCACCTCGATTTCTTGAACATTTTATTTTTCTTGAAGTCCACCATCTGCAAGCCATCCACGCTGCCAAAGGGATGTAGCATGGCCACCTCCTCCAAGTCAAAGGCTGGAAAGCCGTCGAAGGTGGTGAAGCCGAAGAGGAGCAACCGACGCTCTACCCTGACGCAGAAGAACCACCGCTACCAATCCTTCTCCGAGCGCATCGGCAAGCTCAAGATCGATCCCATCCGCCGTAGACGAGCTGTAGAGGAACGTGAAGAGCTGTCGGACGAGACTGGCACATACCTTGGGCGATCGTTGCAAGAATGGAGCGACCTGAACTTGTCGATCACGTTCACAGCCTTCGCCCGCGAAGTGGCTCCATTCGCCGACAGCCTACCAGTCGTGCTGCACAACGAGAGCAGGATCATGGATCTTCTGGTCACGTACGTGGAGAAAGGGGATGCGCTTGCAATGGAGCCTCTGCTGAGTCTCATGTCCCACTTCGCGCACGATCTGGATACACGGTTCGAGAAGCACTTTGAGCGAGCTGTAGCGACCATCACCGCCGTCGCCGCCAAACATCCAGATCCTGCGGTGGTGGAGTGGAGTTTCACTTGCCTGGCATGGCTCTTCAAGTACCTGTCGAGGCTGTTGGCGCCGGACCTGCGCCCACTGTACAATCTAATGGCCCCTTACCTGGGCAGGCAATCACAGAAGCCGTTCGTGATCCGATTTGCTGCCGAATCGCTAGGCTTCCTTCTCAGGAAAGCAGCAGCAACGTACGAACGAAGCCCGGAACCATTGAACCAGATTGTGTCACATATGCTGCAAGACTGCATTGATGCGAGAGAGCAGCGCTCAGCCAACCTCCACCAGCAGGGCATCATGACCTTGCTCACAGACTCCGTTCAAGGCGTACAGACGGCACTACACTCTAGCGGTCCCTCAATAGCCCGTAGTCTCATATTCAGTGCCAGTGCGGCCTCCGACGAAGGAAAAGAAGTTGCGACAGAGATTGTTCTGGGCGTCCTGACCTGCCTGATACATCACACGACTTCCGAAACCTTTCGGCCGATCTTTGAAACCATAATCGAACGCTGTTCGGACCATGCACGGGACAGTGCGGTATCAATATCTTTTTCCTGCCGGCTGCTCTTCACGGTGGTATCCGTGCGCAAGGGCACTCGAGTAGCTGACTGGAAGTCGGTCATGGATGTGCTCAGGGACATGATCGACCGAATCGATAGCCTTAAAGGAGACACCGAAGAAACTCGATCTCGGCTCCTCAGCGTGACAGCTGTATCTTTGCAGACCGCTCGGATTGATGCACTTCTACCGAAGCTCGGGCTTCTCGACACCTTTCGTCAAGGCGCTTGGGCTGCGCTCTTTTTGCGCTTCTGCGACATGTTTGCCCGTCTCGGCGAAGACCGCTTCCAGAAATTTGTTGTTCCACAATTGCAAAAATTCGCGTCAGAGCAGTGGGATCAGCACGGCGATGAGTTGTGTACGGTCCTGCCGCGACTAGCGAGTATCGGAATCAATCTTGAGCTGGCTGCACCGGTGAAAGTGCAAGATGCCTTGGTCCTACGACTGCAGTCTCTAGAGCATGAGCCTGTATCATCTCGCAACGAGGCGGGACTAACGTCTGCAAACGAGGTTGTGCTCGCGCTACCACACTTGAAGCTGGGCGAATCGCAACGAAAGAAAATACGGCTGTCTCTGAATGCCGCCGTGCACAAAGCGCTTGACTCCGGAACATCTGCGAGCGATGATCGCCAGCGATTCTCGCTGGGCACGTGTTTGCGGTGTCTACTGGAGGACCCGGGCAATGCTAGCCTCCAATTTTGGCCTGCTTTATGTCTTGCAAGCGAAGGCTTACTAACGAGTGCCACCTACTGGACGAACGTCCTCATGTATGCGAAGACTATGGAGCCTAGGGACGTCGAGGGCGCACATATACACGTTCTACAGGCATCACTCATTAAGGCTCTGACATCGCCCGCACACGATGTCAGAGAGTCGGCGCTCGATGTTATGCAGATGTTGTACAGACTGAAGAGTCAGCCAATACCCGAAGTACTGTCCACGGCGATAGCGATCGAGTCCACGCCAGTCAGCATGGAAACTAGCCGCAGCATCTCTATGAACATTCGACGGCTCGTTCCCGGCTACGCAGAGGCGGGAGACGACGCGCTGATTGAAAAGGCAATACCTACATACTGTTATGGGTTGCTACACCTCAAGTTGTCCCAGGCGTGGGGTGACGCTATCAGCGCGATTGCGGAAATATGCAAAACTGCACCTGGAGAGGATACTACTGTTGAAGTTGCGCAATCTTGGCTAGAGGGCGTACCTGACAATGGCGGCGATGACGAAAGTGCCTCGCCTGTGACTCTAGACACGCAATTCAACGTCGTGTCAGATTTTGAATGCCCAAATCTGGCTAAACTCTCTGCTATTGGCCAACAGGTATTCGAGGACTGTTCTAGTGGCTATCTCACAACCGAGCAGCAGTTACAACATAGCATCAGAAGCACACCACAGTTCACTCGCGATTCACGAGCTCAAGCTCTGAGGGTGCTCAACAAGATACCGCACGTAGCTGAAAAGCGGTCACGCATCCTGGTGCCTGTTCTCCTTCGATGGGCGGGGACTGAGGAGTCGTTCGAAGTAGATGACGAGACGAACAGCCAAAATCGCTGGTCTCGCAAAGACCAGAAAGCCATGCTCGGTGTCTTCGCGCAATTCGTGAATCCGAAGGTGCTCTATCGGTCTGAAGAGGTGTACAAGGCACTGCTCCGGCTCTGCGCCAATGGAGATGTGGAGATTCAGCAGTCCGCCCTAAAAGCTGTTTTTGCCTGGAAAGACCAGGCTGTCAACCGTTACGAGGAGCACCTGGTGAACCTACTCGACGAGGCTCGCTTCCGCGACGAGATCTCAGTGTTCTTACAGGAAGATCCTGGAGAAGAGTCTGTACGCTCGCAGGACGAAGCCCGGCTCATGCCTGTGTTACTTCGGCTCTTATACGGGCGAGCTATTGCGGGTGGTAGGTACGGCCAAGGCTCTCGGAGGAAAGCCATCTTCATTGCACTGTCTAAATTTGGCCAGGACGTCATGGGAATGTTCGTTGATATTGCAATGTCTGCACTGTCGCTATCTGAAGACGCCAACGATCTCCAGTCGCCTCCCAAGGCGTCTCCAAGACAGCAGCTCGGAATGTTGAACATGCTCAGTGATCTTCTCGAGACTCTCGGTTCCGGGCTGGAGCCCTCAGGCAAGAAGATCTTGCATGGCGTGCTGCGGTGCGCCGTCCACGCTTCAAAGCAACTTGAAGACAACATGGAGGGGAAGGAGCCAGAACATGGGTCTCTCCTTCGCTCAATCCGTCAGACCGGATTCCAGTGCATTGCGCAGATCTTTGCCACTATGCAGGACTCCGACTTCGCTGATGAAGCCACACATATATCCGCCGAGCTAGTCAGGCCTCGTCTGGAGAAATTTCCCGCAGAGAACACGCAGTCTGTTTCTGGAATGCTTCGTCTGTTTGCAACTTGGAGCGCATCACCACGGACGGCTCCCTACTTATCGCATGAGCAAGGCTCGCCACTTGCAGCCATCGCGGAAACACTTTGTCAACTCAGCGCAAAGGACGAAGTCAGGCTCTTCATTCTTCAGGAAGTGCTAGATAAGCTTCTTGGCGATGGACAAGGAGAGGCTGTCATCGAGCCTCATGTCACCGTCTTCGTCCGCAGTATTGGCATTGTCCTCAGGAAGCAGCCGTCCAAGGCCGTCTTGGATGCCAGCGTTGGCTCCATCGCTAAGCTTGCTGAACACATTACCGACGCTGGAGAGGCAAATGATCTCATCGTTGTCTGCAGCGAGCTATTGACCAAGCCGACCAAGATTGTTTCTCCACGCACAAAGAGTGGATTGCTTCAGACCCTGTTGCCCCTGCTTGGCCTCGTCAACAGCGATAGCGCTAGTCCGCTGTATGAAGCCATCTGCGGCTTGTTCTCACGCTTGAGGGAGCCGAGTAGCCGTACGCTGCTCTCGGACGTGCTCATCCAGCTTTGCCGGGACGATGCGGCTCTGCTGGACACAGCGGAAGTCTGTCGCAAGTTAAATGCACACAATAGCCTTACTGACGAACCGGAGTATGAAGAGCGTGCGCGTGCCTTCGCTACTATTTACGATCAGTGGGAAGGCTTCAAGGCTCAGCAATGGCTGCCGATTCTGCACAACTGCAATTACTACATCAGAGATGCGGATGACCTCGTTGTCCGATCCAGCGCAGCGCAAGCGCTTGAGCGTTTCATTGACGCGGCCGCCGACAGCAATGGAAGTCTGTTGCCGCTTGTCTCTCAGGTTCTTATGCCTGGCCTCGAGCGAGGAATGCAAGCGCCGACCGAATTAGTTCGCGCTGAACACTTGCGCCTGCTTGGGTGCGTAGTCGAAGAACTCTCAGACTGGAAAGCAGTCACAGACATGGGATGCCTGACCGTAGGCGGCGACGACGAAGCTTCGGTCTTCAGCAATTTACTCCACATTCAGCAACACCGACGGCTTCGAGCGCTCAGACGCCTAGCTGATGACGCGCAAAAGATCAGCTCCAGCAACACCACCAAGTTCTTCATACCGCTGCTGGAGCATTTTGTCTTCGACGCAGCGCCCGGAGACTCCGGTAGGACCTTGGCGGACCAGACGGTCTCAACGTTAGGTTCACTTGCTAAGTGTCTGACTTGGGCGGCTTTCAGAGCGACTTTCAAGCGCTACGTGGGTTTCATAAAGACCAAGGAGGACCTTGAGAAGACCGTACTTCGGCTGCTGGGTGTGCTTGTGGATGCACTGGCGACGGCGCCTGATCACATGCCAGCTGAACAGGAGGCACACTCGAACAGCAAATCGCTGGTCCTCAAGAAAGACTTCTTGCCTCCGCTGATGGAATATCTCCATCACAAAGACGAATCGACGGTCGACCGCCGTATGCCTGTCGCCGTCACAGTGGTGAAGCTCCTGCAACTTCTGCCCGAGGAAGACATGGCCCAGCGCCTTACGGCTGTTCTGACTGACGTCTCGCACGTCCTCCGAAGCCGTAGCCAAGAGGCTCGTGACCAGACTCGCAAAGCCGTGGCCGCCATATTCGCGCTGGTAGGGCCATCTTATCTGGGCTTTATCCTCAAGGAGCTTCGCAGTGCCTTGCAAAGAGGCTACCAGCTCCATGTTCTCTCCTTCACCGTGCATTCTTTGCTTGTGAACGCCGCAGAAGTGTGCGAGCCCGGTGATCTGGACAGTTGTCTCCCGGACCTTACGGCGGTCATCATGGACGACATCTTTGGCATTACCGGCCAGGAAAAGGATGCAGAGGAGTACAAAAGCAGCATGAGAGAAGTAAAGAGCAGCAAGAGCTTCGACACCATGGAACTGCTCTCTCGAATCACGCCGATCAGCAAGCTTGGGCTACTTGTGCAGCCGTTACGTGCTCTACTCAGTGAGAAGCTCGACTCAAAGATGATTAAAAAAGCGGACGACCTGCTCGCACGACTTCGAAAAGGTGTCGATCAGAATCCGGCAAGTGACAGCAGAGACATGTTGGTCTTCTGTCACGAACTTGTTCGACAAGTCTACGCTGAGCAGCACGCACCGTCGAAGCAGAACGGTCAAGTGCAGGACTATCGTGTCCGCAAGTACCTGATCCAGATGCACGCGGCTAACAAATCAAAGGCGAAGGGTGCGACTTCGTCGCACATCTTCAAGCTGGCCACCTTTGCGCTTGGTCTCGTTCGGAAGGTCGTCCGGAGGCACGAGGATCTCTTGACTGCAAGCAACATGGCTGGCTTTCTTCCGATGGCAGGAGATGCGTTGGTCCAGGGAGAGGAAGAAGTGAAGCTGGCATCTATCAGGTTGCTCGCAACGATTGTCAGGCTACCGATTCCCGATTTGGAGGGAAACTTACCGGTCTACGTCAAAGAAGCCGTCGGCTTGATCAAAGGGGCTCTCAGCACGACGTCCGAGTCGGCCAAAGCCTCACTGGAGCTTGTCACGGCTGTTCTACGTGAGCGACGCTCCTTTTCTGTCAAAGAAGCTGACATTGCTTCGATACTCAAGACACTCAAAAGCGACATTGACGAACCTGACCGGCAAGGCATCATTTACAAATTTCTGCGCGCTGTGCTTGGTCGCAAGATTGTCATTACTGAGGTGTACGAGACGATGGACGAAGTCGGCAATGTCATGGTGACCAACCCAGACCGCACCATTCGAGATAGTGCAAGAAGCGCCTACTTACAATTCATCATGACCTATCCACAAGGGAAAGACCGATGGAACAAGCAAGCTGCATTCATGGTCGAGAACCTGAGATATCAGAATCCATCCGGACGGCAGAGCGTGATGGAGTTGCTTCACCAGCTTCTTACAAAGCTCTCTGACGAAGTGCTTGGACAGTTGGCTTTTACCTTCTTTGTGGCGCTGGTACCGGTACAGACTAGCGATGCAGATCCACCCTGTCGGCAGATGGCAGGCCTTCTCATCGCGAAAGTCTTTGAGCGGGCGGACGAAGAACAGCTGAGGAGCTTCCTCACGCTGATGAACAAGTGGCTTGGCAACGACAAGAAGCCGATGATACAAATAGCGGCCTTGCAATGCTGGTCAACGTATTTGCGCACAAGGCAGATACCGACGAAGCGGCGCGATGAGCTACGGAACAGCTTAGTTGAGCTGTTGGCAAACGAAGAGGTGGCTGTTGGCCCACAACTGCTCCAAGCAATGCTTGACACGTTCACCGTCATGGTCGAAACAGTACCTGAGACCGCTTTTGCACGCTCTTCAGCTACCATATGGACCAATATCCAGCAGTGTCTCGCCGCACTCGATCCACAGGTGCAGCTGACAGCGGCTCAGCTTATCGGAGCGTACTTTTCGCATATCGCAAGCAGTGCATCGAAGACCGACCAGGGCCTAGCAACTCTTCCTTTGATAGGCTCTGGCCAGCTTGAATTGACCGCCGAGGGCTTGAGGCGGGCCTGCCGGACAAGTATACGGGCTCTGATAAGAAGCTCACTTGAGACATCTGAAGCGCTCGTTGCGCAAACTGTTCGCAACGTCGTCTTCCTCGGCCGTTGTTTCGCCGTCAATGGCATGCTGTGGCGCGATGACGACGACGCAGAGTCCGACGCCGAAGACGAGGTGCAAGAAGAAGACGACGCCAAAGTCCAAAAGCGTGGATCCTCTGCGTTGGCGTACTTACTCAATCGCTTGTCCTATATCATCAGACAGGACACTCTGTCCACAGTGGCTCGGACCGCCGCACTGCAATGCCAAACAGCGCTCCTGAATCACCTCGACAACATTCCAAATCTGCAGTCAGTGCTTCGTCCGCTGTTCACCTTGACGGACCCGTCGATCCCGCAGCCGCCTGGTGATGCGCACCGGGAGCTCTCAGACAAGGCGCGCGAAGCCCTGGACATGATCCAAAAGAAGATTGGCACGGAAACATATGTCTCCGCGCTAGGCGAGACGCGAAGAGAGGCGAAGGCGAAGAGGGAGGAGCGGAGGCAGAAGCGCAAGATCGAGGCCGTCAGCGCGCCGGAGCGGTGGGCGAAGGAGAAGAAGCGCAAGCATGAGATGCAGAAGTCAAAGAAGAAAGCATCGAATGCGGAGATGAGGGGACGAAGGCGAGGGTGGTAGAGGCAGGCAGGACGAGAGTGTCTGTGTTGTTGATTGACATGCATGCATAGCGCGGGCGTTGATGGACTGGCTTCAGCTAGGATGAAGCACTGCACGTGATACCCACTAGCATCTTTCCACGGCGCTTTCTAGATCAAACAATGAAAACTGCGTTTTGGTACACACGACTTCTATTTCTACAGCACCAGCCAAACATTGCCTATGCCGTTTTCTGCTTCTTTCCTATGCTGACGTCTAGATTTCCGATAACCCAGCTGAAGGCAAAGACGACCAGCATGCCTCCGAAAATTGTAAGAGGCTTCATGAAGCGGGCGCTGGAGGGGTACTCGTAGGTGACGATGAGGTCGCGGTCCCGGAACTCGTCCACAACATTGACTGCGGTCAGTGTGATGATGGTACGGCCAAGTGTGTCCATGAAAGTGCGGTGCAGGCCGGTGGTGTTAGAGACCAGCGGCACAGAAGTCTCGAAGCGGACGTTCCTGGATAAGATGTTAGCATGCGGCAGTTGCAAAGGGCGTGTGTAGCTTTGCTTACTTCGCGCCCTCCGGCAGGATGACACTCGTCACAATGCGTTCGTATTCGATGCCCTCTACCTGTTTCGGACCCTCGAAGAACGGCACTTTGAGAATGTAGCTGTTGCTCTGGCCTTTCAGGTGCCGCACGTAGTCCTTGACATCAATGTTCCAACCGACTTTGAAGCCGTAGTTCCAGTTGCCGAATAGGGGATAGCGCGGCTTGATCTCTAGGTTCGACTCGCGAGTGTTGGTCCTGAATCGAGAAGTGGAGACGTTACCAATGTCGTCGATGAAGTAGGCATCGACGCTGCCGGCTGTGAGCGGGAAGCGCATCTCCTTCAAAGCGTGAGTGGGCGGGTTGTAGTAAGCGCTCTGCTGGTACGCAACGCGACTGAAGTGATTCTTGAGCACCGCAGCGCGGTTCGTGAGCCAATGGCGCTCTTCTGTGGCAATGTTGCCGCCCCAGTGGCTGATTTCAATGTCGCGCTCTAGCAGCTTACCGTGAGTGAGCGGCTTGGTGAACTCATAGCGTACACTCGCTTCCTGGATGGCACCTGCCTCGCGCTCGCCATATGGTCCGTACGTGAACGTAGTGCCTTGCTTTTGCGGGTCCTCTTTGCCCTCGGCATTCAGGTCCGCCGGCAGCGTCGTAACATCTGGAACGTCCGCTGTAGGCAGCTTGAGTTTCGTCTTCTGCTTCAGGGTCGTATATGAGCTCGGGGCGTATGCGGAGAAGGTATGCAGGACATATTGCTTGTCCATCTGGCCGATCTGAGCGGGTAAGGGAGAGAGCGCGGACAAGACGTAGTAGGTAATTTGGAGAGTGATCTGCTCCTTTGGCGGTAGTACGGCGGGCAGAGTGATCTTGTAGTATTCCGTTGGACTGTTCACACTGTCAGACAATACCATACGCTCTGCTTCTGCTTCTCCGAGTCGTACCTGTAGGGATCAATCTCGACGACCTCCGCCGTGAAGCCTGTCCTCCCCGGCTCTTTCTTGTCCTTGGCCTCTAGTCCACCGATACGCCCTAGCGTACCCTGCTCGAAGGGAAGGTAGTACTCCGACTGCGGCTGGTCATCAATGTTCTCTACCACGACATTGATCGTCTCGCGCGGATAGCTCTTCTCCAGATTGATATTCCGGACCAGGTTCACATTGCGGAAGTGCTGCGGCGGCTTGAAAGTAGAGGGGAGGATGTTGCGGGACTCGTGGGTGACATTGGTATCCGCAGCCGCAAATGATATGAGGCCCAGCCAGGCCCATTGCAGTAACCTCATCGTTGCGCATGCAGAAGACAAAGCAATGGCCTATCCGTCTTCGAGCTCGTGAAGCTGTTAGGTGTCGCTCGCTACAGCTTCCTCAAGCAACCGCTGACGCAGCAACGCCAAGACATATCTACCATTCACTTGACCTCTGGAGTTGGAGCTCCACACTTGCCATTTGCGGCAGCCTCACGTGACTTTCAAGCGCCATGCGATCGGCCTGAGTTCGAGGATTGAAAAACCGCATGAGCTTAAAAGGGCGTGCATTCGCCTCTCGTCTTGTCTTTGGCTGCATTTGAAGAATGCTCGCCGCCCCTACGACGTCACGGCTCTCCTGGATGTCCAAAGCACATCGCTTACATGCAAGCCTACCTGTCACTTCAAGCCGACGCGTGTCGACGAACAGCCGCTTCTTCCAGGTATCTGAAGAGGTTCAACAAGCTATTGCCGAGCATCGGCCTGTCGTAGCACTTGAATCTACAATCTATACTCATGGCTTCCCGTACCCGGACAACCTATCACTGGCCTCTCGGCTCGAATCGTTGGTACGAGTCAATGGCGGCGTGCCAGCCACTATTGGCATCCTGGATGGCATTGCTAGGGTCGGCTTGGGAGCAGACGAACTTGTCCGCCTCGTTTCGTCTGCTGGGAATCCCAACCTGCGAAAGGTGTCGCGGCGAGACTTTGGCTTTGTACTAGGCATGTCAGGCACGGACGGGAAGCCGTTGAACGGAGGGACCACTGTGAGCGCCACAATGATTCTAGCACATAGGGCCGGCATCCATGTCTTTGCTACGGGCGGGCTTGGTGGCGTGCATAGAGGTGTCGAGGAGACCTTGGACGTCTCTGCAGATTTGACAGAGCTTGGTAGGACTCCAGTCGCAGTGATCAGCTCAGGTTGCAAGTCCTTCCTTGACATTCCGAAGACACTTGAGTATCTTGAGACGCAAGGTGTGGCTGTCGCAACGTTTGCAGACGGTAGGCAAGGGCAGGTGGACTTCCCTGCTTTCTATACTCGAGATAGCGGAGTTAAGTCACCTGCTGTCCTACAAGATGAGGCTGAAGCAGCAAGTGTCATTCATGCTCATCAATGCCTTGGGTTGCAGTCGGGTCTGCTCTTTGCCAATCCCATTCCAGAGCAACATTCGATACCCTTCCGGCAGATGGAGACAGCCATATCCCAAGCGCTCAGCGACGCCAAGGAAGCCGGTGCTACAGGTGCCGCGAGCACGCCATTCATCCTGGCGAAGATCAAAGATATCACTGGAAGCAAAAGTGTCGAAGCTAACAAGGCGCTGGTCGAGGCCAACGTCATCCGCGGGACACGTGTAGCTGCTGCATTGAAGAAGCTTGAGACGAGCAACGTAGGGGCACGAGAGTGAGTAGTATTGGCCCATCATCATTCTGCGTCTCAAGCTCATGTCGCAGATAGTAGGTCAGAAGGTCGTCGGGACAGTCTCGTTACCAGGCCAGCAGCCTCCATCTACTCTACGAATGGAGTCTCCTTGGGTGTCCGTCGGTCATCTGCCGAGACCTCTGTAGCAACCGAGCCTCCTGCCAATAAAGGCACTATCCCGGACCTCACGACTCAGGAGTTTGAACCAAAACCTGCAAACGTCTTCGTTGCAGGAAGTCTTAACGTTGATCTCGCTTGCGATTTTGCACCCCGGAATGGTTCTTCGGCCCAGACGCCAGAACTGCAGACTTCGAACCCAGCGACAATCGCTCAGTCGCTCGGTGGCGTGGGCCAGAATGTCGCACGAGCAGCTCACCTCATGGGCGCAGATGTTCGCCTGTGCAGCGCTGTTGGCGACGACCTCACCGGTAAAGCAGCACTTGACGCACTAGCTGCGAGTGACATGTCGGCTGCGGGTGTCAAGACCCTGTCTGCTGAGAGCGGCAGTCGTACATCGCAGTACATCGCAATCAACGATAAGAAGAAGGACCTTGTGCTCGCTATGGCGGATGTCAGCATTCTCGAACAGATCGCAGAAGACAGCGCACTCGTCGAGAGCTTCGAGAATTTCTGGCTGCCTCAGCTGCGAAAGGAAAAACCAACTCACTTAGCTCTGGACGCCAATTGGCCAGCTCAGCACCTTGGCCGGTGGCTCGAAGCCGGCAAGAGCATCGGCGCCCACCTCACGTTCGAGCCAGTCAGCAACGTGAAGGGAGCCGGCCTCTTCCAGATGAAGAAGCCCTACAGACTCTCCGTCTTCCCCAAACCCTCCGTGAACCTGGCAACACCGAATATCCACGAGCTCGCCGCAATGTACCACGCCGCACGCGAATCTGACGCGTTCGAAAGGAATGACTGGTGGGGAATCATCGACGCTCTGGGCATCCCGGACAGCGGCGCAAGAGTACAGCTCGCGCTCGCGACGACCAGCGAGCTTGTAGATCAGGGGATTCCGCAGCAAAGCATTCAGCTGCTGCCCTTCATCCCCGCCATCTGTACTAAACTTGGACCGCAAGGAGTCTTGCTTACGCAGTTGCTTCCGGCAAAGGACCCGAGACTTACAAGTGGCGAGTATGCTCCGTACATCCTTTCGCGCTGCGCCAATAGTACGGAAGAGACTTTAGGCGTGGGAGGCGTCTACATGCGTCTCTTCCCAGCTATTCAAGATGTCAAAGCGGAGGATATCGCCAGCGTCAACGGCGTAGGCGACACCTTTGCCGGCACGCTCATAGCTGGTCTAGCCCAGCGAGGTAAAGATGCCAAGCTTGAAGACCTGGTCGATCTGGCACAGAGGGCAGCTGTGTTGACGCTGAAAAGCAAGGAGAGCGTGAGTCCGGGACTGGGTACACTGAGAATACTACTGTGAAATTTCGGAGCATAGAGCTAGATCTATATATACTCGTTATCTCGTTACAAAGACCAAAAGGGTATCATGTGTCTGTCGTTCATCTATCGTTAAAGCCTTGAAATCCAAATCTCAGCGTTGCGCCTGGACCAACGCCACCCATAAATCACTCCCTCCTATTACCAAGCGCCTTGGGAAACATCGAAGCTTAGTCTTCATCAATCCTCGCAAACGTCTTCGCCTTTCTGCGCTTCGCAGCCAGCTGCGGACTCCAAATGCCCAAGAAAAGATCTTCGCACTCGTCGTCGTCCTGACTATCAAACTCCACATCGTTCTCTGGAAACGCAGGCATCTCAGTAGGCGACATCAGAGAGCTCCGCCTCCGACCATCACTTCCCCGCCGACTGCGCTCCTGCAAATCCTGCTGGTCCACGACCTCATCCTCGTTCTCCCACGTACTACTCCTACACACGCGCTTCGTCTCCAGAATGAACTTGCCCACCTTATATCTCTGCCCTTCCTCCTCAGCCGCTACGTACTTCCACCCTAACACACTGCCGCACTGAGCGCAGCTGATGTCCCCAACCGTATGCGCGCCCGTCACCAGCTGCCGCGAGACGGGTCCGTGGGTGTACGTGTTGGGGAGGTTGGGCAGGGCATCGTTCTTGGCCTTTGGGGAAGAGAGGTTGAAGGGGTTTGGCGAGATGGAGGATTGAGAGGGGGCTACGAGGTAGGCGCGGCCGTGGCGGCCGGTGAAGCCCTTGGAGATGACTTGGGAGCTAAGCGCAAGGTCCGAGAGACAGCGCGCGCAGCGGAGGTGCGCGGCGTGGCCGGTGAGGAAAGAGTCCGGGCCCAGAGCGGGCGGACTGCTCGCGGCGGTGGAGACGGTTGTGGTGCTGGTCGCGGTGGTGGCGGTGCTGGTGCTGTCGGTGCTAGATTGGCGGCGGCGGAAGGGGAGGGAGGGGACTAGGTAGGTCGGGAAGAGCGCTGGCGGGGAGGGTGCAGATGGGAACGGCATGCCTCCTCCGTAGCTTCGATCGACGGACATGTAATTAGCGGGCAAGCAAGGAATCAATCAAATCATAGTTCCTCGTCGTCATGAGCAGGGGAAAAGGCGAGCAGAGCGAGAGAGCAGGTGATACTGAGATGGTCTTGGTTATCATCTGTTTCAGGAGCGGAGGTCAGTGGTAGTGGTACTACATAGTACCGCTGTTGGCGAGTGGCCTCGTGACAGCTCAGTCGTCGGTGAGCTCACCTGGACGGTCAGCTGCAGCCGATCTTTGGGTGAGACGGAAGACATGAGTGGTCGCGTGGGGAGACCCACACATGCTCGATCCGGTAGTCCCGTCCCCCCAGTATAGCCGAGGTGAATGCTCGCACAGGACGAGCGATTAGTGGGAAGTAGGACTCAATGCAGCTCAGTAATAGAAGATAGCAAGAAAGACATATTCAATCAACGGTCTGGAATCTGTTCTGGAAGGAAGCAATTAGATTCATAGCAGTGCTGCCACTGTCGAACCAGCATGCTACTGTTGCAGCCAGAGCTAAAGCTCGTACATGTGAAGCCACTAGGCCGAGTCGCCGCTCGCCTTTTGCGTGGACACCACGCCGCTATGCCTTGAGCCGCCGCTCGCTGTTCGCATCAATGCCATGTCTTGACCCGCTATGCTCCTTTGACAAGCAAGAAACACCACCAGCGCCATCGCTAAAGCTCATGAAATCGTCAATGAGCAGTTCACAAGTCCACCGCGTCACCAGCATACCCTTACTCCCTACATTTGCTTGTAGTCCACGCTCCTCTGCTTCTTGTTCCGTCCCTGTTGTCTGTTCGGGTTCATGGGCTGGCGCATATACGCATTGTTTTGGCCGTTCGGCATGCTGCCGCCCCAGCCGCCCTGTTGCCCCTGCCATCCACCATTCTGCATCCCGTTGAATCCGCCCATGCCGCCCATCCCGTTCATCCCGATAGCCCCGTTCATCCCATTCATGCCGTTCATCCCATTCATTCCATTCACGCCATTCATCCCGTTGAAACCGCCCATTCCGCCCATTCCGCCCATCATAGGGTTGAAGCCAGGCATCATCCCACCCATCATCGACATACCCATCATCATAGGATTCATCATGGGGTTCATCATGGCCGGCATTCCGTTCTGCATGCCGGCCATGCTCGAGGACATGGCCTTCATCTGCTTGTCGAAGTCGGCCCTGTTGTTCGCCGGCTGGCTCGCCCTTGGCCCAGTCGGAATAGGGGTGTTGGATTTTATATGGTTGCCGTTAGCTTGGGCGGGGTTAGCCGGCTTGCGGTTGTTCTCCAACTCTTCGGTCGCCCCACGCTTCTTGCTGTTTGGTGTTGATGACGCCGAGGGTGTTGCGTCGGCTTTGAACACCGGCACGTTGCTGGCTGAAGGTGACTTCGCATCTTCCGCCTTTCCCGAGCCCGCCTCAGCTGGCGAGCCGGCGGCGGCTGGAGACCTTTTCGACTCATCTTTCTCCTTCCGCGCCTTCTCGGCCTTCTTGTCATCCTCGTACTTTTTGATGTTGGTGACGGCTTCCTCGTCCGTCTCGAGATTGTCCAACAAGACCTGCTCCGCACAATTCGGACACTGGAGGTCGTTATCAAGCACTGCGTTCTCGATGCACTCCCGGCAGTACGTCTTCCCGCAGCACGGGGTCTTGACGGGATCCACAAAGCCGCGTTTGTCAATTGGACACTCCAGACCGAGCTTACGAAGCTCTTCGTTGTCCGCTGAAGCCTCTTTGGCTTTCTCTGCGGAAGCGTTATTTTGCTCCTGGAATTTTTGCCAAGCCTTTTGATCGGGCTCAGCGATCACCCAGTCGCCGGAAGAGGTGTACATGACGCCTGCGGGAAGCTTGGATACATCGACCTTGCCATTTTCATCTAATTCGGTTGGCTTCTCGACGACTTTCAACATGGATTTTGGAATGCCAGTGGTACGTCTGAATTTGGGACGGCCATCGAAGTTGGGGTCATTGTTGGTAGGACATGCTTGGATCCAGTGACCCTTCTCACCACATCTGTGGCATATATAACCGGGCGGCAACGGCTTGTCTGGAACAGCAGCCGACTTGTTGTATGTGCTACGAACAATAGGCTTGCCAGCCATCAAAGACTGATCATGCTTCCATGCCTCCGTATTAGCGTCGAACATCGCGTTGAGCTTCTCTTCCTCTGTCATCTCTTTGCCGGTGCCCATAACGCTTGCTGCTGGTGTGCTGCGGCTTGGTGCTGCCACAGGTGTCGACTCGATGCGGTGTTGGTTCTTAGCGTTGGCTGGCATCTTTCCCGTGACATAGCGTGCAGCTCGGCCGGCGCCAGGCTTGGAGGCTGGCAAGCGACGTGCAATGACCGTGGTAGAGCGCGGTATGTGGGTGGTGTCGTCGTCGTATCCTACCATTGTTAGTATTGACTTGGATGGTGTCGCAGACTGAGACACAGATACATACTCTCGTTGCCTTCAGGCGTATAAATCTCGAGGTTGAAGTCGGTTCCATCGCCTAGCTTTGAGAGAGCGATGATCTCGCGCTTCACTTCGAAGACACATAAGGAGGTCCCATCGAATGTTATTGGTTGGGGATCCTTCTGTGACTTGAAGCGATAGAAGATGGAAGAAGACATGATGGGTAGTAAACTGATATCTGTTGTCGAGAACACACAAGGGTCCAGCTAGTACTGCGCACAGTAGGTGGCAGGTCGGGATCGAGGTATCTGTCGGTTTCGAGGTCCAGATAAGTACGGTTCAAATCAAGCAGTGGGTAAGAAAGAAGAGGTGGTGGACAGCTGAGTGAGCGTGGCGATGAGCCTTGCTAGCAACAGTGGCACGACCTGAGAAATGCTTTTGTATTCAACAGCGACTGCCTGCGACGATAACCGTGCAGTACAGCTTGTGCTTCGTGTGGTACTCTGAAGGCAAGAACAAAAGTATACACAATCAGGTGTTTGAGACCGAGTCTCGGGTGCAGAGATGCCTATTGTCACTTCTTCCTCGCTTGTGGTATTGTTCCAGCTGGTGCTGCTGCGCGGCCTGCCGCCACTTGCTTCACGTGCTCAAATAGGATTGACTCACGAAGAGTTCTGAGCGCGGCTAGGGCACGCGCGTGGGAGTCGGTCAGGTTGTCGGTGTCGGTGTCGGTGGTGGTGATGGCACTACTGATGATGATGATGATGAGGAGGAAGATGATATGCGGAGGACGAGAAGTTGAAAGCGGCGGATTGCGACGATGAAGCGCAGCGCACCTCAGCTTTGCTTTGTTGCCTCAGTCAGCAGCGGACTGGCCCGGCCCGTCTGCTTATTGATGTCTGAGGCCGAAGAAGTCCAGTGCATCCATTCATCCAAACCATACCGGATCAACTCGTTCACACTGTAGCCACTTTGTTGCCCAATTTTCGATCTCGGTCCTAGTCTTAAAAGTTGAGATACCGGACGCTCCATACCCGACCCATTCCCATAGAGCGACCTTACTGCCTCATGTTCGATCGGAGTTCTAGTCCCTTACACAGCGAGTGGACCTTCTTGCTTTTCCAATGTCCCACTTCTGCTGGTCTTTCGTCAACTATGTAACTCGCACGAGGAAGACTGACTACAACGGCGACAAAGACCCCGCGGGAAAACGGTACCGCCGTCTGTGGTTCCTGAACTCCGGACTTGCATTATTATTCAGGTACCTTACTTACGGTAGGTGAGGCAGCTTATTCCCGTGCCGGCACCTTCATATCTGCACGATCGAGCCAGGTTCCCCGCACGCTGGGTATGCAGTATGAACGTACCTAGCACGTACGACATGCATGATGAGCATGTATTGAGCTTCGGATCTCCATCCAGCTACGTCGTCGACAGAGTCAATCTCCATGCTCCATCGCACCGTCAAGTGTATGTCCAGGCCTTGACCAATGAAAGCTTCTACTAGGAGGTAGAGGACTCCTCGAGGCCCGCAGGTATAGACAAAGTTGCCAGACTGACGTCGATGCTGGCGATCACTGCATGGCGTACCTGGAGCATTGTGAAAACATCTAAAGAGGTAGGTAGGAAGCTCTTTATCGAAGTACATCTCTTCTCTCCCTCCTACACCGGATACATCTACAGTCTCATCGTAGCAGTATGATAGGCAAATCGATTCTGGCACTGGCCAGCACCGGCGTCCTCGCCTCAGCTCAGCTCATATCCGACTCTGAACTCATAACCGATCCAGGTGTCTACGGCCCGCCACTGGAGCTGGTCCACCTCTACTACGATGAGTTCCCAACTGGCATCGCCGTCTCAGCCAAAGGTCGCATGTTCTCCAACTACCCGGGCGGCCTCGACGCAACCAACGTAAACAACGGCACCAACGGCAAATACACCATCGCCGAGCTCACCGGTAATCGCACCGAAACGCCCTACCCAAGCCTAGAAGTCAACAGCCCACCGGGCGGAGCAATCGACTACACTACCTACCCACCCACCGGCGCTGGCCTACCCGACTACTTCATCGGCTCTCAATCCGTTGTAATCGACCCCGCCGACCGCGCCTGGGTCCTCGACACCGGCCGCGTCCTAACGCCCAACGGCACTCTCGTCGGCGCCACGTACGGCGGCCCAAAACTCGTCGGCATCAATCTCAACAACAACACCATCTTCCAAACCATCCTCTTTCCCCCGACCGTCGCCTACGCCGACTCGTACCTCAACGACGTCCGCTTCGACCTACGCCGCAACCTCTCCGGCACCAGCGGCCACGGCGTCGCCTACATCACCGACAGCTCGACCGAAGGTCGTAACGGCATCGTCATCGTCGACCTTGGCACAGGCGAGTCCTGGCGGCACCTCGACGGCAGCCCGACCGTGCACCCCGTGAACGAGTTCCTCGCCTACCTCTGGGGCGTGCCGCTCTACGGTTACCAACCGGGTAAACCATTCACCTACATCCCCTTCGGCTCTGACGGCATCGCGCTCTCCGCCGACGGCGAAGACCTCTTCTGGAAATCCGTCGCAGGTCGCTACCTCTACAGTATCCCGACCAAACGCCTACGCGACAGGAGCATGACGTCGGAAATTCTGGCGCAGCAGTCGATTACCAACCATGGCCAGACGGGGATTACAGACGGCATGGAGACGGATACGAACAACTTCATCTACCACGGGAATATGGAGCAGAACGCCGTGTCATTCTACAACCCGGCGAACGGGACGGATCAGGTCTTCGTGCGTGACCCGCGTATTAACTGGGTTGATACTTTCTCGACTGGGACGGACGGGTATTTGTACTTTACAGTGAACCAGCTGGTTTTTGGGCCCTTGACGTACCCGGGTACCGATCGGAGGCAGAAGCCGTGGGCGTTGTTCAGAGTGCCGTTGCCGAACAACGGTACCAAGCCCAGGCTCGTTTGAAGGCGCAGGGCGGTAAGACATGGCCATGGTTTATGTGACACGACGCGCAGATATGCTGTAAAAGAGCTTTCATTCACAACGATGCACAAGCTCCTTCTCAAGGGATGCGGGCATCAGCCGCCTGTTTAGTTTCTGGGTATCCATCTTCGAGCGCTCATGACGCGTGCAAGATCATGGTCTACGCGGACACTAGCTGATGAAAGCCAACCCCGACGTGCCATTGTTGTGTAGCGCTTGCTCTGCTCCGCTTCTGAGCACTTGGCTAGGCTCTTCGCACTTGCCCGCCTTGCCTGTCTTTGTCGTGAACGTCGTACATGACTCTGATGAGCTCGGTTTCCTCCATTTCCCTGTTCGAAGAGTTCAAAGAATCGGGAGTAAGACCGGGCGGTTCCATCTGCGTGGGGTGGGTGGACTTGGTGATGGCTTGCTTGGTCGACTTCGCAGTAGATTTGACGAAAACATAGTGGTCCCTGTACAGACGTTAGCTGGTAGTCCTTAAGTGGAAATTGTATATAGCATTACGTTGATGGTAATGTGAAAAGAAACGACACGAATATGATGGATCATTACCGCATGATCTCTTCGTAAATCAATCCTGAACGACGAGTCAGCTGGGCTCAAAACAGTGCGTGGCTTGGTCTCATTACCTCTCAGCTGCTCCTTGCTTAGGTTGTCCTTGTTCTTGTCGAAGTCGAAGAACTCTTCTGGGATTGCCTCGGCCCCTGGCTCGTCTTCTGGGTCGTGGTACGGCTCAAGGTAGGGGTGCTGAAGAGCCTCTTCAACTGTGATACGCTTCACCGGGTTGAACGCGAGCAACTTCTCCAGCAGGTCGAGCGCGAGATCAGAGGCCTTCGGGAACATCACACGCCATGGGATCTTCTTCTTGAAAGGTAGTGACCGAATGTATTCGCGAGCGCGCCTGGATTTGATGCCGTAGTAGTCCTCCATAGTCGGTGTGCCAAGCACATCCAGGATGAGAGTCAGCTGGTGGTGGTAGTCCTTGCCCGGGAAGAGTGGTTTGCCACTGAGCATCTCTGCGAGGATGCAGCCCACCGACCATACGTCAATCGCCTTTGTGTACTCTTTAAACGTGAGCATGATCTCCGGCGCGCGGTACCAGCGAGTCGCGACATACTCCGTCATGAAACCTTGGTTGTCCTCTGTGCTTGCTGCCGAGCGCGCGAGACCGAAGTCGCAGACCTTCAGGTCGCAATTAGCGTTCAGCAACAGATTCGACGGCTTCAGGTCGCGATGTAGCACATTCGCTGAGTGCATGGCCTTGAGCGCGCGTAGCGTCTGGTAGATGAAGTACTGGCAGTGATCGTCCGACAGCTCCTGAGTGCGAATGACTCTGTGCATATCTGTTTCCATGAGCTCCTGGATGAGGTAGACTTCGGAAAAGCTCTCGTAGTTGCGTGGCTTTTGAATGTCGAGGATGGAGATGATGTTCTCATGATTGAAGTAGCGCAGGAGCTTCATTTCTCTCAGCGTCCGCAAGCAAAACATCGCTGGAAAAGGATTAGCTTCACGTACGTTGAAAGGATCGTACTGTGGCCGGGCTTACAATGGTCGAACGGAGTTATCTTCTTGATGGCCACCTTCTGCCCAGACGGCTTATGAAGCGCTGAGCATACCACGCCGTATGCGCCTTCGCCGACCACATCCTGGATGTCGTATTGCTCTGAGACGTTGAAAGAGATCTTCCTCGAGCCGCCTTGCTGCTGTGCCATTGCGTCTTCTGTGTGCGGTTGTTGTTGTTGTTGAGTGCGAATACCGGGGTCAAGGGTGCGGTGGTCAGGGTATGTCCGTCGGGTTCAGGCTAGGTACTGCGTGTAGAGTGCGGACGCCCGGTTGCCCAGCAACCGCAGCAAGATCGCTCTTTCTTCGTACTGTGTAGTCGGGTACGCGTAGCTAATGCGATGATCTTCCGAGGGATGAGGAGGTCGTGGTAGGTATATGGCACCAGATGTCGCAGAGCAGCGGACGCTCGTTGTTAGTAGGAGTTTCGCTGCGGTGCTGTTACACCAAAGTCAGTCCCGTCCAGCTCGCCGAATGCGGCGATTGCCGTGATGCGGTTTGGAATGAAGTGAGGCCTGCGTTCCAACCCCACTTGCACGTGGACTCATGCATGCGGATTGCTCTAGGTGCTCAGGCATACAAAGGACGAGGAGGTGCTGCTGGACCTGCCAGGGACGTACCAATCTCGCGTATGTTCTCACTCCCAGCAGTATTTCACCAGCCGACGTGCACGTAGGCCTCTTGCACAGCGATCCTCTCGGCCGGCGTGCCTGACGCTGTTCGACGAAAGCGGTGTGAAACGGTCCGACGGCGGTCTTCGGTATACGCTGGGAAGTCTGGATGCTGAGATGCGCACGCTCAGTACAAGCTTGCAGAACCGACGGGAATGCAGCTGCAGCATAGCTGGCCAGTCACAAAGTGACACTGCAGTCGTCGTCACTTACCAGCAAAGTGTTCCTAAGCTCGCCTGGACATGGAGGGGGCGTTTGGTACCTTGGGCTTTAGGGCAAAAGATGGAGACGCTGGACCAAGAACAAGACGGACAAACGACGTTTTATAGCAGTACTCCCAATCGCTACTTGCGTAGGGCCGAGATCGTCACATTCAATGGCGCTGTGGAGGAGAGTGGAATGAAGCGCGGAAGAGCGAGTTTGAGGGAAGTGGCCTGCAGTCAGGCCGCCGTTCATCATGTGCTGTGCTAGTCCCACCTTCTGTTTGGTGGGGGGGTCGGTGGTCTGTCCCGCCTTTGATTCGCTGCTGCGCCGACCGAGCAAATCTCCCCCAACTCATACAAGCGCCAGCGCCCTGACGAGGGCACCAAAGATAGCAAAACGTTTCACTGTTTCACACCACGAACTGCGTCGAAAAGGCCCGGCTCGATCCTGGCGAACCGGACTGAGCCTCGCTCAGACTTGAAACATGAGTCCGGCGGCAAGCTATTAGGGGCCTCATCATCGTCATCTTAACCATCAGCAGATTTGACGGCTGCAGGAACCTCGTTGGCAGTTGACATTGGCCTTGTTGCGCGGCCACGAGGTTGCGACCGCTTTGGCGGTAGTCTAGTGGAGTGCAGTGAGTGATAGAGTCTTTCAAGTCTATGGTCAGGTATATCCGTTGCAACGCTACTCTGTCATGACTAATAAGGCAGGCTACTTAGAGCGTCATGGAGTTCAATTCGTGTTTCGTCTGTACGAAGCGCCACACAACTGAGAAGCTCCGGCGTTGTGTCTCAAGGCGGCGAGCTGTCTTTTATAGAGACTCCGAACGCCGTCGTCAAGATGATTGAAGCTAGTGTACAGTGGTGAAATCGCTACTAGATCAGAGCAAATAAGGCATCAACCTTACAGCCGTTTTGCAGAAAAGAGTCTGGAGACCGGAAATCTACCAGGTTGACTTGACGGACGGGTATTCCTTCTTCGAGATGCCGAGATCGACATATACAGTGTCGTCGCCCTTCATGTGCTCGATACGGATCTCATCTTCATGCTCGAGCTTCTTGATCTCCTCGGCTGGCGTCTCCTTGTTGTCGTCCTCGGCATCCTGCGGTTTAGCCGCGAGGGCATCGAGAGCAGAGCTTTCACCAATGAGTAGGACGCAGGCGTTGGCGTAATCAAGATGCTGCGGCTTAGTTGGTAGCCACCCACGACTGGCGAACTCTTCGATCATCTCTTTGGGGTATTCCGGCGTAGCCGGGATGGCGTTGGCTGGCGCGCCCGACTCTGGGTTCTTGGTGCTGAGGATGAAACTACCTTGGTCGCCGAGACCGACGTCCGTCTGCACTTCACCAATCTGTTGCGGGATGGTCATCATGTAAGACAGATGCGTCGTGGTGCGGCCCTCGCCTGTGGAAGACATCGCGTATACACCCTCACCAATGGGCGTGACTGCAGGAGTGTGGCGCGTTCCTATGTGATTTAACGTCAGCCCGCGACCCGGAGCAAATGCATGAGGCCATACGTACCCGTCGTCTTTGTGCTGTAATCAGATCCTTGGAAAAATTCCTCCTTCAGTGTCTCCGTAGACACGCCAGTCTTCTCAACAAAGACCATGAACCTGTCCCGACCGCTCTTCGGCCATACTTTCTTAGGCAGAGCGATCAGTCGATTGTTGGAAACATCTTGAACGGCGCCGCTATCGGTGATCTTGGCTCCTGATGGGAGTGGTCTCAGTACCATATAGCTCCTTTGGATCTCTGAGGCTTGGCTTGGATCATCCATGCCGACGCGTCCACGCAAGAAGAAGTATACGATCCCCTTCTCCATGACATTCTCTGGCTGCGCTTGCTCCCGCGGTTTGTCCTCTTCGATGGCTGGCTCAGCGGCAGCACCGTCGTTGGCTGCAGTTTCATCTTGCGCCTGGTCCTCCGCCTGCGTTAACGTTAGCTCTGCGATAGTATGGACAAAGATGTCTAGCTCACATTACTGGTCTTGCCAGGCTCGTCTTCTCCAGCCTTCACCTGATCAAGAGCATTGAAGCCTTCGCCACCACGAGAGTCCTTGAGAACCTTTTCAGGGTCATCTTTACTTTCGCCTGTCTTCGTTTCACCCTCGGATGGCTTCGCGGTCGCCTCCACTGCACCGGTTGCATTCTTATCGCCACCATCCTCGTCAGCGTCCTTGGCGTCATTGTTAGTCTCCGGCTGAGGTTCTTGCATTTCCTGATCTTTAGGTTCCGTTGAGTCGCCATTGGCTGGCAAAGTTTCCTCTAGAGTCTTCTGCTGCTTAGAAGCATTCGAAGGGCGGCCACGCTTTGACTTCTTCGCGCTGGCCGGGCTGCTGGCCTCTGCCTTGCGCTTGGTGCCGCTGCTAGATTTGGCTGATGGCGGACTCGAAGCGTCGCCCTTCTGGGCTGCTTGGCGAGCGGATGAGCGAGTGCCTGCCATGCTGTAGGAAAGCGCGTGATGTTCGCGTTAGGGCGCGTCGAGCTCGCGTATAGATGACGTTGATGCTTACTGTGGAACTTCCGCTGTGTGATGGTATACGCCGATGATGCAGAATCGTTGAATTGTTCGCGATGAACAGATCGTGTGGATTCACGTTGAAGAAAAGCTGAAGGTGTCTGGTTCGACAGAAAGTCGATGTCGTCTCACGGTGAGTTGGTGATGTCACAGGGCTGGCTGGCTGCCTTCGGGTGGGTGGCCGACTTCACCTTCAAGTCCGTTCACTGCAAGCTCCTCTTCAGGAAATTTTGGGTAGGGCTGAACGTAGAACCTCGATCAAGAAACACCAGCTGTCTTCAAAAAGCCGTATGCTCAGGCTTTTAGCAGAGCAATGTCAGAACAGAATGAGCGTCTCCAGACAGAGATCTCTCTGCTCGAGTCGATGTATCCCGAACAGATCCAGTATCACGAGACGGCACGAGAAGTGGCATATCGCTCTGACGAAGCCACCTTCACCCTACGCTTACCAGCTGAATACTTAGCCAGTGCACTTCCGGACGTATTGTCGGCTACACGAGGTAGGCTGGACTTGCGAGAGGATCTAAAGCAACGTATCAAACTATGTGAGATTGGAGAAGAGGTCCTCGACTCCATCGTCCTTGCATTCAATGAGCTCGTCGAGGATCGAGCCGCGAGCGTCGCAAGCGAAGCCACGAGCGGAGAGAAGCAGAATCGCGCGTCTGAGGTTATTGATAAAGCTACCATCGTCGTCTGGCTCCATCACCTCCTAAACACGAATAAGAGGAAGCAAGCTCTATCTCCCGCGGCAGCCGTATCCGGCATCACTAAGCCGGGCTATCCAGGCGTGCTCATCTACTCCGGGCCATCAAAAGCTGTCCACGAGCAAGTCAACGACCTGAAGCAGTTGAACTGGGCGGCGTTCCAGGTGCGGCTCGAGAGCGAGGAGGAATGGACGTTTGCGCACGGCGTCGGTGTCAAAGAGGTCGAAGCAATGAAGGATGTCGTTGCGGAGATCGGCGAGGCTCGCAAAGAAGTCTTCATGGAAGCGATGCGGATGAAATGAAGTGAAATGGATTCGCTGCTACATAAGTCGACGAAGAATGCACATATCGAGAACGTGCTTTCAGCCTTCGGCATCAGCCCGACTGTGGCGCTACCGTATGAGACCGGCAACGCTCACATTTTGTCTAAAGAAGAGCGCAGCAGCTTGTCACTGCATGAGCAAATCCACGTCTCAGCTGCCTTGGGCGCTCTTCGATATGTAGGAGCCGACCACGGCCTGCCTGCATTGTCGGTGCAATCCGTGAGGAGGCGAACTTTTGACGCGAGATGGTCAAAAATCGTCCTACTTCCCTGGGTCTGGCAACGAGATCCCGTCTAGTCACAACGAGGGCGCGCCGGCGATAGCGGAAGGATTAAGTCATGTGTCCGCAGCATGATAGAAGTTCGAGCGGAGTCACATACCGCGCAGCCACAAAGCTCATGGACACGCTGGTCTTTCCTCGCTGCCTTTTCCGCAAACGGTAAAGCAATGCTTTGGCGGGAGGTGTAGCGGGTTGTCCTCAACATGGAAGCCGAGTTCCCGTTGAAACGGAGCGAATGCTCGAATATTGAGAGAAAGGTGTTTCACGGGCGGGCAAGGAGCGTTTTCAACGCCCTGGTTCTAACGACGCCCGGGATGGGCACATCTGCGCAGGGCGAGCCGATGAGGCCGGACGATGAATGTGAGGAAGCAAGAAATATCAAATCGAAGGTTTGAAGCTGCGAGACTGTATGAAGGCAACTTCGCACCGCAGGAAAGGCAGGAGGCAACATTGAAGGAGCTTGGGAAAGGTAATGGTGAATCTGAGCTCGAGCGCTATACATGAGCGCAGACATGCAGCCGCAGTCCACCGTCGTCAACCCATGCGCCGTAGAGTAAAGCACGCGCCTAGAATACCAGAGCAGCGCCCTTGGTCTTCTTGTCACCACTGTGGCAGTCGTTAGCAATTAATCGTTGTCCAAGTCTCGAACAAGTACGTACCCTAGCTCAAAGTGCTTGCAGCGCTTGAGCGCCAACTGTGCCTTGGTCTTGCATGACGTGCATTCTAACCGCAGCACGACCTTCTTCGTAGTCTTCGCCTTCTTGTGGAACACAGGCTTGGTCTGACCACCGTAACCAGACTGCTTGCGGTCGTAACGACGCTTACCCTGCGCAAATAGAGAGGCCTAGAAACATGTCAGACATCGGGGTACGTCTCCGCCACAGGCAATGTCTTCCGTACCTTGCCGGCCTTGTACTGCGTGACCTTGTGCTGGGTGTGCTTCTTGCAGTCCTTGCCCTTGCAGTAGGTGCGGCGGGTCTTGGGAACGTTGACCTGAAGCAGCCGTCAGTATCATACCTCTGGATCTTTCTGCACGGCGTGTCGCTAGCAGATTCCACCACGAGCTCTTTCCGGCCATCGAGGACTCCGCGATAAGCTGTGGCAAGCGAATTGCGCTCTCCCATCCTAATGTCTCGCCAAGGTCATGCACTTCGAGGGCCCCATTGACAGTGACCTAGTAACACCCGCCTGGTTGCCTTTCGATTTTGCACCAATGCTCTTGCGCTTGTCTTTTATGCCCCCTCCGTTTCCATCTCTTGCCATTGCTCACAGCTTCCTTGCGCGAGTTTCGATCCTCCAGAAGCAGCCGTGGTGTGCCTCAGCTATGATTATAGGACTCACCATCTTGACTGCTTGCTCGGGTGTTTCGGTGGTGGTCGATGTGCTGTTCTCACTGTCGTCAATCCTGTCGCGTAGCAAATTCCGGTGCGAGGTGCGAGGCTACAGCGGAAACGGCCGTTCAAGATCGAGATCTTGGCGCAAGCCTCAGGCATCAAGACATCAGACGGCTGCCCTCTTTCCCTCCACCTCACTGTGCGGGCGCTCAGCTTGGCTGGACCTGCCAAAATAACGTAGCATCCGTACCGTCAGCGACGATGCTATTCCACTTCAGTCATGCGCAACGTAATTTCAATGTTGTCGCCTTGCTACGGAGTGATAAAACCCTGCTGCTGGTGCCAAGTTTTTCACACACATGGCTCTCTAAAGCCCTACAAGCTGAACGACGCGTAGAGACAAGTGCGGAAAACCACAGTGTGCTGCTTGGAACTCTATATGTAATGTCGTCTATCTCATATTGCCAGTAGCTCAAAGCGTACGCTCGCCAAGGCTTCTAAAGCACTGAAGACTATCTGATCTCCCTGCATAGAGTGAATCCAGTACTCAAAGTGTATGGTACCGTGCTGGATGTAAAGAACTCAGGGTGCACGCACTGCAGCGGTGCCGTCTGCGTGCCATATAGCTCATGCCGCTTTCTGCGGCTCAGAGCCTTTGACGAACTTGGTGTGTGTGCCCGTTACGACGACCCGGCCACGTTTGCCATCTTCGACCTTGAAGATGTTGATATTGGTGAAGGCAAGACTGCCACCAACCCTCTCGGCGATACCCTCAATCTCGATCTCGTCGCCTGTCTTGGCGCCTGATTGGTACGTGACGTGGATGTCCACGCTGACACCACTCTTCGTCCGCAGGTCCCACGACGATATTGCCATACCGCCCATCCAGTCTATAATGGTAGCTGTGACTGAGCCGTGGATGCTCCCCATACTGTTCATGTGATTCTCCGAAAGCGGAAGCCGAGCTACGACATGACCTTTGGAGGCACCGACAATCCGCACAGGCGTGAGAAGGAAGGCGTAGATGGGGCTGCCAGGTAGCTTGGTTTCGACTAGCCTTTCAATGTGGAGGTGTTCGGACGATTTTTCGGTGCTGGTAGACATGGTTATTGACTTCGGTCGAGCAGTCGCAGTGGATGACAGATCTCTAGGATGCTGTTAGCGACGTTGACATGCCTAAAAATGTACACTCGAGGCTATCGTCGTGCGCCCGGCACCCGGGAAGACTTGAAATCCAACAGGCCTTGAAGCATGGGGAAGGAACGGCTACGACGTACCTTGGAAGGAGAGCAGATGGTTGAAGCAGAGCTAAGAAAGAAAAGACATACACCATGTGCGCACGGTCACATCGAGCGGCGGCTGCGGCCGCAATTTTGCTGAACATGAACCTGTAAAAGCCGCCCCTATGATGCTGGTGTTGACATATACTTGGGTCATGAGAGTTGAGTACATAGGCATCAACCCTATAGTCCTCGCGATTTTGATCGAGAGGACTGGACCGCACACTGGGAGCGACGCTCCATTTACATCTACAGTACTTGACCGGACGACTAGTCCAAATCTAGAGGATCAAGCCAAACGCGGATAAAGGTCAAGACACTGAGGCGGCACACCAACTGTACCAAGGTACCATCAGATGTACAGTGTCTGATTCGACACCAAACGCCTCGCTGGATCTCTCGATTGTATCCAATTGTCGCCGGCAAACTTTGGAGCCGGTACATGTACACGGGCACACATCAGCCCCTCTTTGGTGAGCGTGGCATGATGAGAGCAGCGCTCGCGGTCGATGAAATCCCTCCAAACCCCGAAGCACGCCAGCGGGAAAGCAGTCGACTTGATAAACTTCCTCCAAATGTTTCCGACAGCTACTACTTGACTACCTGTGTAGCATCCTTACATGCGGAGAAACAGACGATTTCCGCCAGCTGTGAGAGATTAGTAAGTACCCAGCCCCGCCCCGTTGCCCGCGAGGTAAACACCCGGTTGTGATTGGTCACCGCACCTCATGCCGTCCGCGAGCTCGTGGATGTCATCACTCTAGTGCTCATATGCGCATGCGATGTGTCTTCCCTCCAAGTTGTCAAGCGTCGCTCTTCTCGACTCCACAGTGCGATAGCATCTCAGGTGGTTACAGAAGCAGTATGGCCGACACAGAACAGCAACGACAGCAGACCTCCGCAGACGGCGAACAGGAGCCTTTGCTTGGGGCACCAGGTGACGTGAGAAACACCCTACAAGGTCAAGCGTTAAAGCTCTACCTGGGACGCTTACTGATGCTTCGGTCTGCGCGTTTAGGCTAGTCAGCAACAACTGCCTATCTACCACAACTTCGTTATAGGTACATTATCGCCAGCAGCAACCTTTCAAGACATCATGCGCCTGACATTCATGACAGGGACGGGCGTCGTTGCTCAGGCGGGAGCTTGGATCCTCGCCGCGATCGTATGGGGTAGCGTGTTCAGTCATGACTTGATGCTCTTCAGCGCGCATCCGGTACGTCCTCTACTCTGGCGGCTACGGCAGAAGCGGCCGCTGACACTTGCTCCAGCTCCTCAACTCTGCCGCCGTCCTCTTCTTCATCCAGGGTATCCTCATCCTCCAGCCCACCCACACCGCGAAGCAAAAGAAGCAAGGAACGTACACGCACGCCGCTCTCAATGACATTGCCGTCCTCGCCGCTGTAGCCGGTCTGATCATCATCGAGTACAACAAGATTGACCATGGCGGCACGCACTTTGAGTCGCCGCACGCCATTCTTGGCCTCGTCACCTACATACTAGTAGCTCTGCAGGCCGTGGTTGGCATTACACAATATTTCGCCCCGGGCCTCTACGGCGGCGTCGATAATGCGCGCGCAATGTACAAGTACCACAGGGTTGGCGGCTACATCACTCTGCTCTTGATGCTCGCTACGGTCTGTGCGGCGACGCAGACAACATTCAATGAGAATGTGCTGCAGATGCAGCTCTGGGCCGTTGTCGTTGCATCGGTCATCGTTGTCCTTGGTGTCGGGGCACGCATCAAGCCTAGCAAGTTTGGATGGTTGGCTGGCAAATAGATGTCGTCCGCTTGGTCGTTGAGGAATATTCAGGCAGCACTGCACTGCAATCTCTATCAAATTGGATAAGAAATGTCAAGATGTATTGGATTTATTGCATAGCGAACCTTCTGAGAGGCTGAGAGGCTGTCACGAAACAATGAATGAACGGACTAGCGTCCTGCTGAAGCTGGTCTTGGATTCTGCAATTTCCTGTCGGTGCTTCGTCCTTGCGGTTTTGTACAAAGTAGTGATAGCGCTCTAGGCCGTGGTCGCCCCTCGCCGCCCCACTCGCACATACTATACCATTGTGAGCGAGCCTCTAGTTGCGTATCGTAATACCTTCCCACCTCAGGTATCTATTTCGCCCAGGGCACGTGCTTGTCACTGAGCCGCCATTTGTCCAAGCCTTGGTCGACGGGAGGATCCTTGGGCTAAGGTTCCGCTAGCGAATTCGCCCAGCAAGCTGTCGCGGCGAGCTTTGGGCGGAACTGGCAAAGTAAATATTGATGAGAAGATCCAAGATGGCTCTTACTTTTCCAATGCGTGAAACGACGCTGGCGAGAAGTACATTCGGTCTGGACAGCAGGTGACAGTCAGGCGGAACGAGCGCGATACTGGAGGGAACACCGATACTGAGTGAAAGAGGTCACGATGAGGTTGGTACAACGCCAGCAGCGAGCCCCGCCGTCGCTTCGCTTCCCGCATTGTACAGTATAGTGAAGCTCACCAATGTGCATCGTCATGGCAGGTTCGGGCAGCAGCTCCGTAGCTCGCTCCTCAAGGACTGGTACTACTACTATATCGATTACGAAGGGCTGAAGAAGAGCCTGCGCAGCGACTCCACGCGCAACCCGTGGGACGAGGAGGATGAGCAGCGCTTCGTCAACCAACTGGAGGAGGAGCTGGATAAGGTCTTTACGTTCCAAAAGGTCAAGAGCCAGGAGATTATTCGCCGCATCAACGCGAGTGAGAAGGAGGTCAGTGAGGTGATTTCACGGAGTCAGGCGGCGGAGCAGAATGAGCGGGCCAAAGCCAGTGCGCCCACCGAGGACGAGTTTATGCTGCTCGAGGAGGACTTGTCAGATGTCATTGCCGACGTGCACGATCTTGCCAAGTTCACACAGCTGAACTACACCGGCTTCCAGAAGATCATTAAGAAGCACGACAAGCAGACGAATTGGCATCTGAAGCCTGTATTTGCTGCGAGGTTAAACGCACGCCCATTCTTTAAGGACGACTACGATGTTACCGTCATTAACCTGTCGAAGCTGTACGATCAAGTTCGCACGCGGGGTCACCCGGTCAAGGGCGATGCGGGCGCCGGTGGGAAGCAGCAAAATTTCGTTCGGCAGACGACCAAGTACTGGGTGCATCCGGATAACATTACCGAGCTCAAGCTTATCATCCTCAAGCACCTGCCCGTCTTGGTCTTCAATCCGAGCAAGGAGTTCGAGAAGAAAGATTCTGCCATCTCGTCCATCTACTACGACAATACAGACACGTGGGAGCTCTACCAAGGTCGTCTGAAGAAGACCGAAGGCGCCGAGGCGATCCGCTTGAGGTGGTACGGTGGCATGGAGATCGACACTATCTTCGTCGAGCGAAAGACGCACCGCGAAGACTGGACTGGCGAGAAGTCTGTCAAGGCGCGCTTCTCGCTGAAGGAGAAGAACGTCAATGCTTTCCTTAAAGGCGAAATGACGACAGAGCAGGTGTTTGAAAAGGCGAGGCGAGAGGGGAAGAAGAGCGAGAAGGAGATAAATGACCTCGAGCAGCTGGCCAAAGAGATTCAATTCAGGGTGATTGACCGGAAGTTGGTGCCTGTGACAAGATCGTTCTACAACCGCACCGCTTTCCAATTACCTGGTGATGCGAGGGTGAGAGTCTCGCTTGATACCGAATTGACAATGACTCGAGAAGACAACCTCGATGGCCGGCGGAGGGCGGGTGGCAATTGGAGACGCACGGATATTGGCATCGACTGGCCATTCTCTCAGCTTGCGTCCGAAGACGTGGAGCGCTTCCCATACGGCGTGTTGGAGGTCAAGTTGCAGACTGCGCAGGGCCAAGAGCCGCCCGAATGGATCCGTGAGCTGACCGCGTCACATTTGGTGGAGGCGGTACCAAAGTTCTCCAAGTTCATCCATGGCAGTGCGATTCTATTCCCATCTAGGATCAAATTACTGCCATTTTGGATGCCGCAGATGGACGTCGATATCCGAAAACCCGCCACTCACCATTTCGGCCTGGATCGACCGGGCCATAGCACAGACGCCAGTACCAGCGCTGCCATGGACGACGACACAGATGACGAACTCGACGGCGACGACGACGGCCGGCCTTTGAACGATGATGCTAACGTCCAGCGTCTCCGCGCCGCTCGCGACGCCCTTGAGCAGCATGAGGAAGAACGCCGAATGGAGCAGGCCAACGGCAACCTCATGGACGAAGAGGAACGCCTATCGCATAAACCCATTGCGAACATCGAGGACGACTACCCTCTCTACGAGTCAGACGACGAAGATGACGACTTGGAAGAAGCGAAGCGTGTAGGCGGGTGGTCGTACCGGTGGAAGTTGGCGAAGCGATACGCCCAGCTTGCGGCAGATCGGACGTTGTATGTGCTGAAGAACGCCTCGCCGCTACCGAAACCTACCCCAGTCCCGCCTAAGGGCGGTACAATGGGCGTTCCCAGTACTGCGGTCGTGACGCAGAAGCGCTTTCGCGCGCCGAAGGGCAAGAAGATCCACGTCCCTGTGCGCGTGGAGCCCAAAGTCTCATTCGCCGCTGAGCGTACATTCTTAGCCTGGGTAAGTCTTTCTTGTTCCCGCCTGCCGACACTCTAGCTAATGTTTTCATGTCGCAGCTCGAATTTAGCATCCTTCTTGGCTCCATCGCTGCCACTCTCCTCAACTTCGGCTCCCCCCTCGCCCTCGCCTCAGCCTGTGCTTTCACCATCACTGCCGTCGCTGCTCTATTCTACTCCCTCGCGCTGTATCTGTGGCGCGTGCGCAATATCCAGAATCGTCGTGCCGTCGAGTATCATGATCGCTGGGGGCCGAGCGTGTTGTGTTTCTTGCTCTTGGGGGCTGTCGGAGTCAGCTTTGGTTTTAGATGGGCAGGAGGGGACGGGGGTGGAAGTGGGTTGAAGGGGTAAAGAGCAGAGGTGCTGGGGTGCTGGGGTGCAGAGGGTGCTCTAGTGGCTTTGCGTACGACACGTTGGCTCTATCCATACATGTTGTGAGAGAGAAAGAGAGACGAAATCAGACTAGCCCATACTGCAAAGCCCGGTTGTGCATATACCTTATCGTAGGACGACAGTCCAGTGCCTCATTATACATGCACACATGCTCACAAACGTAGCGAAGACCTTCCTGCCCATCTCCAGCGACACCTATAGACGTACTCTCGCGCGCTTTTAGAACGAACGTCACTTTGGATCTGTACCGAGACCTCCTGTACGTCAGCCTAGAAGACCCTCGCGCTGGCCAAACAGTGTCGCAATTAGAATTCCCTAGAAGTTTGCGCCGTCAGACTCGTGATAAGGAGTGTGAGCAGAGTCCCGATCCGTGCCCGTCTGCGATCGCCATCCGAAAGCAGGATCCTGAGCATTAATCCAACCTGCACGACTCCTCTAGACAAAAAATAGGGAATATATATTTTGTTGCAGCGCGCTTACCTCATCAACAGTTGTTGAATCATTCAAAACGGGCTTATGGTCTAGCGGTATGACATCTTCTTAGCATAGATGTGCGCCCCTGGGTTCATGCTTGTCTGTCTAAGTTGGAGAAGGTTCCCGGTTCGACTCCGGGTTAGTCCACTTTACTTTTGGTTTTTTGTCCCATCTTTTCGCGAAATGAACTCGCCCTGCAAATAATTTCTTGTTCTTTTGCTGTTGTTGAGAGACAGGGGATCTCGGTGGAGGCGGCGGTAGGTACTGTACGTTAGTGGTGAAGAGGACTTGACTTCTTTTTCTTCGGGTAATTTATCTACATTGTACTTATGTTTGACCCAGCTAATTGACGAAGGCAACGAACATGAGCTACCCACTATGTGTATGCCGTCAAGACGGCTTGATGACGGATTTCGAGGGCCTAAGAAGACGTGGCGTCCCGTATAATGTGTCTACGCAAGCGACCAAGGGGCGGAGGACATTCGATCCCGTGACTGGACGGCTAGTAAACAAGGAGAGAACGAACAAGGGCGTAGTAGAATCTCCTGACCGCTAGGTGCTCGTCCTGTCTTTCTACCCAAGCCATTCACCCCGTCCCTACGATCTCAACCTGAACATGAACAAAAACGACTTCGCTCTGCAGAACTCATCAACCGCGTAACGTATCATCCAAACCCCTCCCGCCCCTCTTCAACGGACTAAAACCCCCGTCTTCCCCACCCATCCCGACACCCCCCGTCTTTCCCCCAAACGCCCCGAGCCCCTTCCCCTTCAGACCCCCCTTCAACCCTAAGCCCTTCAAACCTCCGAGCCCAAACACCCCGGTCCTCCCCACGCCCCCTCCATTCCCCTGACTCTCCTCCTCCTCGTCGAAGATCGTGCGGCCGAGACCTCCTAGCTTCCTCTTCTTCTGCCCCTGCTGTGCTAGAGGCTGATTCCGGCGTTTATGTAGAGTCGGCGCAGGGTCAAAGGACGCAAAGTCGTGGATGGATTTCCGGGGTTTCTTGCGCGGTTCTTCTGTGTTGGTGTTCGTAGGACCGTCAGTAAGTTTGGTCTTGAGAGTTTGGGTTGTGGGTTTGGTGGGCTGAGGCGAGGCTTCTTCCTCTTCTTCTTCTTCGGTGACGGATTGAAGGTTCGCCTTCGGTTTCTGCGTCTGTTTGCGCTGCTGTTGCGGTTTCTGGACAGGCTTGTTGGTGGATTGGTCGGCTAGAGGCTGTTTACGCTTCTTGCTTGCTACCGCTGGCGATGCCGCCGCCTCTTTCTCGTCATCGTCTGCCTTCTCGCCGCCCTCCTCTTCCTCGTCGTCCGGCAGCACACTAGCCGTGCGGTTCAAAAATGGCGTGAGCGAGAATGTTGACTTGTCTCCCACCCCGAGATTCTTGCCTGCCTTTTTCCCTCGCTTGGCCGCTGGGCCGCCGTCACCAGGCGTGCCAAGGTTCGTAGCATCTGGGTCAATCGTGGCAGGACGTTTCCTAAGGTTCTTGGCTTTCGGCTCAGAAGTGACGTTCTTTTTCTTCGGCGCCGCCGCCGCAGTCGGAGCAGCCGCGGTTTCCTTGGCTGTCGCGAGGGCCGTCTCAGTATCTTTGAGTTTTTCCTTGGTCGTGCGGAGTTTGTTGCGAAATTGGTTCAGCTTGTCGTCGAGGACGGCGCGCTGGGCTTCAAAGTCGGCGCTTGCGCTCTGCGTGGCCTTTTCGGCTTTGGCGCGTTCTTTCTTTTCGCGCGCCAGCTCGCGCTGGAGCATTTGTAGCTGCTCGTCTGTGCCCGTCCCTGCGCCTGCGCGCTTCGTCGCCGCCTCGAGTTCCACTTCCAGCCTCTCTACCTGCTCCTGTAGCCCGGCTCTACCCTTCTTCTCCCTCGCCAGCTCCCGCCTAAGCTCATCCAGGCCAACATCACTCTGTGTCACTTCGGCCGCCTCCTCCGCGCGCTTCCGTGCCCGCTTCTGCTTCGCTACCTCTCTACGCAGCTCCTCCACCACCTCCTCCTGCGCAATTTCCACGCCCGTGTTTCTCCGCTTCGCCACCGCCCGCTGCGCCTCGCGCTTCGCATTCTCCACCTCGCATTGTAGATTCGTCACCTGGCGCTGCAGCGCAAGCTTCTCTCCCATCAGAAGCTCCGCGCTCGCGGCCTGCGCCTTGACGTGCTCAAGCTCGGGCTTTAGCACGCTCAGCTCGCGCGTCAGTGCTAGTTTCTCCGTCAACGCCGCCGTCGCGTCCTCGGTGGAGTGCAGTAGTGCCGTCTTCTCCGCTAGCAGGGTACTGAGTTCCTGCTCACGGGATCGGAGGTCCGTCTCTAGGTCGCCTAGCTGAGCCTCAGCATCCTCAGCGCGCGCGAGGTTTTCATTGACGAGCTTTTCAAAGGAATCGCTTCGATCTTCCTCCTGCTGGAGCAGTTCCCGGAGCTCATCATTATCGTCCTCTAGTATGTGGACATCGAAACGGAGGTGGCGTATGTCTTCGTCTTTGGCGAGGATGTTGACAAGGTGGCCGCTCTTTTCGTATCGGAGCTCGAGGGCAGCGGTGTGAAGAGAGTGGTCGGCGCAGGCAAGCTGCTTGTTCGTTGGCGCTGGTACCATGTCGTGTTATGCTGTCATATGCGCTATTCTCATGTGTGTGTGTATGTGTGGTGTCTTATGCAGTCATATGCGCAGTAATTGTGTGTCTATACCAAAGTATGTGTATGTGTGTGTATGAGAGAGCGCGTCGATTCGAGTGTCAACAAACAAGCCCAGCTCCTCCGCAACGCCATCTTTGTCGGGGCAAGTCAGCCGAGATGCCGATCTGAACAATGGACACCTTTGAAGCTCTCCCCAGCTCACCCGAGTTGATGGACAGACAGGACCGCCAGGTGCCATAGAACAAGACAAGATGCGCCTCCTCCCCGCCCTCACCGCCCTGCTCCTCCCCCTCACCGCTCTCGGCGCCAAGAAGTCCCCTGGCGACCGCTTCGCCGAGTATGACACGAAGCAGCGCTCTGCCAGCAAAGCCGTGACCCTCGACGACCGCTCCTACGAAGCCCTCACTACCGCTCCCCGCGACTACTCTGTCGCCGTCCTCCTCACCGCCCTTGAGGCCCGATTCGGCTGCGGCCTGTGCAACGAGTTCCAGCCGGAATGGGACTTGCTTGCCAAACAATGGACGAAAGGGGATAAGAATGGAGAGGGCCGCTTGGTATTTGGAACATTGGATTTCCTGGACGGAAAGGCGACGTTTCAGTCGGTATGGCCATCTTACTACGGTACCACAAGGAAGCCCGCGATGGTTTTGCTGACCGTACTTGTGGGGGATATAGATGATGCTTCAAACCGCCCCAGTACTTCTACTCTTCCATCCCACCACAGGGCCCAATGCCCGCGCCGACTCCACGCCCGTCCGATTCGACTTCAGCAACGGGTGAATATGAAACTCCCCAACTCTCAAAGACTCAATCAAGCTAATCGGATCTCCCAGTCCCGACCGCGCCGAACCCATCCACGCCTGGCTCTCCCGCCAACTCCCCCACACCAGCCCGCCGCCTTTCGTCCGCCCGATCAACTATGTCAAAATCGCCGTCATCACCACGCTCGGCCTCGGTGTCGTCACCTTCCTCAGCGTTGCTGCCCCCTACATCCTCCCCATCATTCAGAACCGCAACCTCTGGGCAGCCGTCTCCCTGCTCGCCGTCCTCCTTTTCACCTCGGGCCATATGTTCAATCATATCCGGAAAGTGCCGTACGCGGGCGCGGACGGCAAAGGAGGTATGAGCTATTTCGCCGGCGGCTTCCAAAACCAGTTCGGGCTGGAGACGCAGATTATCGCTGCGTTGTGTAAGTGCCTCCCCCTTCCCAACATTGATACTTTCATATATCTGTATATGCAAGCGTATTTGTTCGCGGCTGACATCATTCTTCACAGACGGCGTCCTCTCTTTCGCCACCATCAGCCTCGCGCTCAAGGTCCCTCGCATGGCCGACGCACGTGCACAATCCATCGCCGTCTTCGTCTGGGGCGGCGTCATCCTCGTCGTCTACTCTTTCCTCCTCAGCATCTTTCGGATCAAGAGCGGAGGTTATCCCTTTTGGCTACCGCCGTTTTAAAGACAGGGAAATAGAGAAAGCAAGCTGCCTCTGCAGAAAAGCGTGCAGAGAGGCTGGGCAAAGAAAAGCTCTCAATAGAGGAAAGGGGAGAGAAAAGGAATCGTGTACGTGAAGAGACATTGGGCGGGGCCAAAATAATTTAGAAGGTCAGATAGACAGCCGTTCACACCATCAAGACCCCTTCTCTCGAAGAGCCTCCATATTTGAATTTTACGCGGTCTGCCTTCCGGGACTTGTCTTTCTCTACTTCCTTGAGCTGCAAGAGCTGGACGTCGCTCCAGCACTGGTGCTTAGCGCATAGACCTGTGAAAAGGTCGGCGTTGAAGTGTGAAATTCAGGCGTCTTGGGATGTGTGTTCGATAGAGTATTTGTTGTCGCTTCAAGCCCTTGCGCGAGCATCATATTTGAAGAAACCTACTCGTATCTCCACGTCCCAAATGCCCCTTTCATCTCAAAAGTCGTAGCTCGTCCGCTCGCTCAACGCCACGGTGTTTCGTAATCCTCTAGGGTATCACATCGTAAAACTCCCCATCGAACTTTCGATATTTCATCGCCAAACTTGCTTGCGGGTCATTCTGGAGCAAGAGGGAATAACGCGTCCCTGCGAACGCCGGAGACCACCGCTTACATTCCCCGCACCTTCCCCCTAACAGCGTAAAGTGAACACTTCAGAGTCTGCTAAAAGCATTTTCAATCCCACTAGCAAGCAAGTCTCGCGAATCGATAGCCTGGCCAAAATACGGCTTATGCTGATCCGCCGTCAAATTCGTGCCAGACAGATTGACCTGGCTATTATTCGCGCTCGGCACAGCGCTAAAAGCGCTCAACGCCAAGCTACTCCTTGACTTTCGGAAACTCAAAATCGGCTTTCTAGCCGCTGGACTCATCGTGATGACCTCGTCCATCTCCTCCTCCTCCTCTTCCTCTTCCTCCGGCACAGGCGGCGGGGGCGGGATCTGCGTTTGTAGTGAGATTCGGTGGCCTTTTAGCGAGATTGGTCGTGACTTCATGCTGCTAGGCTGTGGGGCCGTGGGTGGCGCACCCTCCTGCGAGTTGTCCCCTTGTAGTGCTGCAAGAGTCGCTTGATGGAGGTGCGCGGCCTGCTGCGCCTCTTGCTGGTTCGTAAATGCGTTGCCGTTCGGGGCTGTGGTGCTCGCGCTGCGTGTTTGACCGTACGGTACTCCTTGAACCGTCATTGGGCTCACTAGGTCGTTCGGGCTGGTCAGCTCACCTCTTAAAGGAGACTCTGCGCGTGTCCCCTCCCCGTTCCTGATGATTGACACCGGGCTTCTGGCACCGCTTCGATATGACTGTGGGGTCATGTGGCCATTGCGGATAGTGGAAGCGGGACTGTATCCTCGTCGCTGTTCTGGGCTTACTGCTCGTGGCGAGTTGGAGAAGGCAGGCACGTATGAACTTCTGCGGGATGATCTGTCGAACGAGGCTTGCTCGAAAGCTGGCTCGACGCCATTGGGATTCCAACGGGTGGCAACCTGCTCGAAAGGTCCTGGATCGGGCCCAGCACCTAATGTCGAGCGCCGCGTGCCTGCATGACTAGCTGGGGGAGTGATGTCTTGCGTCCTCCGTTTCTGCTCAGTGCGCGCCAGAGATATTCCATCGCTGGTACCGCTGCTGTTACTAGCGCTGGTCCTGGCACCTAATGAACGCCCGTTCGTCATGCCGCCCGGCTGCCTTGATTGTCACGCGGCAGTGCCCGGTACTGGCGGTCTCTGCTCGGAGTCGATCTGAGGAGCATTGGCGTTTGGCGGATCATTGGACTTGGCGCGGCTCATTTCAGCCATGGCTGGGCGGCTCTTTCGACGGCTGAGCCTGGCCGAGCCGAACAGCTTTTTGAGGCCTTTCGGCTCTGGCTGCTCCGGGGGGGTCTGCACCTTGCCCTGCTTCTTGTTAACCGTCTGTGTACCATCTAAACCACAACGTATACTCACCTCTGACTGGCTGCCCTCGCTCGATCGCGAAAGTATCCCATTCTGGCCACCTGCCTCAACCTGTCCAGCATTGGGTGGTGCCCACCTCTCCTCATCCCCACACACCACAACGTACCATCCCACCTCTTCCTCCGGCGCCAGCTTGTCTTTCAGCTCCATCAAAGCGATCCACTGCTCGTTCGGTACACCTCTCTGCGTCACCTCGTTGACCGGCACACTCAACCGTACCTCTTCGCACACATCCGCGACATAGGCGAAGGGCTGGCTCGCGGCAGTCGCTGAAAGGTCGTTGGGATCGTACTGCTCGACGAAGCGTAAGCGGCTGAGGTGCTCCATGCTATCGGGGTAAAGCTCGTGAAAGTTGCTGAGGAGTGTTCGCGTCGTCTCCGGCGCGACCAGCCATTCTGCGGCCGCATCGTCGAGGTTCTGGAGGATGATGTGGATGCGGATCAACGGCCTCGGCCAGCGAAAGCCATGTATGAGGTAGGCAGGCATTGTCGCTACTCAAAGCAGACGTCGCTGCAGCGGAGGGAGTGGTGGCGCCTCTTGTAGGACTTGCCTGGCCTGCAGTGATGCACGTGCGGTTGTACAATGGCGGCGCTGGCGGATCGAGCGTTGGTGCAACGGGTGGTGCAGATAGACGGCAAGTACGTCCAGGCCTACAAAGCGTCTCGCCGTGGTATTTGCCTGTGCGTCAGATCCGACGGACCGTGAATGGCAGTCACCACTCTCGCGAAAATCTGTCGTGGGCAGAAATAATAAGGTAACAATGCTGCTCTGCGTGTCTGTTGTTGATGACGGCCGTGTTGTATTGAGTTACGCTTCGTCCCGGCAGCAACCAGCGTTCAACGGCGGAGCGGCATGTGATGCTGAGCTGATAGGAGCCGAGAGTTGCGCTATCAATTTCCCGAGGCGCCAGCCTTACCCAAGTCGCGCCAATGGATGCAAAATAGCGTTGCGGTACCGCGCGCCGTTGAGATGTTGGAACTACTACTGTGTCTGTAAATGTACAGTAGCCAGCACACCAGCGTCTGATCCGAGACTTGTACGGAGCAGGCGGTAAATCGCGTTCATTCGACAGGATTACCGAGCGAAATAATGATTGCTCATCGAGTGACGAGACTTTTGCGCACCGTTTCACCACGAGGACCGGTGGAGGGTTGATGGCGGCGGCACAGCCAAAGCTACGACAACGGGAGGGGATAGTTCGGCTGATCTGCACTAGTAGGAGTATCCCGACAGCCGCTTTGGGAAGCTACCCCAGACAGGGCGCAGCCCACTCACACTCGCCACAGTACGTAGGGAATACCGGGACAGCACATACATTCATTCACACACTCCACCTATCAACCACTTGACCGAGCACATCACTGCAGATGGGCGAGTCGTCGACCGCTCGCTCGCTCACTCAGTCCCCAAGATGCCCCTGCATCTGCTCGGCAAGAAAAGCTGGAACGTCTACAATCAGGCCAACGTCGATCGGGTGCGCCGAGATGAGGCTGCAGCTCAAGCGAGGGAGGAAGCTGAAGAGCAGCGCATGCAGGACGAGGATGCCGCAGGACGCATAGCTCTGCTTCGAGGCGAACTTTCTGCTCCTGCATTGTCTGTATCAGCTCCCGTGGTGGCCAATTCGGAGGGTCGTGGATCTGCTCATGCAGAGGTCAGTCCGAAGGGGACCCGAGATGCAGATCATGGAGGTGTACGTGACCGGAAACGGAGGAGGTTGAGAGGTGAAGATGACACAGATAGAGACATCAGGTATGCGCGAGAAGACGCCGAGGCCGGCGAGAAAGTGAGAAAGACTCTGGTCCAAGGCGAGGAGAAGAATGTGCCGCTAGTGGACCATGCTGGGCACTTGCAGCTCGTTCCGGCTCCTGATGCGAAAGAGGAACGAGAGGCGTGCAAGAACGCCGAAGGAGAAGCCGAGAAGGAGAGGAAACGTAAGCGGGAAGAGGATGAATACACCATGCGCTTTCGTAATGCCGCCGGCTTCAGACAAGGCATGCAAGACCCTTGGTACGCTTCCAACAAGCTGCCACACTCGAGCGACGGCAACCGAAATACCGCAGCTGCGCTAGCTGAGTTGCAAGAGAAAGATGTCTGGGGCAATGAAGACTCGTCACGAAGAGAGCGAGAACGGAGCCGCATGTCGTCGAACGATCCTTTTGCAGCCATGCAGAATGCACAGCGGCAGCTTAAACAGAACGAATTTGATAGGTCGAAATGGCAGAAAGAAAAGGAAGTAGAGCTCAAGGATCTCAAGCGCGATCAAGAAAGATCAACAAGGCGGCGCAAGACGAAGCACAGACATGGAACAACGGACGAGGATGAAGATGGTCTCGGTGGCTTCAGTCTTGATGCGCCTGCAAGACGCAGTCATGACCACAGTGGCCAAGAATCACACAGGCACCGTCGCCGGCAGCGCCACCATAGTAGAAGCCGGTCAAGAGAGCGAGAGAAGCATCGCAATCGCCACAGTACGTTACGAGACGGCTAACGACATGCTTGCAACCTCTTCAGAACCACATTGTAGATCAGCTACCGGTACTGAAAGTCTCACTGGGTCTTTGCAACCGTGAGTAAGGTACGTCTGACGTGCGACGATCTGAGCCTGGAACTTGGCCCTTATGCACCACTCTAGGCGCGCAATTGCGATACCAGCGTCCGCCGACCAGCACATGTTGAGCTCAAAGCGCCGCCACAGGGGAGCAGCTCGCTCCAGCGTCCTCTAGCGCTGGCCTCCCGCCTCGTAGTAAGCAAAAGCCTCCAACCCGTGTCGCTCCTTCCCAATACAGCGAAGCAGCCAGACCCCCGCTTCCGCTTCCCCAAGACGTCGGCCCCCTAAACACCTCATTGAACCCCAACACTTCCTTCCAGCACTCCTTCCAGCCGACAAGGACCTTCACAGGGTTCCCATAGCAAACCTCAGTCATCCCCTCGTAGCTCCGCCGCAGGCTATCAAGCTCCTCGCGGCTGTAAATACCATGCTGAACAGGCTCTGTGCGCGAAAGAGAAAGAGAAAGAGAAACTCGCTCTCTCGTCAGCCAACCTTACCTTTGAATCACATATTAAAGCTGAGCTGAGCTTTTGAAGCCCGAGAACCTCCAAGCTAAAAAGCAAGTGACTTACCCATCGTCGCACCCAGCAAGCCCGTTACTGCATTAAGCAGCGATCGATACGCCGGATCACTCATGAGAAGAGTAAAGGTGAATTTCCGTGCGTACCAGCGCGGATGCTAGAATTGCCATGTTCCCTCGCCGTCTTCGATCATGATGGCCGCTTGCGCAGACACGATCGGGGCATATAATTTCTCCTGCCCGAGGAAGGCAATGAGTGAGATATGGAAAGTTGTTGAGGAGAGACCGACGAGGAAACAATCAACCTGCGGATGACGCGCCGCTCTTCTTTGATGCCTGCGTCTGTTGGCAATCATAAGTCGACGAGTACTACGTTGACTGCTATCCGAAAGATGAAACAAGGAAAGCCACCAAAATCCTAAGCGCAGTCGTACCTAAGTAATTTCGGATGGCTCGAGCCAGGGAAACATCGTGATTCATAGATTTAAAGTTAAGATAGGTAATTCATAAGATCCTCACACTCTGGTGCTTGGCACACCGTAGTAGTATACCACGTCCCAAGCGCCGTTTGCTAGAACGCTGCAGAATAAAGCGAGCTCGACACTCGCTGGCCAACAAAAGAGCAAAAGCAGCGAGCGGTATGTCGCGGCGTACTACTCAAGACCTTTACTGCGCGAGACAATCTCCTCGTCCTCCAGCGCAGCAAGCCACAAACATCGACTCAGGGCCTCGGGATGCGGATGAAAGATGTACTTCGAACTGGCCTCGATCAGCCTTAACAAGTTCTTCACAATCGTCGCGGCAGTCTGATAGCGTTCGAAATTCACCAGCGGCTCCCTCGTCGGCGGTGTCGGCGTGACACGCGCAGACTTCTGCGCGTTAAACATGAGATCGTGCGTGTAGAGGCCGATGAACGGCACGCAGCCGGCATCTAGACTCGTCGTTTCCATTTCCTGGCGGAGATTACTAAAGTTGCGAACGGGCTGGCAGAGCTTCTCCAGCCGCTCGAGCATCTGCTTTTCCGCCGGCGCAACGAGCGCCCATGTCTTGTGGAGGCGCGCGAGGTCCGCGGAGAGCAGGCCGAGGGTGATTTGGTAGGTTGAGGCGTAGTTGCGGAAACGGCGGCAGTGGGTTGCGACGTGGATGAATTTCATGATGCAGCGCGCGCGTTCGCTCGGGGCGTCGGTGAGGAGGCATTCAGAGACGACCCACTTCACGACCAGATTGAAGCGGGCGACGACGATGTCGACGCCGGTGCAGCCGTCTTGCTTGAGGAACTGGACCCAGTTGCGGACAGATGATGGGGACTGCTGCCAATTCATGCCGATAAGATCTTTCCAGTCGATTTCGTCCAGGGCGTCCTTCTCGACAATGGTCAATTGCTCAGCGACAGTCTCTGATTCGAAAGCAAGTACGAAGGGCAGATGGGTAGCGCTGTGAGGCCCGGGTGCTGTCTTTATCCTTCGTAGCTCCGCAGGCGGGAGCAGCTGATTAGGCACTCGTTGCTGATCGAGGTTAGGGGACAACAGCTTCGGGGCGCTTTGAGCCTCCTTAAGATGATGGCTGGTCTCGATCGACATGTCCGGCCGGGCTACCTTTCTCTGGGGCGAAGCATCAGGCGGAGCTCCAATAGTAGAGGGAGGAGTCGGCGGTGCTAAGACAGGCTTCGGAAAGAAGTCGGCGACGTCGTCTGCCGTTTCGTCGAAGAAGAAGCTCCGAACACCAAGGCCGTCATCACCTGAGTGATCTGCAATCTCTGTAGAAATGTCACTCAGGCTCTCATCATCATCCAGCAAGAACGAGCCTTGAGAAGTTCCAGACTTATGCGCACTATCAGACCGAGTCGTGGGTCGATCACCAGTGCTAGCATCTAAGTGTGCCATTGGCTGCTCTGCAAACGATACCAGTCTTCCAGGGGATCCAGTGAGCTTGACGTCCTCAAGATGGAGCTTGGCATCTTTAGCTGAGCCTGGCGTCACCTCCTCGACACGAAACTTCAGTCCTTCAGCCGAGCCTGGCAAGACTGGCGTAGTGGGATCTTGTGCTTCAGACCGTCCGTAGACATCACTTGGACCGAGCGACTGCAGCCTGAAATCTTCGGTGGCCTCTGAGCCAGAAAGACGGTAAATGCTGGCGCCTTGAGTCTCTGTGCGTGGGCTACGAATATTGTGCTCGTCATCTTTTGATGAGCTTCCGGCTGACACACTGGCGTTGATGACTCTAAGCGGACCATGTCTGGGATCTTGACGCGTCAAAGGCGCCATGTCGCTGCTGGGTCTGGTGCAGGCGCTTTCCGTAGTTGTTGCATTTTTGCCCTCTAGCTTCCTCAACGCCTCTTCAATGCCGCCGTCGTACGCCCAACCCGGCAACTTTGCAAGCTGCGAGACTTCAGCCTGGAACGAGGGCCGTAGATTTGGCTGGGAAGAGTGCGTGTCTAGCAGGCCTGTTGACTTCCTTTTCCGAATGAGACCAGAGGTTGTCGGCAGATGCCAGGCTGAGAAGTCCTGACCTGGAAAGTGTGTGCCGGAGAGGTCTTTGGAGTACACACCAGACGCGTACCGTGAGGCCGTGGACAGAGAGCCGGTCGAACGTGGGCGTGCTAGAGTTTGAAGCTCGTGAACATGATCAGCAGCTTTTAAGTCGCCACCTGGTCGTCTGCGCAGCTGATGCTGGACAGGCGGCATCTCCAAGCCAAGAGGATGCGCGCTTGACGACTTCCGAGGCTTGCTCTCTGCTTTTCCGATACTTGCATCAGATGCAGCACTACCGTCATTAGCTGCCCACGCTTCCGGCACTGATAGAAGGTCATGCATAGGAATGTCGGACGAATGTGTTGGACGTCTGCTTTCGCCCGAGAAAGAAGCAGATTGCTTCAATACTCGTCGGCCAGCTCCATAGCTAGGTCGGTCGATAGGTCTCAAATCCTCGCTTGTCGGACGATATGAGGACTGAGGAGCCATGACGCTCGACATAGTGCTCACAGACGGCAGAGCGCCTCGGATTGTTGGCACTTCGCGCAAACCAGTATCGTCCACAATCACGATGGAGCGGTCGCCCGTGGTGACTCTGCTATTCCAGCGTTCGAGACCCGGATGCGGGTGTGGGAGAGACAGTGCAGGGTCGTGGACCGGCGCTCCGAGCTCACGCGAGCGCTCTTCGTCCAGCCGGCGGTGAGCCTCTTCGTCGGCAGGATCGGGCAGATTCGCATCGTGAAAAGCCTCTTTATAAGAGTCTCCGATCTTCACACCCAGGACATCAACACGCGGCGCACCACCCAATTGCTGCCACGACGAAGAAGAACTCGGCTTATTCTTCTCTTGCACAATCAAATTCGCTGAGCTGTGCGAGCCCGAAGAAGGCGTAGACTGATGACTGCGCGCAGGCGAATCGCTCCGACCTTTGCGGCCGCTGAGGGCTCTTCGCACGTCACCCACCAGCCTCTTGACACCGAGATTCTGTGTCGAGCGATCCTCAAAATAGCTATCGTCGATGCCACCGACACGTGCGCCTCCCCCGTCAGCAGGAGGGCTGATAGGCGCCAGCAGATCAATCTTCGGCGGTGAGGGCTGCAAGAGCAAACCTCTCACCAACCCGCCTATGAAGGTCATCGACGGCAGAGAGCGTAGGTCCACTGGCTCTCCCCTGTTCGACGGAAGCGGAGCTCGTCCATCACGTAATGCATCCGAGAAGCTGCCGCTGGTTTTGTGTTGATGTCCAGGTCTGCGTTTGGGACCAGAGAGCGGCGGAGTTTTCTGAAGAGCCGCTGGCCGGGCTGCACCCCTTTCCGTAGCCGTTTCCGAAGGTCTAATGTGCCTCAAGAAAGGGACCGAGCAGGACAGAACCTGCAGACTCTCCTCGCTCATTGGCGAAGTGGGTATGCTTGCCGTCCTGGTGTTGCGTGTGCTTGGCCGTCCATCGAGCCGAGCGCCACCATCACCACCGCTTTCCGCCTCCACATTACGCTCTCGTCTGTCGTCGTCTGGAAGCTGGACAGGCGCAGAGATCCGCCTGAAGTCTGCCTTTGACCTTTTCGGCTGCAAGATGATAGGTAAGCCGGTAGCCATATCTTCAGCATCTCCACTGCCGGCGGGCGAAATGTCCGTCTCAGAAGAAGTATCCAGCGCATCCGTGACAGGCCAGAACATTGCACACGTCCGTCGCCAGCACTTTTTGAGCTCCCCGATGATGTTTAGATCGCCACCACCTTTATCTGGACGTTGCCTCAACTGCGTTGCAATCCCGTTGACCAGCTCACAGAATCGTTGTCGAAAGCTGAATTCAGCCAGGAAGTCGTCTGAAAAGTAATTCAGAATCCAATGGCGTAAAGCCACAAAAGTCCGGACTCTGACGATACGGCCTGCATCAGTTGGGCGACCCATTGCCCATTTCATACGCGCCATCAAGTACTCTAGCAGCTCCTGACACGTGATGAATGCGCGGAACGTAAGGAAGAAATCCGACAGCAGCTCGTAGTCCAGAAAGAGCGGCGAAGTTATCTGAGCCACTAATCTGGCGGGAGTCGCGGCCGCTATCTTACCAGTAAGCGCATGGTATCGTACAATCGCCGGATCGTTCGGGTTGGCTTCGACCTTGTCGAAAATGGCCACAGACATGCCACCGGAATCATCGAGCGGCGAGGCTGACGTTGACGAGGGTGGCGTCCTCGAGGGTGTGACTGAATACCTGGCCGCTCCTGGTTGCAAGTACGACGAAGATGATGCTCGGGTCATGGCATTGCCTGGTGCCCTGCCAGGTGGCGTTGGAAATATCTTGTCATATTCAGCGTGGGAGAACACAGACGAGCGCATATCGTCCGTCGTCGTCGATGAGTACAGGGAGCTGTGAAGATATGCGGTGCCACGCTCGCTGAAGCGTGGAGTGCCCAAGCGATAATGCGGGATATGTAAATCTAGATAGCCTCCAGATAGGTCAATGGAGCTTTTGGGTCTCGCGCTGGTCTTCCTGCCATTGATGAGCAACTGAATGTCGTTGACGTCGCCGGTTGGCGAGCGGGTGTGTTCGCTGACGGTCGAAAATGAATGTGATTTCGGTCTCCTCCGTGGCGCAGCATTAGACATGCTCAAGGGAGGGACGGGGATACTATGGTCGTAGGCGCCGGATCTCGAACGAAATCGCGGCGTCCACTGACCAGAGGCATCGCTCTGCCGCTCTTCGGACCACGGCATTCGACCTACCTCGCCATCCGAAGTCGCCGGAGGAGTCGCAGGAGGCTGGTTGACGCTGGGAGGCGGTACCCGGCTGGGTTGGAGATACACTGTCCCTCCCGAGCCTACATTGGCGACAGTGAAATGGCGCGCGATGGGGTCATCGTCGGCAACGCCTGTGTTCGGTCCAGCACCTAATGGTTCTGACCTTCGCGGCACCCGTATGATCTCGCTGCTGTCCTTCGCGGTCCGTATCTTGCCGGTATGAGATCGTCGAGAAGCTTCGTGCGGGGCCTCTGTATCGCGGTGGAGCGGCGTCGCTTTCGCCGGCTGCGGCGCATCTTGCCGGAGCTTTCGAGAGAGAGCGCCACGGTCCATGGCCAGCCATGGGCAGGTACGCGGGCTTGACCGTTGGAATTATGTGGCCCGGATAATACGATCGGGTTGTTGTCCTCAGTAATATTACTCGCGCATATGAGCTCAGCGCGAACGCTCCTCTTCCTCTCAACTAGCCATCCCAGCGTCGCCGGCTCGCAGGTAATTTCGAAAGGCTGCCCGCTTGGACTCTGAGCGATGTGGGTGCTGCTGTCGCCGTCGTCTCGAGTCGCGAATGAAGTGCAGAGAAGGCGTGTCCAGGACCGGTATGCATGTTGCTGCAGCAAGCAAACGCCATGACGACACGTCGGGCTGCCGTTAAGGTAGGTCCAGTCAGTAGTGTTCAGACGGTCGCCGTGCCTCTCGAAAGCCTCCCGAGTCGACAGGTGCCCGAGCCGGCACACAGGGCCGAAAGAAGTATAGCGTTGTGCGGGTGCAAGGGTGGCACGGCAGCGGTTCTTCCGACCGCCAGGCACGCCCATCCAACCAATCGACGTCTGCCGGCTTGATGGAAGGGCTATCCTAGATTCAAACCCTCCGACATCTACGTAGCAAGGTTGGATAAGGTGAGATCGTATCGTCGTGGAGACGTACATCATCACCTTACCATACAGGCGGCGGTGCCTTTAGAGCCCAACTGCCGTCGATCATCTTTCATGTCCATGTCCAGCGAGTCAGAACGTCTACTCAGGTACGCTCCGCCCGAGCATGGGCAACTTTGTCATCAGTGCTTACGAAGGGATGTGTGGATGTAACACAACGCGAAGGTAGACGTTGATGACAAAGGTAGGCCACAAGAGCAGGTTTAAAATACCATGTCGACCAGACACAGCACAAACCATCAAGCAAGGGAGGAACAGTCGACACGTCACACTGGAGAAAACCCTCAAATGCCAACAATTCTAAGCACCCAATGCAAGCATCGTCACTTCGTTAACCGGGGTATGGGTTTCTAGCCTGTCAACCTGTGAAGAAGCGCCACCGCAGATGAAAGAATAATGCCCATTTTATCATCTCCCTATCGTGGCGTCCCACATCCCGAACTTCTGAACCATATACACGAAGAGATCTCGTTTGCCTAGATTCGATCGCCTAGGTAGCCTGCCCGTGGTGAATGTCCAGGAAACGCCCTCAATTGATGCGAGAGGGAGAGGGGGTTTCTTTCGGGATTAACCGCTGTAGTCCTTGTAGGTCGAGCCGTATGTCGAGGGCTCACTGCCTGAGACGAGCATGCCATCCGCGACCATGAAGTAGGCGTAGCCTGCGACCTCGTCGTTGGAATCTGTGGAGCAATGTCAGTATTGCAATTGCGATGCGATTGCGCGTATGGTAGGTCGCGTCAGAACTTACCCATCCAAGGCATGACCTCCTGGAGGAACTCGCTAATGTTGTCATCCGAGCCGTCCGTAGTACCGAACTCGCTGACAAAGATTTTCTTGCTACCGGAAACGTCCGTGGCGTTCTGGATGTGCGACTTGAAGTAGTCGATATTCTGGTAGCTGTCGTACCAGTGGATGCTCACGCAGTCGATAGTGCAGTCGGAGCACGCGGACATAAAGTTGGAGAGCCAGGTCAGTCCCATGGAGCCGCCGCCGTTAGTGACGGATGGGGCGCAGAGCTTGGCTTTACCGGCGAAGGGTTCCATGTGCTCCTTCCAAGCGGATGCGGCATCTTCAGGAGACATGTTGGCTTGGGAGGAGAGGTCGGGCTCATTGAAGGAGAAGAGGTACTCGGCACCAGAGTCGATGGCGGACTGCGCGTTGTCGCTCCAAGAGCTGGTGAAATCAGAAGCAGTGCCCCAGAGGAGAGGCAGGTAGCTGATACCGCTCATGTCAAAGCCGCTGCTGTCACTGCCCCAGTTGTACGACCATCCAACATTGGAAGAGCCGCTGAAGCAGCTAGTAAGGCTGGCGTCGTTGTAGGCAAGTCCACGCTTGCCGCCCTTGGAGGTCGAAGAGCTGCTCGAGCTGGTCGCCGCGGCGCTGGAAGTGCTGATGACAGAGCTCGAGGGGGCAACGTAGGCAGAGCTTGATGACGAGGTAGACTCTTCAGTCGAAAGGCCGACGGAGACGCTGAGACCCTGAGCTTTAGCTTCAGCCGCATAGGTAGCAGTCACAGAAGGTGTTCCGGAAGACGACGAAGTAGTGGACTCGAAGGTCGGTGCCACTACTACGCTGCTGGACGAGCTGGAGCTGAAGCTAGTGGGAGCCACGTAGCTAGACGACTCTACGCTCGACGAAGAGCTCGGCGTGTACGCCGCAGCGCTAGAGCTAGAGGACTCCACGCTTGTCGAAGAAATCGGCGTGAACGCTGCAGCGCTAGAGCTGGCGCTGGATGACTCCTCAGCGCTAGTCGAAGGGCTCGGGGTGTAGAACACGGTGCTGCGTTGGGTCATAGTCGAGGTCCTGCGGGTCGAGGAGGAAGAGGCAGAAGAAGCAAGCTCGGTCGCGGAAGCCATGGCGCTAGACAACGACTCGCCGCCAGCGCCGACAGTGATAGACGTACGCTCGGTACTCGTGACTGTGACATCGGTGGTGCAGCTGCTAGACAACGAGCAGTCGCTGGCAGACGCGACGTCCGGGGAAGCGGCGGCAGAAGACGACGATGAGGCGGCAGCAGCCGAGGCGGCAGACTCCTCGGCGGCGTATGGCATGACGGTCATGGTACGTGGACCAGCTGCCGACGAGCTGGAGGACGAGTAAGCTACTGGAGCGGCACTGCCAGTCGCGAAGCCGGTGCCCGTTGATCCGAAGATGCTAGTGCTGTTGGCGGATGGGTAGGGCACTGGAGCGCCGGTGGGGGGACCACCAGCAATATGAACGACCGGAGTATCCGCCGAGCTCGTCGTGAGGCTCGAAGAGCGAAATTGGCCATGGGCGTGAGCTACCTGCCATTGCGGGTTGTAGTGGTGGTTGTGGGAGACCGTATTGGAGCCGGTAGCCGTGCTCGTCTCAGTGCTCGCTGTCGGGCTCGAAGAGCGGAATTGGCCATGGGCGTGGGCCACCTGCCATTGCGGGTTGTAGTGGTGGTTGTGGGAGACCGTATTGGAGCCGGTAGCCGTGCTCGTCTCAGTGCTCGCTGTCGGGCTCGAAGAGCGGAATTGGCCATGGGCGTGGGCCACCTGCCATTGCGGGTTGTAGTGGTGGTTGTGGGAGACCGTATTGGAGCCGGTAGCCGTGCTCGTCTCAGTGCTCGCTGTCGGGCTCGAAGAGCGGAATTGGCCATGGGCGTGGGCCACCTGCCATTGCGGGTTGTAGTGGTGGTTGTGGGAGACCGTATTGGAGCCGGTAGCCGTGCTCGTCTCAGTGCTCGCTGTCGGGCTCGAAGAGCGGAATTGGCCATGGGCGTGGGCCACCTGCCATTGCGGGTTGTAGTGGTGGTTGTGGGAGACCGTATTGGAGCCGGTAGCCGTGCTCGTCTCAGTGCTCGCTGTCGGGCTCGAAGAGCGGAATTGGCCATGGGCGTGGGCCACCTGCCATTGCGGGTTGTAGTGGTGGTTGTGGGAAACCGTATTGGAGCCGGTAGCCGTGCTCGTCTCAGTGCTCGCTGTCGGGCTCGAAGAGCGGAATTGGCCATGGGCGTGGGCTACCTGCCATTGCGGATTGTAGTGGTGGTTGTGTTCGTTCGGAACGGCCAAGGCACATGCGGCGAGGGCCAAGACACTGAGCTGGCTGATCGGAGACATGGCGTTGTCGGGATGGAAATGCTGGACAGATGGGTCGGTATGGCTGTTGCTGGTGGTATGCGACGCGTGAAGCTGTGCTGCTGCTGCTAGAGCGCGGTGCCGACCAGGGCGATTGCTAAAACGCAGTAAAGAGTGGCTGTCGCTGGGGACGGAGAGAGTGGAACGAGCGAATGCTCAGGAGAGAGAGAGAGAGAGAGAGAGGAGAGAGAGAGAGAGAGAGAGGCAGCAATCGCACGTGTATACGCGAGTCGCCTTGCTTGGGGGCTACAGACAGCAGCAGAGGAAAAAGGGAGGATGGAGACACAACAAGAGTAGGTAGGAGATGTTCTAGTTCGGACGGACAGGGGGGTGTATGCAGGCCGCGCTATAGCGTGTGGCCTGTCGTTGCCCCGGCTGAGGCTGGCTCACGCTGCACGCCCCTGTGTCCACCGCACAGGGCTGGCAGGCCACAGACCTCTTCCACAGGGCAGACAGACCCGCGCCATGTGGGCTGGACGGGTGTCACGCTCCTACCGTCTGGCCGCGCGATTGCCGTCAGCGCATACACGTACTGTAGTAGCAGGGATAGCTTCGTGCCGGCTCTGCAGGTGTGAATGGGCGCAACGCAGGGAGCGTGTAGCCGCAACACTCCACCATCGTCGTCGTCGATTTCGCGCCCCTTCCTGCTGCGCCGGTGAGGCAGGCGGGGAGAGGAGGCTCGTAGCGATTGCAATAGGGGGCGCGTAGTATCGCCGCCGAACGACACGAAGTCAGAAAGCCCAGACGCTAGGACAACGAAGCCATGCGACTATTGGCCAGAATGTTTGATTAAAGCTCCACCCCCCGTCAGCACGGCCGATCTTGGATACGGGTAACGGGACGGGCTGCAGCTGGCGCGTTTCGGCCGGCCGATTAGCGCCAGGAACAGAAAGTCTCGTCCGCGCCTCCCGCTTCTCGAATTCGTCCATCGAGTCCACAGCAGCGAATCGCTGGTCGTGTTTGTCACCTGGGACCCGACGTGTTTGTCTCAACTCTTTGCTCTGTCAGCCGCTGTCCAGCCTGGCGCCAAGATCCACGAGCTGGCGAACCGCTCTTATGGAGACATCTCAAGATGCAGCTCGATCGTGACCAGAGCAAGATGCCTCACAGGGTCAGTTGTTCCGTGCTGTTTCAGAGACCGTTCACGAAGACGTCGTAGCACTGTCCAGAAACGCCGAGAGTGTCGAACAATATACCTGTGCTTCCTCTGTCTCGCGCGGTCGTGACTATGTGAACTGTAGCCTTAGTGTCTCTGCTGTGGCAAGGCCGCTGTCTTCATCACTGCTCTGCGACCCTCGGCGCCACAACCGAAGAGGCGCACGACTTGTGATTCAGAGAAAGAGAAATAGACTTCCAGATTGGTGTGTGTGAGTGCTCGAGATGTGTCAAGCACAGCATGCGCGGACAGGGCAGAGTGTTCGCATGCAAGGGAGGGGACCGCTCCACAGCAGAATTGCGTCAGCCAACTAAAGCGTCACCAAGTCGAAGACTCCAGCGAGTGGACTCGAGACAGCAACGCAAAGTGGATAGAATGTGCATTGCTCGGGAAGGACGACGAGTGCAAAACCAATCCTAACGCGGGGTGGGCCCCATACGGTGGGAAAGAGGAAGTGAGAAGCAACTCTCCCAACAACAAGTGGTAGAGCAGCAAGGTAATTTAGGCGGTAGGAGTGGCGAGTATATACATGTAGTACTTCGTCTGACGACTCTAGAGTCTAGATTTGGGTGTTGTGTCCACTAAAACGTCAGTCACCTACTAGTAGATATGTACAGAGTAGCCGCTTAAGCCCTAGGTACTTCGCGTCTTCACGAAGCGGCTTGATGTAGTCAATACCACAGTAGCGGCTACACCTGCAGGTGAGCAGTCGCGAAGATGACATGCTGCTCGCTTCCCAAGCTGGCCCTGGCACTTTGCAGCCCTCATGTCGTGGCCCCGAAATCGCCGTTTCTCCAAGCAAGCTGCATTTGAAATTCTGTTGCCAACTTGTATTCGGTGGGATGCGCAGGGAACAGCGGCATGACGCCGCTGGGCACTAAGCGATTATGCTCTGTTGGCGACAAGATGCCGCAGGGCCCTAGTGCATCTTGTACATGCAAGACGCTGCCAGGTCAGGCTTGGGACGCTTCACGCGCTACATAGGGCGATCGCTCAGATCGAAGGTCGCGACGGCCGCGATGACCTCGCACGGTCTGCGACACGCCCATGGCCCTGGTGTTCGCCATGAAGGTTGGCGGGAGCTCGTCCGACTACACACGTAGGCTGACTGTGCCTCGCGGACATCCAAGAGTGGAGAAGCCATCGTACTTCCGCAGCGGAAAGTGTCTCCGAGGATGAAGCAAGAAACACAAGTCTCAGACCCGCTGCGAATCCTTGTCGTCGTAAAACTCCACATCACCATCTTCACCCAACCTGCCTTTCTGCAAGTACTGCCCCTTCTCCTTCAAAATGTCCTCGAGCGTGATGCTCTTGTCCGAGAAGATCTTCAAGTGATCACTGATCAGGTGCCGGCTCTTGCAGCCCGGGCAGGTGATTAGCGTGGTACCAAAATGGTACGCTTGCTTTGTGACGCGGTGGGAGGAGCGCTCGACACATTTCCGGCAGGTGAAGGTCATTTCGTAGGCGGGTTCTTGAGCTTTACGGGCTGCAGCTTCTTCCGGGTCGGCTTGGGTGGGTTCGCTATCGGTCAAGGGTCGAGGGGCTGGAGTTGAACGGGGAGGCTCGGAGGATTCATGGCGCAATTGCTGCTTGTAGTGCTGGTTTGCTCGAAGGACGGTGGACGGGCGGCAGAGATGTTTGCGGAGGGTTGGAGGTGCCGGTGATGATGGGTTTCCATGCAAGCCTCTTGCCGTTCGCCTCGGTACTCGGATAGGCGTGATGACATTCCGTAACCCCAGCACTCCTTGTGTTGCTTTCTGCATTGTGCGCAATGTCTGCATCGTGGTGGTAGATGTCGAACAAAGGGAGAGTACTCCTAGAGGCACGAGCTGGAATGCAACCTTGAGAGCTGGACCCTTCACAGCTTGGCTGACGTTGCCGTTTCCGGACCCTGCAGCTCGCCGCACGCGGGCCCGCTGCAGGCAAGGATTTGGTGGTGGTTCATGGCCGCATGCGATCTGCTGCTCTAGAGGGTGTTCACTGATGTACACTTCGCCTCTTCATTCACCTCACTACCGCATCGCACGACACGGCTCACAATCTACGACCCACAAGGCAGCTTAAATATTCACTCAAGCCGCGCACCACAACGTTTCCGAAGCGCGCATTGCCTAAGCACGTTCACCTCGCGGATCTACGTACTTGCCCCACCACCCATATCAGCTGTATGCGCAGAGGACAACGGAAGACGCGCTTCGCCGTGGGAGTTGTCATAGCTGGGGAGGTCTCATTTCATACCCAGGTTCACACAGAGGGTGCGTGATGGCTTCGGTGAGGCCGAAACCAAAGATCCGGGCGCCCAGAAGAGTAAGTACGCACCCGCAGCCGCTTCTAGAACATGCAGGTACACAGGTGCAAAGCGAGCAAATGAGGCATTACTGGGGGCCTCAGACCTTCCCTGCGTCACCCTACGCGGAGCGCGATCGAGAGTGAGACCGAGCTGCTACGACCTTCCATAATTGATGGTTGCCTTTGCGCCCACCTTACTTGTCCTATGACCCTCTCACAAACGACATTCACCCTCCTCTCCTCCTCTCCGTTCACCATCTTCTCTTACCATGGCCGTCGTCATTCCAGCAGGACACAGCAAAACTAACATCTTCAAACAGGGTCTCAACGGTGCCGATGTCGACTTCGATCACACGTGGCAGGTGCTTGAAGGGGCGTTCAAGGAGATCCACACAAAGAACGCCTCCGCCCTGTCCTTCGAAGAGCTATACCGCAACGCATACAAGATCGTGCTCAAGAAGAAGGGGGAGGAGCTGTACAACCGCGTCGCGCAGTTCGAGGAAACATGGCTTGGTCAGACCGTGCGCGGTGATATCGTTAAGAACCTGTCGGCGCCGCTCATGCTAGCAGATGGCACCGGCAGAGCATTAGCGACGCAGACAGAGAGACGGCAGGCGGGGGAGAAGTTTCTCAAATCGCTGAAAGGCGCGTGGGAGGATCACCAGGTTTGCATGGGCATGCTGACGGACGTGCTGATGTACCTGGATCGCGTCTACTGCACCGATTACCGGCATCCAAGCATTTTCGCCAAGAGCATGGGGTTGTTTCGCGATCAGATTCTCAGGACTCCTGTCAAGCCGGGAATGGCGACACTGTTGCAGATCTTGACGAGCATCATTCTGGATCAGATTGCCATGGATCGCGATGGCGAGGCCGTCGACCAATTCATCATCAAGAGCAACGTCTATATGCTGGAGGGACTGTACGAGAGTGACCAAGAGGTTGAGGACGAAAAGTTGTATCTGCGGTCTTTTGAGGTGGACTTCTTGCGGTCATCTGCGGAGTTCTACAGGGAAGAGGGCGAGAGTTTGTTGAGAGAGAGCGATGCGGGCACGTACTGCAGGCATGCGAAGAAGAGAATAGACGAGGAGAATGGTCGGTGTCGCTCAATGCTGTCGGAAGCAACGACACAGAAGATCCAGCGAGTGGTTGAGGACGAGCTCATTAGGCACAAGATGAAGGGCTTAATTGAGATGGACACGGGAGTGGCGCACATGGTGGAGAACGACAAGTTTGCCGATCTTAACCTGGTCTTTGATTTGGAGGCAAGAGTAGACCCCAAGAAACCAGAACTCACCAAGGCAATGCAAAAGATCATCATGGAGATGGGCACAAGCATCAACAACAACGCCATTGCCGCCTCGCAGGCGCCCGCCCAAGCGTCTGCCGCGGACGAGGGTGATGACAGCAAAGAAAAAGCAAAAGCTGGGTCAGCCAAAGCCATAAATCAACAGACTGCTGCAGCCCTCAAATGGGTCGAAGAGATACTTGCTCTCAAGGACCGCTTCGACCACGTCACGAAAGTCTCCTTCACCTCCGACCAAATGGTGTCCACATCCATCAACCGTAGCATGGCTGATGTGATCAACACCTTCGCTCGCGGCTCGGAGTACATCTCCCTCTTCATCGACGACAACATGAAGAAGGGTATCAAGAACAAGTCAGAGGTCGAGATTGACGCCACGCTGGATAAGAGCATCACGATCCTGCGCTATCTTGGAGACAAGGATGTGTTTGAGACGTACTACAAGAAGCATCTCTGCAAACGGTTACTGTTGAGCAAAAGCCAGAGTCTGGACGTGGAGAAGCAGATGATCTCGCGCATGAAGATTGAACTTGGCAACTCGTTCACCTTGAAGTTAGAGGCGATGTTCAAGGACATGACACTGAGCGAAGAGCTGACGAACGGCTACCGCAATCATGTCAAGAACTTAGGCGACGTCGATCCTCAGCGAGTGGACTTAGGCATCAACGTCCTGACCGCCATGACCTGGCCACTGGAAGCCTTCAAAGGCGCTTCTGACCAGCACAGCGACGGCAACGACAGCAGCAGACCCCAAAGTCAACACGTCATCTTTCCTCCTTCCATCGATCGCGTCCGCCTAGGCTTCGAGCGCTTCTATAGCGACAAGCACTCCGGCCGCAAACTCACCTGGCAGTCCAACATGGGCGACGCCGACCTCAAAGCCACCTTCCCCCGCTCCAAAGGCGGCAAACCCCGCACTCACGACATCAATTGCTCAACCTACGCCATGCTCATCTTACTGCTCTTTAACGATCTTCCGTCAGACCAGACCGGGCCCCCGGCTTCCCTCAGCGTCGAAGAGATTCAAGCCCGCACCAACATCCCCTGGAATGATCTGAAACGGAATCTTCAGAGTCTGGCTGTGGCGCCGAAGACGCGGTTCCTGGTCAAGGAGCCTATGAGCAGAGACATCAAGGCTGGTGATGTTTTCTCCTACAACGAAGGATTCAAGAGCGAATTCATCAAGATCAAGGTCGGCGTTGTCAGCGCAGGGAACAAGGTCGAGGGCGATCGTGAGCGCAAGGAGACGGAAAAGCGCAATAATGACTCCAGGGGCTTCGCGGTGGAGGCCGCCGTCGTCAGGATCATGAAGTCAGTATTCCCTTCCCCTGTCTCCATCCTTGGAGGGACTATATGCTGACTAGATTTTTCAGGCAACGAAAAGAGCTCCCGCACGCACAGCTCCTGACGGAAACGCTTACGCAGCTAAGCGCTCAGTTTAAGCCTGACGTCGGCATGATCAAGAAGCGGATTGAAAGTCTGATTGAGCGCGAGTATCTGGAGAGGCTGGACGACGCACCTGTCCCGGCTTATCGATATCTGGCGTAAAAAGCTCTGCGCGCAAACGGAAGGGACAACGGCGACTTTATGATGACGATGATGATCACGATGGGGCCATGACTTGCAGTTAGGAGTGCAAAATTCTGTTTCTAGCTTTGTGGCTGTGAGCTGGCGGGCATGCGAGCGGCGTTCTACTGCGAGGTCTTAATCTGCATGGAGAAGGGATGGAAGGCAAATAGGTAGCGTGGCGCTGTGGCGATTTTGGGGGGGCTGGAGGTGTGCTCTTTTTCCGGTCCGAGATGAGTGAGCGGGCGTGATTGGCTCAGGGCTCTGCTTATGGCTATACGTGTGAAGTCTGGATGGAGGGAGTGCACAGTCTTTGGAGATTGTAGGCGAATGCCAGTTCTCTACCTAAGGTGTTTTAGGTATACGAACGGCGAGATGTACGAAGACAATATCTCCCGTGAAAGAGCACCTCCAAACAGCGAATGTTGCCATGACTCGTGAGGCATGCTAACCCTCTCCGGCACGGTCATACAGTACGGACCGACCCAATCCCATTAGCGTATACGCAAGACCGTTAAGTGGCGGCTGGAGCTTCCCAAGCCAGCACATAATTTACAACTCGCCCCTTTCAATAATAACATCCAAGCGCGTTTCATGTGGCGATCGAGGAGTGAGAACTTGAAGGCTTTCCCTGCCGGTGCTGAGGATGAGAAGGGAAACGCAGGTCCAGGGCAGTCGCACCTCATTACCCGGATGTTCAATGACGCCTGACCCTTCGGCCTTACCTACCAATTGGCTGTAACGCGGGGAGCCATCGGCAAGGGACAACGCCGTCTCCATCATGAGCGATGGCACCGACAAAGACGACCAAAGACCGCCCACCCCTCGCACTCAGCGCAACAACGAGCTCCTCAAGACGATTCGCTACGAAGACGCCGCGCATGGAGTTCCGCCAGTACCAGTCGCGTCTGTAAATCCGCCACCGCGAAAGCCATCCGCCACTCACCTGAACGAACCGCACAGCCCCCCGCGACCAAGCAGCGCACCGGGCCCGCGTCCAGTACTCTTCGGCGAGGACTTCAAGCGCGACTCCGCCTTTGCGACATCCATCTCGACAGCGAACGGGGAGTCGTATGCGGAGAGCCAGCAGTCTTCTCTCGCAGGAGGCGTAGCGCGCGTGCCGACCCTGCCTACGATCGTCGTGCAGGATGAAGAGGCCCTGGAGCCACTCGAGCGGACTAGGTCTCCTTTGCGAGGGTTTGGCAGGGAATCGAGAGAGAAGGTGCGCCCCGCGACAGCTCGATCGCCGTCGGCTGTGGATTCGGGCATTCAGCGAATAGGCAGCTTCAAGGGCATTAAGGCGGATATACCGACAAGTGACTTTGGCGAGATGGATTTGCAGGACCTGGCGACGGATAAGGTCGAGTTTTCGAAGAGGGGGAGCTTGCTGTTTGGTGGGAAGAAGATGAATGAGTTGATTGCGGCCCAGGGAAATTCTTCGGGTCAGAGTCATGCGACGATGCAATCTACCGCGGGACGTGATGGGGCCGTCAAGGCAGCGGAGTCGAGTGCGAAGCCAGCAGCCGAGCCGCAGTCGCCGAAGAGGCCCCTCGTTGCAGGACGGAGGCAACCCAGCGTGCACATGCTGCAGGCTGCTCTAGACGGTGGTAGGGTGCTGTCTGCGGAAGAGATTAGCTTCTCAATGAAGGTCCGCAGCATGTATGACGCTGGCGACGAGCGTGCGGCCGAGTGGATGCAGCCGATTCAGAGTATTGAGTCGAGATGTGCTACACCGGATGCATTGGCGAGAGACCCCAGCTCTCCGGACGTCGCAACCAACAGCCGGGCAGCGGCAAACGTGAGGCCGGCGCAAGAGCCTCAAGTCGTACTACGGCCGCAGTTGTCGCAGGACGTGCGGGCAGGCTACAGCCGCGAGCCTCACGAGTACGCGGGTGGCATTGAGGACTGGGCAGACGTCAACGGTCAGGATGTGGACCGCTACGGCTTCATCAGTATGCGAAAGATATCTTCAAGACCGTCTACGACATCACAAGCTGAGGGCGTGCACAGAGTGGCGACAGCGCTCCTCGCTGAAGCGCAGCACCCCCGACGGGACAGGAAGCTTCATCGTGGTCTCTCTAACGCGCGCTCGTCACGCTCGGTGCCGCCAAGACCGAGCAACGATGGCACGACCAGGAAAGCATCGAGCTCAATCCGCAGCTTTCGGTCCGGGGAGACCAGGTCAACGAGCGGCCACCCATTCAGGTCTCGCAACAAGCGTACGCTAGCCGAGGCCTCCGACATGCTCACTCTGCCCCCGGGCCTCGCCAACATCGCGGAGCAAGAAGACGCAGGTAGGACGGCGTCGATGCTCAAGCGCCGCGAATGGTCGCGCGACGAGAAGTGGCAGAAGATGGCGAAAGCCGTACGCCAGTCCGCCGATAGTAGAGGCGGTGGCATGCACTTCGACTTCGACACTACGGACCCTAAACTCATCGATCGCACATGGAAAGGGATACCTGACCGCTGGCGCGGCGCCGCCTGGCACAGCTTCCTCACCGCCAGCGCCCGCCGACGCGGCAACTTCCAGCCTGACGAGGAACTAGCCCGCCACTTTCACCGCTTACAGGAAGTCAGCGCAGCAGACGACGTCCAGATAGATGTCGACGTGCCTCGCACCATCAACATGCACATCATGTTCCGCCGGCGCTACCGCGGTGGCCAGCGCCTGCTCTTCCGCGTCTTACACGCCATCAGCCTATACTGCCCAGAACCAGGCTACGTGCAGGGCATGGCCAGTCTCGCCGCAACTCTCCTCTGCTACTATGAAGAAGAAAAGGCCTTTGTAATGCTGGTACGCCTCTGGCAGCTCCGCGGCCTAGAGCAGCTCTTTCAATCCGAATTCACCGGCCTCATGGCCGCCCTGAGCGAATTCGAACGCGACTGGCTTCGTGGAGGCGACGTGGCGCAGAAACTCGAGGAGCTCGGTATCCCCTCGACGTCCTACGGCACGCGCTGGTACCTCACCCTCTTCAACCTCAGCATCCCCTTCCCCGCCCAGCTGCGCGTCTGGGACGTCTTCATGCTGCTCGGCGACGCCGCGCCTTCCGGTAAAAGCAGCCACACAAGTAAAGCGGAATTCGGCGGCGCCGACCTCGACGTCCTGCATGCGACTAGCGCCGCGCTCGTCGACGCCACGCGCGAGATCTTGCTCGAGGCGGATTTCGAGAATGCTATGAAGGTGCTGACGTCGTTTGTGCCGATCAAGGATGAGGATCTCCTGATGCGGGTTGCGCGGACGGAGTGGCGGATGCGGAAGAAGAGGGCGGGCGGCAGGGTCTAGGAGGGCTGTCGTCCGCTCTCGCCTTCTCGAGGTGGAGACTGTGGGTCTCGCTATAGTGGTAGTGACCAGCTTCTTTGAGGAGTTCTTCCACGGTTTTGTGGATTGGGTTGGGACGGTATGAGGTGAGTTGGGATGGGATGGGAGAAGAGAACGTCGGAGCCTAAGGTACACGGGTTTCACGGCTGGGCTGGACTGCTGAGATTGGGGCCATTTTTCTTTACATGTCTTGTTGTTCGTCCCTTTTGTGTGTGTGTGTGTGTGTGGCGCATGTTGCAAGATACCCCTATGCAAAAGATTGTGATGGTGTAACTTTAAATAGTAATGTCTATCTACCTAGAAACACCCCTTAGCTCTTTTCCTTTTGGGAACACGTCTTTGCAACGAAAGTCAAACTTTTGGGAGGCGAGTTGTTAATCTAGCTTGCCTACCTGTACCTTATACCTTGAAGTACTTCCTATCTCGGCTACACCTCAGCCTCAAAGCAACAACGCACGTGACCTCACTTATGTATCTGGATCAAGTCTCTGACATTTGAGGCCGTCATCTAGCGTTGAAGTCTCGAAAGCCCCGCAACCTCATGCGGCCGTAGCAGTAGCAGTAGCAGTAGCAGTACCACATCGTCTTTTGTTTGGGAGCCTAAAACTCCATCCCCCCTCTCTTAGTCGCCTGGCAATAGGCTTGGCCTTTTCTCCTCCAAAGTGTAGAAGAATCCAGATCTCTATCACCACCGCACCTTCCGCCTTTCGTTTCGCAGGGAATCTCTGTGGGGTGTGGTTTACGGAGGTAGGAGGAGAGGAGAGGAGAGGGTCTACCTTTACTTTAGCTTGCCTGAGTCAGAGGTACAAGAGGTCAAGTAGAAAGGTATCCATCGAGAAGGTACCCCAGGTAGGTACCTTAGTAAAAGTCCCCTATCATTACGACCTAAACGTGAAACTCTCATCGGAGCAGACGACCGAAAGCCCCTTGCTTTTCTACAGACTCGACGCATCTTCAAGAGTTTGGTACTACTCACGGGGTAGTTCGTAGGTCAAAGTAAGAGCAGGTACCTTAGCTGTGGTAGGTAGGTTCGTCTTTTGGTTGGGTAGAAGTAAGGTACGAATGTACGTAACGTAGATTTGCTGTAAGCCTACAGTAGCTGCCTATCAAGGTGAAGATATTCGGCGTGAGCTGAGAACCCGTTTCTCTTTTAAGGTCGGGAGGCGATCTGGCCGTCCCCTCACATGCTGGTGTGGTTTCCGCTTTGACGGGGGGACGGAGCACGTTCGTTTTTGCGCCATGGTTGGGCACGTGGAGGGTTGTTGGGCGATTCAGCAGAGATCTACATGAGATGTCTAAGGGAACTACAATTACTTGTACCTTCAAAGTACCTATACCTAGTGTACGGGTATCTTGCCTTCCTGAGGCAATGCGCTTCAAAGGCTGTCAAGCTGTAGGTGTTTTCGCGGAGGATTGTGGCTGGCGTGCCCGATGGCGCATTAAGGTATTTACTTTTCCTCGTTACGATACGGGTCGATTGATGCTTTGAACATGACCTTACGTGGTGTCTGACCGTTCTGGCTGCGCTGAGGACTGAGGCGACTGTAGCGGCTGTGCTGCAGCAAATAATCGACGCTGACTTGTAGTAGATAGGCAAGGCAAGGTAGGGCTTCTGCCGCCTTGCGAGCGTGTCCATAAGGTAAGGTAGCCTCTCTTTTGGAATGCACATTGGCAACCTCAGTTAGCAGACTAGATGAGAGGGTGGGATGGAAGCTGTCCGGCCAACGGCTACACGACGTGCGGTGCGGCGGTTGAAACAGCCCCATCCACTAGGTAGGTATTACACACCGCTTTTTGCCCTCGAGGTTGCGGCGTAGCTGGTGGCTAACGTACACAGGCGGCGGGATGATGAGGAGGCGCGATCGGGGCTTTTAGTATGAAAGGTAAGGTATGCGGGACGGGCGCACGCATGGTCGGTAGCGGTGAGGTATGCATCTGACTGTGCATATATGCATGCACCTACTGCAATCTGTGTCGCTGTGCAGAGAGGCTCCCTTGAACAAGGTAGTCTTTCGTACAATAGGGTACAGGTACGTATAGGTATTGCGGCTTCGTTTGGTGGTCACCTGCATCATCACCTTACCTTACCTTTTCTTATCCACGGTTGTTTTTGTTTCAGGGCTGAGGTGGGAGGGGTCATGACATCCCGTCATCTTGCGCTGGCTGCCGTACCGCTTGATCTCATCTGTGCATGATAAGGTACCTTACCTTACCCAGGTGGGACTCCGAGTCTGGACCCGCAGTCCAACTTTCTCTAACAGTCATACTATAGGTGAGGTGAGGTAGGTACCTTATTACTACCGCAAGAATGTCAGATCGCTCCGGTGAGCTTCCAGATTGGCTCGCTGCATGTACGTAAGGTAAGGTAAGGTACCTACTGTCACTTGTGGTCAGTACCTAAAGGTTCCATGAAGGGTGAAGATGGAACGACGGTCGACCAAACACGGCTCATGCAAACCCGTTTCAGCTCCGCCTGTGCTGATTTGCCGCTCGGGACTATGCCGGACCCGCCTGCTGACTGTACATGATCCCTGTACTTGATCCCTGTACGAGCATCCCTGTTCCCTGTCCCTGTCCCTGTTCCGTCCGTTTCAGGTGCGGGACCACGACACCCGACGTTCGAGACGCGCCTGCCGACTCCCCATGCGGCAACGTGGAAAGCCATGGACGCTGAACTGGGCTGATGATGCTGAGCAGAGTGAGGCAAACACGCAAGATGCTACATCCTCTACGACTGAGATGCACGACTGTACGACGGTACTGCCCGCCGGATGCGGTATCGCAAGACTGCTCCTTTTTCTGTTACCAACGAGAGCACACGACCAACCGGATGCGCGTCTCGGCTCGCCTGACCAATCTTCACGTTTACTAAGTACCTACCTACCGTACGTGACGGGATGCATACGGTAGTACTTCGAAGTACTGTAGTACTTAGTGGAGTACCTGTAATGCGGCATGCTCTCGGCGCCAAAGAGCTGCTTGCTGCAGGGCATGTCGCCATGGCTTGCGAACACCAGCGCCACACCCACACGGTAAACTTTCCCCCTTCGTCATCTCCGCCATCACCTGCTGCTGCTTGAGGTGCATCCAGGTCTGTTGTTGGTTGCTGGTCTGTCTGGTGGAGAGGCAGGAGAGATGGATCATGCTTCTTCCTCATCATCCTACCGCGTTCATTGGACAGTCAGCTGACCACCTGTCAAGGCCTCTTCGGTATTGCACTCGATCCCTGTGGTTGGCTCCTGGTTGGCTCCTGGATGGCTCCTAGTTTGATGACTCGGCCCTGATCTCTGCCTCCCGTCGCGTCTCATCCAGTTCCAGTTCCAGCTCCAGTTCCAGCTCCAGCTCACAGCCAACACAGCCAACACAGCCTCACCGGCGAGTCTGCCCTACTAAGGTAAGCTCGTCCTCTCAGCTGCCGCCGACCTGTCCCGGTCCTCGTCCCGGTCTAGGCCACACCCTGCTCCACGCTCGCTTGCTCGCTCGCTCGCTCATCTCATCGCTGCTCTGGTGTTTGCCCGCTGCGGGGTCTGATTCGATCGCCTTACCATTCCGACCCTCTCCCGCCCAGGCGTCTTCCCGTCTGTCGAGCACCACCGGCATTCAATTGTCCACGCACGAATCACCGGTCGCACAGTAGCCTCACAAACACCCCGCCGGGCGTGGCACGAAACCCCCGGGGCCCACTCCCACTACCACTACCACCACTACTACTACTACCGTGAGGAAACGTGACGCATGGCCTGGTGATCCGCACGCCGTTCAGAAGTATGTAGCGTCTGCTCGTTCTTATACCGCCGCTCCCTCGCACAGAAACAGAAGCCCACGCACCCTGGCACTGCCCCCACGCTGTCCCTGTCTGTCACATGCCACACGGCCGGCCATTGCTCTCCACCGCCACCAATGTTGCTCACTCTCTCACAGCCGCCCCGGACAGAGTTTGGTAGCGGCAGAAGCACCCATGACTTCTCTCCCCGCCTGTCGCTGCCCAGACCCCGTGCCTCGCCCAAGCCCAAGGTCGATCCGCTGGTGAGCTCGCTGCGGGTCAGCGTCAGTGCCAGCGACGACAGCACCATGTCGAATGCGCATCGCGGACTGCCCCCGCCAGCCGCCATGAACCTGCCGGATCCGACACGAGGACAGCCACCGCCGCTGAATCAGCCTCTGGGCGCCATGCCGACGCCGCCACACCAGTGGCAGGGCCAGGAGGAGTCGATGCGCCACTGGCTGATGGCCAAGGCGGAGGAGGACAAGCGGAAGCAGGAGGAGGAGAAGACGCGGCAGGAGAGCTTTCGGCTCGAGCAGCGTCGGATAGAGCAGTCGATGTTGAGGGAATCGTTGCAGGCCGGTGTTCCTCCGACCATGGTGCCCATGATCTATGCTGGCATGGGCGGGGGGAATCTGGCCAACGTCAGCATGGAGTGGTTGCAGCAGTACGCGGGACAGTTGCAGGTGGCACAACAGCAGCAGCTGCAACAGATCGCCTCGCCCGAGCTGAGGCGAGAGACGCGAATGATCGGCCAGACGCATCCTCCAGCCTACCCTCAACCCATTCACCAGCAGGTCCTGCCGCCTCAACAGCCTGTCGAGCAGGCTCCGCCTATCCAACCACTGCAGACCACCTTCTCCGCATACCAACCCGTCCAACAACGCGGCCCTTCCTCCTCAGCACCTCGCTCCGCCGCCCATGCCTCCCTCCCACGTCTCACGACCAGCGACATGTACATCCAACAACCGCCCCAGTCTCAGCCCCAGCCAAATCCGGGCAGCGCCCATCCCTTGCAGCAAAACCAAACGTGGCAGCAAGACCCGCCCGCCTCGTCCCCGTCAATCTACTTTCACCACTGGGTACCGCCCAACGAGTCCAAGACCCAGCAGCAACCTCAAACCCCGGCCAGCAAAGGCGACCCCCACTCCGCCCACCCCGGAGGCTCCCATCTCTCCGAATCCGACCACAAAGAATCCCCCCGCAAGCGCAAGGCTCAAGGCGCTCATCCCCCGGTACCCCCTCCCGCCTCAGGGCCTCACTACACCTCCCCATCCTTCAGCACCACCTCTTCCTCCTCCCGCAAAGCCGGCCACGCCCGTACCCGCAGTAACGCCTCAACCCGCGACTCAGACAGTCGACCTCACAGCCGCCGAGACCCGGAACACCCTCGTCCGGCTCGAGCACAAGCGGCTGACCATGCGGAGGACAATAGACGGGCCAGGGAACTCTCGGCTGGGCTTCCGCGGCCGCTTCCGCTAGGTTCGGCGGCGAGGCCAATGGACGAGAGGCTCGAGGCGTCGCGGAGGGAAGAGAGAGAGGTGAGGTGAGGTGACGTAGGCCTTCTCTTGTTAGCTTACCTCTCTCTTTCGCCTCCTCAAACGATATGGACGACGACGTGGACCTCGAAATCGCGACTGGCAACGGTACCTTTTCGCTTGTACATAAAAACGGGCCCGGCGAGTGTGAAGGCGGGATGGTTATTTGTTTTTGGGAAGGCAAGGATTTGAGATACCCCCTTTTTTTTGATTTTGTTTTTTCTTGTGCTTTGTTTTGGTCTGCTCTGCGGCTGTGGGGTTTTTGGAGCGTTGCAAAGGCTCGGTCCAGCTTGAGGGGTTTTGGAGAGCTAGAATATATATATGTTAGGTTACCATTGGCTGTGAGGGTCTGTGCTGGCTTGTACTAAGGACTTGTCCGGTCGCTCCCGTGCGTGATTAATCTGTCATTGATTGGGCCTTTTCTCTCCGTCTGTGATGGTGGTCTTTGCATAGTTGGTACAAGGTCGTTGAGCTTTGGTAGGGAAGAAAGTATAAGGTAGGTCGTTCGTTCTACGGTTTTCAGCTGGTGCAAGCGCTGGAGCTGTTCAGGCGAAGGCGGGGGCAAGGTTGGACATTCGCTTCGTGGTCTCTTTGGGTGACTGATGGAGCCAGCCAGCCCCGTTCTTGCGTCGCGAGTTCTTCCTTTCCTTCTATCCTTTCTCGCTGTATCGTATTGGCCTTGTCAGGTTGCTAGATATGTACCTAGTGGGAGCTTGGGTTGGGAGGGGCGGGGGAAAGGGAGGATACTATCACCAGAGCAGCTTGCCGAACAGCTCAGAGGGGAGAGGGGGAGAGGAAAGCAAGCACAAGAAAGAGAAGAAGAAGAAGAAGAACAGAAAGCGAGAGGGCGGGTTGGGAGTTAAAGGACATCTGCTGGTTCCTTTCCCTTAAGATAGGTTACTAATGAGAGTTGGTGTACCCGCAGGAAAGGTACCTTTACTTGCAGGTGGGTAGAGAGCAGGAACTACCTTAGTAGTGATACAGTGAGGTAAGGTAGCTAGCTAAGGTACGGAGGTAAGGTAGTAGCTGCCTCGGTATATATGTGCGGCTGCTTATACTTCAGCATGGATGGATGGATGGATGGTGAGGTGCCTACCTACGTACGTGCTTTACGTACTACTTGAGTACTGTGGTAAGGTCATGATGGAGATTTACTGTAGTGCTATGGTGGATTAATATATCTTAGGTACCTTACCTTTTGATGAGTGTAGTGGCCAACTGGATCTGCCGGTGGGTGGTTAGGTTAGATAGAACTGTTATTCCCGGTTACTATACATAGTACCCATGCTATATAAGGTACCTAGACAGCTAGAGAGAGCTAGAGAGGAAGAGCTGTCAAAGCTTCGGAATCCTTCCCTTACTGTGTTACCAACCTTGATCTAAGCTGGTGGATGCTTCGGCTTTCATCTACCGGTACATCGCCCTGCAAAAAAGCCTCAGGCACACTTTGGAATGTGTAGTTGAAGTTGAAACTGGGACTCGACCTTATCGTCCCCAAACACCGGGACAGCTTTACCTTACTGATGCTCATCAGACCCGCCACGACGACCACAGCCTTAAGGACCGTCTCGCCCACGCAAGCATGTAACCCCCTCCTCCACAACCTCCACTTCCTCCCCACACCACCACCACCACCACACCCGCACCCACACCCGCTCCGCCGCCAAACAGCAGCAGCCTCCGCCTCCACCTCCTCCACCCGCTGGAAAGCCCGCCAAACCCACGACCCCTACACAAACCTCACCAAAACCTCCACCCTCAAATCCCGCGCCGCGTTCAAACTCCTCGAAATCCACCACAAACACCACCTCTTCCGGCCCGGCGACACGGTCGTGGATCTGGGGTATGCGCCGGGCTCGTGGAGTCAAGTCGCCCAGAGCCGGACGAGGCCGGGCGGGAAGGTCGTCGGGGTCGATGTCGTGCCTGTGCAGCCGCCCAGAGGGGTTTGGACGGTTCAGGGGGATTTTTTGGGAGAGGAGGTTAGGCGGAGGGTGAGGGGTTTGGTTAGGGGGTTGGAGAGGGGTGGTGGGGGGGCGGAGGAGGGTGAGGGGGTTGTGGAGGGGGTTAGGGGGTTAGGGGAGGTTGGTGGTGTTGAGGGAGGTGTGGGGGAGGGGAAGCGAGGGTCGTCGTCTTCATCGTCGTCGTCGCGGAGGGAAGTGGATGAGGCCGAGGGGAGGGTGGTCGACGTGGTGCTGAGCGATATGTGCGAACCCTGGCCGCTGGAGACGAGTACGTGGGTCCGGAGCGTTAGTAACCCGTGGCGCAGGATGATGAATACGAGCGGCATGGCATTTCGCGATCATGCGGGTTCTATGGTAAATTTCAACACCTTCCTCCTCCTCCTCCTCCTCCTCCTCCTTTTCCCTTGAAACCACACAACTTTTCATGATACGAATCTCCCGCTTTCTCCCTTTCTTTTCTTACAAAGCTAATACATGCTCCCCTTGGCTCACCCCCTCCTACAGGACCTCTGCACCGCCGCTCTCGAATTCGCCTTTGACACCCTCCGCCAGGGCGGACATTTTCTCTGTAAATTCTACCAAGGCGCCGAAGATAAAGTGTTGGAGGCCCGGTTGAAGCGGCTCTTTGACAAGGTGCATCGGATTAAACCCGAGGCGTCGCGGAAGGAGAGTCGGGAGGCTTATCTCGTGGGGTTGAGGAGGAAAGGGGGTGTGGATTGGGGGACGGTGTTGGGGGAGGGGGCCCCGGGGTGATGGGGTGCCCGGGCATGGTGGGAAGATGATGTGGAAGAGGAAGGGAGGTGGTTGTTGGGTGGGTGGATGGATGGGTGGAGATGGGATTGGTTGGGCAAGGTTTGCGAGTCTGACGACTACCTTGCCCCTTCCTTCTCCTGCGGCCGTTGCGAGGGTCGTGGATGCCAAGCAGGCTTCTCCCTCTCATCCCGCCCCCTTCTTCCCGGAGCCGGTCAATTGTATCATGCTCTCCCGGACCAAGTTCCCAACTGCCACCCTCGCCCCGGACATAGTCTCTCTGGAACACAAGATACCTCCAGCATCACAGAAAACCCCCCATGGATCTAGCCGTCTAGCCTTTCTTTAGCAGCGGCGGGAGAGCTAAGACGGCCTGTGTGCTCCTCGGAGCGGGCAATGTTTTGGCCTGTCGCTGCGTCTCCCTCAGCCACGCGAAGTATCTTGGCGCAGAGTTGGGCGAGCGAGCTCGAACCCGTGCGCCGGAGCAAAGGCGCTTGCTAGGCGTCTTTCGATCACTTGAATCCTAGAGTTAGGAAAGAGAGGGAGAGAGAGGTAGGGGGGGATGTGTGTCAGTGAGTAAGGAAATAAGACCGGGCCAGCGGCGAGGCATTAAGCTGCGAATGACTGCGGGAACAGACGCTACACAACATAATCAGCGACTCCCGACACACACTCGGCCGCCAAAAGGCGGAACTACCCTCAAAGCCTTCCAAGCCCACCACCGCTTTAAATCGAGGCTTGAAGTCTTTACTCTGCAGGAGGAGGAGCTTGCAGGTTCTGCGTACGAGCAGTACGCCATCTCCCTCCGATATCGAGCCCAACTGAGCCATGCCTGGCTAGTAGTACACCGAGCTAGTAGTACACCGAAGAGAGAAGAAAAGAAGAAGGATATACCCAAACTTCTCCCAGCGAAGGAATCCCAATTGGTCAGCCAAGGGGAAAGGTTTAAAGTGAAAGGACATACCAGTACACGTTTGGGTAACGTGTCCAAGCTCACACTTCACTTCGACCCCCTATCATACTCACCTCTCCCCGTCCATCACCGGTCCTCGAGCCTTAAGTGCCGCAGGGCATCCCATTGGGGGGTCTCTCTCTCTCTCTCTCTCCGCGTCCGACAAACACGCGCTTGTACTCCTTCCGACATTCGCTCGAGTCTCCACATGAACCGCCGTTTACTAATTACTGACCACCTACCCTAAGACTTCCAACCAGGAAGGGCCTCAGGAACTTTGAGCTTTCTTGAAGTTTGAAAAGCGAAGCCGTGGATGCTCACATTGATGACTTTATGTGCTGGAGGCAGCGTTTGTTGGCAGCGGTGAACTGAAAGAGACGAGGTTTCCGTCTTTTGTTTGAGAGGGACGGCGGACTTGTTGGCTGAGCTTTGGATGGTGGTTTGATTGAGAGTGAGGTATGGGCGGTCGGTGGTCGCCGCAGTGGCTGCACCGGGCGTCTGGCGTTTGAGGCTTACTGTCGATGCTCTGCGGCGGCGGCAGCGGGGGAGTCTGTTGGCGGTAGGGGAGAGAATGTCATGATAAGGCTTTTCACTTACATGTTGACAATATCTAAGTATCGGGCCATTTTCAACAAGCGTTGCACCGTTCGGATTCGTCGGCGAGAGAAGGCCTTTGGCCTGCCTCTGTATACACACACACACAACATTGTAACTTCAGCCACTCTCACTCTCGCCAGTCAACCCGGTTATTGACTACAGGCAGCTTTGCTTGCGCTTTCAAGTCACGGTGGGCGACGGATGCCGCGATAATGGGAGGCTGTTTGCTGTTTGAGAGGTCGACGCTCTTGTAGATTTTGACCGGGCGTTGATGAGGCGTTGGCTATGGTGGCGTAGGGGTGCGACTGGATCCATCATTTCGCCTTGAAGCACCTGCGATTGGGTGTCGGGTGTCGGCGACATTGACGCTGATAGCATGTTGGTCACAGACAGAAGACCTTCCATTCCCTTTGGAACTTATGTAGGTACTGTTTACACCCTGCCCCGGTGCTGGCGTCATGCCTGAGGCAGAAGGAGCCCCTCTGGGTCAGATCAGGTTAGCTGCGTGAGCTCCAGCCCCGCCCACCTCAGGCAGCGCAACCGCCGCATTCTAGAAGGTCGGAACTCCAATCATCCTCACAATTACCTACAGTACATACGTCTAGCGCGCTCAAAGTCTCGGTCCTCACCAAGTGCTTCGTTTTGTGGACTTGTCACGTACGGCGGAAAGAGACGTCCATTTTGCCTTGCCTTGACCTGGACACCAAACCGCGACCATGCCAGCCACATCGACCTTGGTCAATAAAATCAAGGTGCAGCTCAAGCTGTCCATCTCTCGATTACGAATGGTTCAGCAGAAGGACACAGCGCTGGCTAAACAGCAGAGGAGGTCGATGGCGCAATTGCTTGAACAGGGGAAAGAAGAGAGCGCAAGGATACGAGTGGAGAACATCATCCGCTCGGACATGAACACTGAGCTGCTGGAGATACTGGAGCTGTATTGTGAGCTCCTCCTTGCACGAGCGGGCTTGCTAGAGGCAAAGGAATGCGATCCGGGACTGGAAGAAGCGTTGAAGAGCATTGTGCATGCTGCGCCGAAGATTGAAGGCGTCAAGGAGTTGACGATGGTGCGGCAACTGGTGGCCGAGAAGTACGGGAAGGAGTTCACATTGCAGGCCATGGAGAATAGCGACGGCAAGGTCGCAGAGCGAGTGACGAGCAGACTGAAGGTCGAGCCGCCGTCTAGGGAGCTCGTGGATGCATATCTGTCTACCATTGCAGAGGCATACAGCATTGACTGGCCACGAGGGACGAAGGCCAGGCGCGAAGCTGAGGCTGCAGGGGATGAAGACGATGCCGATGACGATGAAGATGACGATAGCCCTTCAGGCGGCCAGAAAGTGAAGGCGTTCGAACAACCTCTGTCGAACGAAGAGCTTAGTCGCGCAACGCCGCCCCGTGACATGACGCCGAAGAGTCCAGTGTCCGTCATGCCACCCTCACCAAGTACTGATAATATGCGGCCGAAGGTCAATATGCCCGGACCGCTGGATCTGAAGCCCAGTCAGAAGATGGTCGACGCCAACAAGGCGAAGGCGGTGAATAGTGGGAAGAAGAATAGTGGGAGCGGGCCGGGTGGTAAGATTCCAGATGTCGATGAGCTTTCGAAGAGGTTTGCCCAGCTGAAGAGGTAGTCACTGGCGATTTCATGATCTAAACATGGTTTCTTCTGCCCTGATGGTATCTGGATCTTGTCAATCGCTCTGCTATTAACTATGGGCACTTCAGGCAAGGTCCAGGGAGCCTGCTACGATTTCAATCTAGTAGACAAGCTACAAAGCAAAACACTGCTGATGAGCCAGGGGGTTCAGACTATTACAAGACGAGACGATACCAAGATCAGTCAGTCACCCGCGGTGACGAACCACATTGGTGACCTCGGCGGTCTACTCACGGGCGAAATCACGAATGATGCGTTCGACCTGGAAGATGTCACCCAAGATCTGTACAGTGACGACTTCACCGACCATGCAGCTTGCTCAGCACAATCTGAGCCGTCCTTTTGACATGTACCAAGAACTTGCGCAGACTGGGCGTGGGCCAGCACTAGATTTGGACTTCAGACCTTTGTCGTTCCCTCCCCGGCTTCATCTCGCGCCAGCAGTGCCAGCGTGCGGCGGCCCTGTGCCGGACCTTAACCACCTCGACTTCTTGCTGGCCGAGCCTGACGGCTCGGAACCGGACTTTCGAGATATCATTTTCAGGACCAACGACCTCGGCCCAACAGTACCGATGCGCCAGAGCCACTCGCGACCTCAGCCCCAGCCATCAGCCTCGACTCCGAGCAATCGCTCACGCGAGATCCACGTTCTAGAGCATCGACTGTTTACCGCTCCGTGCACGTTGCAGGCCCCCCTCAGCACGAACGCCCCCCTCAGCACGAACGCCCTGCTCTACATGTACACTGCCCAGACCGAGACAAATGGGAGTGCTTCACGCCGCGACATCACCATCACAACCCTGTCGCTCAAGACCGATCTGCTCACGGTGTTGGAGGCGATACAAGTGCAGTACGAAGAAGGCACATAGCGTCCGTTTCATCGCGTCCGTCTTGTGCAGAGCAAGAGCCTGACGCAAGGACGTGTTGCGCGCCATGTGCTGGATGCCGCCGCGGCGAAAAATGTGGGGATGGAGTGCGCGGTTTGCGACTGCGATGTCGCGGCGCCGTCGTATGAGGGTCTTGATGAGGACGAGATGTTTGGGGGGGCAGAGTTTGGCCGCCCGGACTGGGGCTAGAGCGGTTGAATGCTCTGAGGGTGGTGCTGCAGTCTTCGCATGATAGTGGCACGGTTGATCTCCCGCTGGGATGGAAAGTCTTGTCTGAAGAGTGAGATACAACTCTGCTGCCGTGGAACAGGGCTTGGTGCGAGGTGTCGTGAAAGCTCTGCTGCGTGTTGGTAGTACTCCGTAGCTGTTGTGCTCCAATCAAACTCTGCAGAGAGTACAGCGAACGGCATAAAGATGGCACCAATGTCCTGTCCGGTAGCACCGTCATTGCGATGGTCCGCACCTCTCTGTGCTCGCTGGGTATGCGCCTTGACAAGCGCCGACGCCGAATCCACATTGGAAACAATGCCTTCCAGGTTCTATTCTGTTTGCTCGCTTGCGCGTCTGCGCTTGTCGAAGCGACCTTGACAGCGCGAGACTCATGAATGCCTCCGCCACCCTCAAAGCAATCTGTCCATACGTATTGTAAGTGGTGGTGTCAAGGGCACGAGGACCGCCACAGGTCTTGCCAAACCCACGTGTAGAGCTGTACCCACTTGCGTGGCTTGAGCGCTCCTTGATGAGCACGTGTGGCGAAGCACTAGCGCGGCTTACATGAGCGCTGAGTCAGTTTGCGAGTCCCAGCAAGGTATCTAGCTGGCTGCCCGTAGCAACCGGCTTAACATCGGATTGGCAGGGCATTGTTGTCCAGGCACATTTCACAAGATTCAACTTCGGCCTTCACTGAAACAACTGCAACCAACGCCCGACGGAGAGTGTCCCGCTGGATCAACAACACAATGTCCGGCGATCTGATTGATTTCAACGTGATCGAGGGACATAAGGAGAACATCCAGGCTCTTCCCAGTGGCCGCTCCGCTAAAGCGCTTCACCAGCTCTACTCGCCTCCAATATTGGGCGCGCAAGCATCGCCCGCTGACACGCAAGACGCGAACACTAAAGCGCGAGAGCCTTTCGAGAAAGAGCTGCAGTACATCGACGAAGCCGACGACCCACTCGATGTTTACGACCGCTACGTGAAATGGACACTGGACGCATACCCTTCCGCACAGGCAACGCCGCAATCACGCCTTCTACCTCTGCTTGAGCGCGCCACCAAAGCATTTCAGTCAGAAGCGCACTACAAGAACGACCCGAGATACCTCAAATTATGGCTCCACTACATCCGTCTCTTCTCCGATGCGCCGCGCGAAGTGTTCGTCTTCCTCGCGAGACAAAACATCGGCGAGAGCCTTGCGCTATATTACGAAGAGTTTGCGGCTTGGTTAGAGAATGCGGGAAGATGGAATCAGGCAGAGGAAATATATAAGATGGGTCTGGAGAGGGGGGCAAGGCCGGCGGAGCGTTTGTTGCGCAAGTTTGGCGAGTTCGAGCGACGAAAGGAGGCTAGGTCTCAGGATGCGCCAGAACCTACTAGTCCAGCTCTTCCGATGGCAAGGCCGGCGCTAGCAGCCAAGATCGATCCCTTTGAGGCCTCTGCTCCTGCAGAGGGCCAGCAGCAACAAGCGCGCTCAACGGCACCGAAGAAGAGCAAGAGCTCAAAGATGGCTGTCTTCTCAGATAGTGGGGAAGACACGAGACCCAACTCCGACCGCAGCTCAAAAGGCTGGGACAACATCGGTACGCTCGCTGACCGCAAGAAGGAGAACTCCGTGGAGGTGAAGCCAATGGCGGGCGAGAAGCTGAAGGGCGGGAAGACGAATGGTGGAATGCAGAAGTTGATGATCTTCAAGGACCAGGTAAGTTTGCCCGCCACTTCTTCAAGAAGCCACTTCAGTATATTTACGAATGCAGGACTAAATATCGCCTCATGTATACAGTCATCACAATCGCAACGATCTTCCTTATTGCCCAATCACATCCACCAATCTATGAACGGGAAAAGTAATGAGCAGCAGTGTACCTTTAACTCAAAGACCGGTAGGATGGAATGTGTGTTCGTGAACCTTGAAGCTGTGTACCCGGATTCCGGGCGCAGGAATGAGGAATACTGCTTCGAAGAGCTTCGGGCGAGGCGTCGCGGCTGGTTAGGCAAGGACTGGAGACGACCTGAAAGCAAGGCGAAGCATGCTCCTCGACCTGCGCAGCACATGTCACAGCCCGTACCAGAGCCCGAAGCCAAGTTTAAAAGCGCCGAGAAGACTACACCTGAAGATGAAGAGTCACCGAGTGGCACCCTGGACATACATGTTGATGAGCCAGTGCAACCGCAACCACAGCAGCCGAAGACAAAACAGCGAGGCTTCAAGATCTTCGAAGACACGTCCTCCGAGCCGCTTCCTGCATCGAAACAGACGCGACAAAAGGAGAATGACGAAAAGGTCCTTGTGGAGAGCTTCTCAAAGACACTAGCATTGAACGACGAGAACGATGAAAATGCGCCGCCATCGAAGCAGCAAGGTGCTGAGCTCGCGAAACGACTACGGCGAGAAGAACGCGCCAATCGCACTCGCAAGATCCAGGTTATGGACGTCAAGCACATCAGCAATGAGACGAAGACCATCCAGCTCAACATGGACTCACCTACAGGACCTAAGCTGAAGCGAAAAAAGTCTGGTGAGCGTGCTGAGCCCACCATGACGATCAATACGAAAGAGGCCATGGACGAGATCTATGGCATTTTCAATCAACCTCTCCCATCCCAGGAAGAACAAAGCGAAGAAGAAGATAGCGATGACGACGACTACACCACTGGTGACGAGAGCACGGCGACTGGCAAGCTTTCAGGAACAGGTAGCGAGTATGGTGACGAGACAAGGAACGAGCTGCTCGGCACGTCTAAACAAGCCGGTGAGGGTGACGATGGCCCGTCAGAGAATACTGGATGGTCCGACTTCACGATGAGCAAGGACGTCCCGAAAGAAGCAGATGAGAGCGGTCCAACGTCAGCACAGAGCACGGCCTGGGATATCTACCAGGATCCTTCGCAGCCTGCACATGTGGACGAAGACATACACTCCCCTCAAGAAGACCCGCATCGAACGCAATATGTACCCGTAGCGCCGGAGGACTATGAGCCACCTCGAGGGCAGTTCCGAGAGATGAATCCTTTGCCAAACCACCGCCTACCATTCATGACGCCAATCATCGAGCAGACAGAATCCTCTTTAGGCACTGCCACGGCCAGAACTGAGAAAGAGGACTTCAATGCGAAGACCCCGAGCCGTAAAGCCGGTGCAGCTGCGCCGCTGCCAGAAGATGACGAGCCGTGCAGTAGTCCCTTCCAAGAAGTCATTGAGGATATGGCGGAGGAGAAGCGCAAGGTGCTGCAACCGATAAGAACGAAGAGCACCAAGGGCACGATCTCGCTGGGTCAAGGCTCCGCAAAGTCGCAAATCGCGGCGAAGACCAAGGTGCCTTCAGCCCCTGAGCCGCAGCAAAAAGGGCCGATTGTCAAGGAGCAGCAGTGCAACCCGATGGATCCGTACCTGCGCCAGACGATTCTTTCGCAGATGAAGCCTTCGCTTACTTCCTACGACGGCTACCATCAGCATTTGGACACCACGTCTAGCCGGACAGCTGAGATCAAGAAGTACATCAAAACGTTGCAGAAAGCGAGCAGGAATAGCGTCAATCTGGAGAAGACTGCCAGCACGTTGTCGTTGCCGCCTATGCTGTCCTTCAAAGGCGCCGAGGGCACCTACACCATTAAACGCGAGCTCGGCGCCGGCACTTTCGCGCCAGTCTACCTTGTCGAGAACAGCGCTGCCATGCCTACGGACGAGCAGGAGAATGACGAGAACCGGCCACCTTCTCGCGTGGGCAAGCAAGCGCATCGCAAGCAGCTCGAAGCCGTCAAGATGGAAGAGCCGCCGAGCACCTGGGAGTTCTACATCCTTCGGCAGTCGCACCGTAGGCTTGGCGTGAGCCGCGCAGCTGAGAGCATCGTGCGCGCGCACGAGATGCATCTTTTCCGCGATGAGTGCTTCCTGATAGAAGAGTACAGAGACCAGGGCACGCTCCTCGACCTCGTCAACATCGCTCGGTTGGACAGTAGCAGCGGTGGTGGGATGGAAGAAGTGCTCGCCATGTGGACTACTGTCGAGCTACTGCGAACGGTCGAAGCCATGCACAGCAAGCAGCTCATCCACGGCGACCTCAAAGGCGACAACGTGCTCGTCCGCTTCGATGACCCGGATCAGGAAACCGACTGGTCGCCCACTTACTTCCCCTCAGGCGCTCACGGGTGGGCAAGCAAAGGTATCTGTCTGATCGACTTCGGCCGCGGCATCGACATGAAGCAGTTCGTGCCCAACGTGGCCTTCATTGCGGATTGGAAAACCACCGAAGCGGACTGCGCGGAGATGCGGGAGCTGCGGCCTTGGACGTACCAGATCGACTATCATGGCTTAGCTGGCATAGTCCACAGCCTGTTGTTTGGAAAGTACATGGAGACGATTGCCGAGAAGGGCGCTGCGCTGGGCCAGGGCGCGACGAAGACTTACAGAATCCGTGAGAGCTTCAAGCGGTACTGGCAGACGGAGATCTGGAGCGAGGTGTTCCATTTGCTGTTGAATCCGCTACAGCATCTCGATGGCGAGGAGGGGAGGAAGATGCCGGTTATGAAAGGTATGCGCGGGTGCAGAGAGCGGATGGAGGGATGGCTGGAGGAGAACTGTGAGCGTGGGGTTGGGTTGAAGGGGATGATCTCGCGCATGGAGGCTGCGGTCAGGGAACGGAAGAGGAAAAGTGCGAGAGGCATTTAAACGGCCGTCAAGGCCCCGACATCAAGCGTTCAGGCGAAGGCGTTGGTAGGAATGCTTGAGGTTCTCGTATTTCCTTTAATCGATGTTGCGGTCCGCCGTCAGCGAATCGTAGCTCTTCCTCTGCCCTTTCACACGATAAAGTACCAAGCTTCTTCCTCGCGGCAGTGATGCCTCTGAATCTTCGTGTGATACGTTCGTCATAGACCATAATGTAGTATGGGCGATGTCAGTCAGCAAGTGAGGTCGAGCACTGCATGAAGCCAGCTCTTCAACGCGCCAAGCCTTTCGCAAGTGAGAGCGCGTTCTCCGCGTCGATCGAACTTCCTCGAGTACAGCAACACTTTCGCGAAACGATGAGCATCACACCTCTACCAGACAGCGCATCGCGGTCACCGAAACTGAAGCGAAGTGAGGACTCCGACCATGCCACGCCACAGCTCGATGGCGATGCCGACGATGGCGCCGCTCTTCAATTCGCATATGATGATGAGATGCCCAGCGAGCTGCAGTCACCCGCGGCAGAGCAAGAGCAGGATGATGCGCCCGCGAAGAAGCAGAAGATAGAAAGGCCGACGAGGCTCAATTACGCTCCTCACATGACGTTGAGGGGCCACAAAAGGGGAGTCGCCCAGGTCAAGATCTCGCCTGATGGGAAGTGGATAGCGAGCTGCTGTAAGAATGCGCTGAATGTCGCGCTGGAGGTGGAGCGGTGTATGCTGACAGCGACACAGCCGCCGACGCGACGATCAAGATCTGGGATTCTCGAAGCGGCGCTCTAGCACACACGCTTGAAGGGCACCTTGCTGGCGTCTCCACCATAGCCTGGAGTCCAGACTCGAAAGTTCTCGCCTCAGGCTCTGACGACAAGATCATCCGCCTGTGGGACGTTTCGACGGGGAGATGCCTGCCTTCGCCGCTGGTCGGGCATCACAATTATGTCTACAGCCTGGCGTTCTCGCCCAAGGGCAACATGCTAGTCTCTGGATCGTACGACGAGGCGGTGTTCCTGTGGGATGTCAGGACTGCGAGGTTGATGCGGAGTCTACCGGCACACTCTGACCCGGTCTCTGGTGTAGATTTTGTCCGCGATGGCACCCTCATAGTGTCTTGCGCGAGCGATGGAATGATTAGAATATGGGACACCGGTACCGGACAATGCTTGAAAACGTTGATTCACGAAGACAATGCGTCGGTGACTAGCGTGCGTTTCTCGCCGAATGGCAAATTTGTGCTCGCGGCTACCTTGGACTCGTGCGTGCGGCTGTGGAACTACGTGGAAGGGAGATGTGTGAAGACGTATCAAGGGCATGAGAACAAGAAGTACAGCATCAATACGGCTTTTGGCTCATACACGGCCGAAGTCGAGAAACAGAGGACTATGGAGGGGCAAGAGCAGGGAGAGCCGGAAGCGCAGCCCAAGTGGGCATTTGCTGCAGGCGGCAGTGACGACGGCAGAGTTATGTTATGGGATGTTTCCTCGAAGGAGGTGCTGCAGGAGCTCAAAGGGCACGATGGCGTGGTTCTTGGTATCGACGTTGGGTTGGACGACCAGACAATCGTCACTTGTGGGAACGACACGACAGTCAAGGTGTGGAAAAGGCTACCGTTGCCGGAAGGGATTCCCAACGGTGTGGATGGTACTAATGGCGTGCATGATGGCGCCGAAGTGAAGGGGATGCTGATGGAAAATGTGGCGACAGAGCCAGTCACTGGAGAAGCGACACCGGCTGCTATCTCGACGCCAGTGCCCGTCGGCGTAGCAGCGAATGATGAAGGTTGAAAACTTGCCATCAGCCAAATTGACAAATCAGGCCATCGAGGACGAGCTGCGGCCAGCCACATCAGATCTCGACATGCGAACGGTAATTCGAGGCCATCGGATTGCCTGCGATCGCAGGTGCATTGGCAGTCGTACGTTCTGTTAGCCTGTCCGGGGCAACTGCCGTCTCTGCTCCAGAGCGGCTCGTCCGCAGAATTGCAGCCCGGCGAGCCACCCCAGATTTGCCGCCACATGGAGCCCCAGATCTCTCCGCAGAACACCATTGGAGGAAGAATTGATGTGGAGAGGAATCCATTGAGACGTGCATACAGCACACTTCAAAACCACCTGCTTCTAGTTAGATACCCTAGTGTACCTCCGTCGATGTCATCGCCGCAGAATAGTATTACCATGGAGCGACGGAAGCAACGTAAGCTCGGGCAGTATAAGAGTCGCGTCAGCGCAGGTGTGCCCAGGTAGGTCTCTCAGTCTCCATTTGTAGTAGAGCTGCTTCCAACATGCTATCTTCTTCCCTTCTCGTCTTCGGTGCTCTCGCAACCACGACTGTCAATGCCCTCTTCACCAACGTTACCATCTTTACACCACCCGCGAACTACACCGTCCCCCGGACCCTCTACGCTCGCACTCTCCTTCTCAACCAGAACTGCGAGACTGACAATGTAATCCTTGCCACCTGGGAGAACTATCTGTATAACAATAACAGCAATCCATACTTCCCCATCTACGCCTCCACCGATGGCGGCAGCACCTGGGCCGAACGCTCCCGCGTCTACGACCAGGTCAACGGCTGGGGCCTCCGCTACCAACCCTTCCTCTACGAGTTGAGCGAACCCCTCGGCAACTACAGCGCCGGCACCATCCTCCTAGCCGGCAACAGCATCCCGCAGGACCTCAGCGAGACGCAAATCGACCTCTACGTCTCCACCGACAAAGGCTACACCTGGACCTTCGTCTCCCACATCGCGCACGGCGGCGAAGCCCTCCCCAACAACGGCCTCACTCCCGTCTGGGAACCTTTCCTCATGGAGTACAACGGCATGCTCATCTGCTACTACTCGGACCAACGCGACCCGGCGCACGGCCAGAAACTCGTCCACCAGACCTCCACCACCCTCCTCAACTGGACCGCCGTCGTCGACGACGTCGCGTACGCAACCTATGACTGGCGGCCAGGCATGCCGACGGTTTCCAAAATGCCCCTCGACACTTATATCTACACCTATGAGTTCTATGGCGCTGTCGAGGCGGATTTCGCCGTTTACTACCGTATTGCTAACGACCCACTGAACTTCAACGCTTCGGTCGGAAGACCTTTGATCGCGACGGACGGGACGGTACCCGTGTCAAGTCCATATAACGTCTGGACGCCTGTGGGCGGCAGTCTAGGGACGATCGTCGTGTCGGATGGGACGCATCCGCAAGTGTTTGTGAATCATAATCTAGGGGCGCCGGGGTCGTGGACGAAAGTTCCGACGCCGGAAGGGGTGAGTTATACGAGGGCTTTGACGGTGTTGCCGGATGAGAGTGAAATCTTGATTACGGGTGGTGGAGTGTTGAATGGAGAGAGTAATAGGGTGACGACAAGCTCGATTGATACTACGCCTGTAGCGCCGAAGCTGGCTAAATGCAATGCAGGGGTTGGTGGGAAGTATGGGAGCAGGAAGACGCACATGTAGATATATTGATCCGAATGAAGGCTATCGATCGGGGTATATACACTACCCTGGATGGCCTGCTTGCTACTCGATGTAATCGCTGTCTATAAGCATTTACCTTCTTCCGAACTCTTCGTGACATTCGTCACATCATGCAAGCGCTTCATAAGAGGCGCCTTGGCAGAACGCCGGGAATGCGACGCCCTCCCTAATTCATGCTCGCTTAATCCTCCCGCAATCGAAGCCCGATCCCAAAAGCCAGCTCAAAACGCGCGAGCGCGCTATCTGCCCAGCGCGGCACTCCCGCCTCGAAATTATGGTATCCGACCATCATCCGCAAGCATGTGCAGAATCCGCAGAGGATGTCCAGCCAGTCGGTTTCATCCCCCTCCTTGGGCAGATCAGGCTGCTCCGCATATAAACGCATCCGGTTGGCAATCCAGATATCCAGCATCTCCTCGTCCACCGGATTTGGGACGCCTTCATCAGGGTGATCATAAATTCTTGATCGTGCCGGCGCCGGCGCCGACTAAGCAGCCATGATATCCTCATCTCCATCTTCCACACCAGCCAGTTCAGGCAACGGCTGGTCCCACGTGAGATCCATCTGATCCGCCATATCATTCTCTGGCCCTGCACGCTTGGCTCGTCTTTGCACGTCGACGTACTCTTTCGTCAGCTGTAACCTGCGGTCGGCATCGCGCACGAAGGTGGTTAGGTCTTGAATGCGTCGCGTCTGAGCTTCTAGGTCGATGTCGGATTCTAAGATGGTGGATGTTGGGTGAAAGCGGAGAATTGCGTCGCCGGGTGCAGCGGATTGAGAGATGCTGGCTTGCAAATTCCCACTCCTAATCATCTCCGCAAGCATGTGGGCCGTCGTATCCGCTGCGAAGCCCAGAAAATTCGCCACCCGACTGACGGGCAGCGCCGCGTATGTCTTTTGTAGGTCCACCACCCTATACTTGAGCAACGCGTCTCCTACCTCTTTCACAAGCCTCATATTCCCATCGTCCAACCAGACCTGCGCCCCCACTTCCATCTCAGCGGCCATCTTGCGAAACTCCCTCTTCTCAAAGTCTTCCGCTAAGGTATCGTACGCCTTAGCCAGCGAGCGAATGCTCTTCATGACTGATGTGTTGTGCGTCCGTGGTAATGGCCACGTCCTGCCTTCGCTCAGCAGCCCTATTAGCAGCCACTTCTTGTATGCATCCACCTGTAGTGCGCTCGTAGCATTATGAGGAGACGGGTGCAGGATGTTGTGCTCCAGGAACAGCCGTGCACGATCGTAATCGCGCAGTCCGATGTAAACGTGCGCGCCGAGGAGGTAGTATTCGAGGACATACTCCGGTTGGAGCTTAGGGCCGTAGCCGGACTTGGTCGTGATGAAGGCGTTGCTTAGCTCATGCTGCTCACTGTATAACTCTTCTGGGACGTTCTTCGTCGGACTGGAAGGGAAGGCATAGATGTCCTTGTCGAGAATGGGGAGGGTCTGGGAGGGTACCCCAGCTTCGAAGCTGTAGCGCAGAAGCGAGAGGTGCAATGTTGTAAATGTGCCTGCCGTAGGGTCTAGTCGGAGCATAGCAGTAGTCACGGGACTAACGGTGGGCACGTCGCCTGCCACTAATGCGGCAAGCGTCCAGTTCATGACCTCCGTCCATTGCTCGCCGTCATACCGTACCTGCACGGGGTCGAAGCTGGTGCAGAAGATGACGGCGCGCTCCAGCAATTCCTGTCGCTTCTTTGTGTCTCTGCCTACCGCCCTAGTCTGTTCCGTAAGGGCGGCTAGGTAGGGTATGCTGTTTACTGCCGGGTTCAGGAGATCGAGGACGTTCTGCTTGCCGACTGGCTTCGTCCAGACGGATGAGGGCAGCTTGACGAGCTTTTTGAGGTAGCCGTCGATCACTTTGTCGTATTCCTTTGGCGAGAGGGTTGAGGCGTTTTCAGGCGGGAAGGAAAGCAGAGTCGCGACAACGTCTGCCATGATGGTAGAGAGGTAGTGCTGGTGATGGTCGTGGTGGAGTGAAGGCTCGTCGGTATCGCTTGTCAGCTCCAGGATGTGACCATGCTAGTGTGAGAGAGGCCGGTGCTGCTGCTGCTCGAGCTGTGTTGCAAACGTACCGGGGAGGTGCAGTGGCGGTGGTGCTGGTGGACTTTCGTTGATTGCTCGCCGTGTTCCAGTCAATGGAAGGCAACATCCGCCTGGAAGATTGACCGAGCTTCGAACCCGTGACGAGATGGAAGTTCGGCGTTGGCAAGCTCCCCGGCAGCTCCCGCCCGTGACGCCAGACCCTGGATGTCAATCGATCAATCAATTGCGGGGCGGGACCGGAACAGGGTCCAATGGTGTCAGGGCAGGCAGCAAGAAACATTCGAGTCCACCTCCAAGCTTCTCACGCTCCTTTAACCCTCCTACCTTACCTTCTCTTAACAAAACCCCCAGTACTCGCGCTATCATCGTCGTCCACCCGTTCACCTTCCGACGCGCATAGCGCTCCGCTGAAGACAGCATATCGGGACTCGATACAGGCCGTCCGACGCGTGTAAGCCATGGCAGCCCGCATAATCGCCAGCGGCAAGGACACCATCTTCTCCCGCGACGAGGTTGAAAGCCTTATAGCAGACGGGCGAAAGATCGTCATAATCGACCAAAAGGTCGTGAAGCCAGATGCATGGCTCCCATACCATCCTGGCGGCGACAAGGCCATACTGCACATGGTCGGCAGGGATGCTACGAACGAAGTCAGGGCATTTCATTCGGCAGAGACGCAGCAATTGATGCTGAGGTACCAAATTGGGAGAGTCGAAGGACAGTGGCGAGATTTTGTGCCACCAATCCAGGGAGGGACATTTCGGACGAGAGAAGAGCAGGCGGAGGAGCGGTGTGACCTGTCCACGGATGAAGTAGCGCAGCATGAGGACAGCTCGGAGAACGAGAGCTCGCGGGCGCCGTCGCCACTTTTCGACCCTGCCGAGAGGTCTGCTTCGGCTTTGCGGCAAAGACGCGGCAGCAGAGGTGGTGCGAGCGACTCGTCCGCCACATCGCTCTCCGATTTTGAGCTGGACGAGCCTGCAGCACCCGCCAAGCAGGCATTCGGCGACGACAGGACCGAGGAAGAACTCCAACGTGATTTGGCCATGTATCCGAGCCTCGACTCTGCAACACAGGTGGACATCATCTCCAAGTACCGTCAACTCGACGCCCGCCTCTGGAAAGCTGGTCTCTACAATTGCAACTACACAGCGTATGCCATTGAGGCTGTTCGCTATACCTTTCTCGGTCTAACGTCATATTATCTCCTACAACATGGCCACTACTTCCTCTCTGCCGCGTTCCTGGGTGCACTTTGGCACCAGCTTGTCTTCACCGTCCACGACGCTGGCCACATGGGCATCACCCATAACTTCCACCTCGACTCATGCATTGGCATCTTTATCGCGAATTACCTTGGCGGGCTCTCCTGCTGTTGGTGGAAGCAAAACCACAATGTCCACCATATTGTCACGAACTCCGCCGAGCATGACCCGGACATCCAGCACATGCCTTTCTTCGCCATCTCGCACCGCTTCTTCCAGAGCTTGAAGAGCACGTACTACGATCGAGTCATGACATATGATCCTGTAGCCAGGTTCATGCTGAAGTATCAGCATTGGATGTATTACCCGATCCTCACTTTTGGCCGCTTCAATCTGTACGTCCTGAGCTGGCAGTACATCTTCCTCGGCCAAGGTCCGCGCAAAGGACCTGCACGATGGCATCGATACCTCGAAGCGGCTGGCCAGGCGTTCTTCTGGTTCTGGTTTGGCTACCTGGTCGTCTACAGAAGCCTACCAGACGGCTGGACCAGATTCGGCTATGTCATGATCAGTCATGCGCTCACTATGCCCGTACACGTCCAGATCACGCTGTCGCACTTCGCCATGAGCACTTCTGACCTCGGCGTCGCCGAGTCTTTCCCTCAGCGCATGCTCCGCACCACCATGGATGTCGACTGTCCATGGTGGCTCGACTTCTTCCACGGCGGCCTGCAGTTCCAAGCTGTACACCACCTTTTCCCCCGTCTCCCGCGGCACAACCTCCGTGAGGCGCAGAAGCTTGTCATGGAGTTTTGCCAGGAGGTCAAGATCCCGTACGCGGTCTATGGGTTCGCGGAGGGCAATGGAAAGATCATCGGGCACTTGGGAGAGGTGGCGAAGCAAGCGCGTATTATGGCTAAGTGTCGGAGTACGATGAGTGCTAAGGATGTATTTGAGGCGCATTGAGCGGTTTTTCCAACATACATAAGTAGATAGAAATCGCAGCTGGCTTGCTTAGGAACAGAACAATGGTCCATATCGCACTGGGACGTAATTACTGGCCCAGAATCTCTTCGGCATCGCAGCCAAATGAAGAAACATTCCTCAGCCATGTTGACCGATACGTTGCTGCTCCATAGGCACGTGATGTCCTGAAGTCTGCTTTGCACTCAGCACAAAGATCACGCAGCACGAAGCCAGAAAGCTAGAATATAGGTATCCTACTGATTAGATCCCGGGCACGCCTAGAATCATTGATTGCGCGGCTCGACCACAAGCGGAGAGCGCTGCATTGGTCGACCACAAGCGGAAAGCGCTGTACGGATCGTCTAGTGGGAAGGATTATTGTTTGACATATACACATCTTTGATGCATATTATTGCTCAGGCCGTGATTATTACGAGGGGCTACCTTGTCCGTTACCGTCGAGATGGGTGCGGACGGAGGAGGGGAGACTGCCAAGTCGGACGCCATCATTTGCAAGGTTAAACCTTCGACCACGGCTGAGATGGATGGTTCAACATCCTCACCAGCTATCTGGAAAGGATTCTAGTAATCAGCGTCTAGGCCTGTTCGTACCCAACTACTGCTCAATGCTACCACCGCTAACAAAGCAGCAATGTCGGAAGAGCAGATCTTGTAGCTAGGACAGAGAGTCCAAGGCATACGCCACGGCTCCGTCTATTGTTGCATGAGGGGGTGCTGGCACCGCATCTCATCAGCCGCCAAGACCCGCCCGCGTTCATGCAGCACGCCCGTCGTCCATGCGATCGTTCCTGCGCCCCAGTACCGGAGTCACAATCTCTCCGTCCCGCCTACGACGCATGCAGTGTAGCCAGGCGAAACGATCAACGATCAAGATCTGGTACCCGGCACCGCAGTGCAACTGCTACGTTATGCAGCTTCGTTGTGCTCCAGCCAGGAACGGCCGTCTGTCAATCCAACACACAAGATGCAAAAGTATTTTGTAGTAGTGGCATGCGGTCGTTGATCATCGTTATCGTCGCATCCCATTATATCGTACCCGCGTGACCAAATGGTACGCGTATCCAATTGCTTGATTGCAAACATCCCGGGTATGCAAACCAGTGTTATGTGTTGTCAATTCACTGGTCTCATCGACCTTCCCAAACATTCTCTATACCGAGCCAATATCGCTCCTGGTCGCCTGTCCATCGACCGCCCTGCTCGTCGATAGATGTGCGCTTGACAGCAAAGTCTTGCCTCTCGTCTTCGTCGTTATCATTGACCGCATTGTCTTGCCAAGTAAACATGATATCCTTTTCCGAAAAGATGTAACACTTCCGGGCATCTTCAGGTAATAGATCGGGGTCGTTAAGATCTCTTCTATTCTGTTGGCATCGCCGGTCAAAGCTCCAGAATGCAATGGTCGATAGTATGCGGATGTAGCAGACCGTCATTACAGTAAGCATCGTCGCGAAGAGTAAGCTGGGAGACATTATTGATGCTCGTAGAGTCGGTAGGGCCACTTTCGGGACAGAGTCCAGAACAATTGCCTTGACACCCAACACCTTCCTGGTCCGCAGCTTGTATGCTCGTAATAGTCGGCAACCATGAGCAGCACCACAGCCCCCGAATAGGTGCAGTAGGACGCCAGGAGCTGCGTCCGACGAGTGCTTTTCGTCAACAGTCGTCAATGCATCAAGCGCGTTTCCTAATTGCTCGTCGTATAATCTTGAATACCGCAGCAACAGCAGATTCGCGGTTGGATAGAGGGATGCGTAACCCTGCACATAGTACTGTATCTGTTCGTGTGTGGCGTAAGGCCATAGCCCGAGGACGATCGTTTGCGGTGGTAATGATAGTGACGGCGACCAGGGCAGTTCGGGTGTGGATGCTTTTGGACTTGATGCTGGCGACGATCGTACAGACATCCGTCTGTGCACTTCGCAATTGATGCGTGGCGTTGGTCGGCGGTGTTGGTCGGCCATTTTGGCTTTCTATGCGCTATACCTGTGTCGCCGACTGCCCTCGTGATGAAGTGTATTAGGCCGGAAACGACGGTGGTGGTGATGAGAGCTAAAGGGAACTGCAGTAGAGAAAGTCCAGCGTAGTGCAGGCCAGGTATAATAAAGCTCGTAGGAGTCCAGCCCGGCTGGTTCGATAGGCGCGTGAGTTCGAGTCTATATTGCGTTGACCAACCGCACGTGTCCGGGTATTGTTGTGCAACGCCGGGGCCACGATCCAAAGGAATATTTGGTAAAGGCAGAGTGTGCCTGTCAAACAACGTTTCGCCTGGCCTCCGTTTAGACTATACAGTGTCCCAGCGTATGGACGAATAGAAATTAACGATAATCCGGGTAATGTAGAGCTGACGAAGCGTGGCAGTGGAGACGGGAGCGTGAGTTCGATCCTGGCAGTGTTGGGCGCCAAAGTCGTGATGTCGTTGATGCACGCCCGATAGTACCTAGGTAGTCCAGGTACTACTGTAGTTTTTGAGCAAGCTCAGCTTCTTGCCCTTTACCACCACTGGAATGCAGCGGATGGCAAGTGTTTGGTGTGTTGCCGATGACAAGGAGGTCTTTCAGACAGGAGATGTGGCGGCACTTCCGACATTGCTTTTCATTAAGACGATCGAGTATCTTATACCCCCCGGCGGAAGACGCAGAGTTGTACTACTCTATAACCCGCCAGTCTAGTCGCTGCAGGGTAGCAGGTGGGTTGACCGGGTTCCCACCAACAAGAGTCAGGCACAGCAGCAAGGTTAGCGAATGTGAGTATGCAAAGGTCCGCACCGGGCGCACAGTCTACGGTCAGTGACCCAGCATAACTCCTGCAACAAGCCGCCATGGTCTAGGCTCTACAAATACCTGAGGCCGATGGCTTCCTGTGCCAAGCTCTTTACCCCCCCACTCCACCACCCCAGCTCGTCGCAGTAGTGTATACAGATTACCTTAGTCGGGTCGACAGTAGTCGCCGTGGTGGTTGCGCGACTGCCTGAGCGCCCCGGGGCGTGCAAGGAAACCCTTTCTTCCCACCAGTATATAGAGTTCAGGAACGTAGTGCCCCTCGTACCCACAAGCTGATCCGTCTCGCGCTGCAGTCTGCAGAGGGCGTTCGTGAAACGTGCCGCAGGCTGATGGCACGATGGCAAGCGCCATGCTGTGAGAATATCGTGGCCCTCCGTGAGCAATTTCGACGTTCTATGCGGTTGTTGCGACTCACAAGCGGTAAAGCGATTTCCTTCGCCATGCTCCTGAGCCCCGACGTGGGAGGATCGACACATGGCAAGCTCGCGGTTAGCAGATCATCGGCACTGAAGCCACGAAGGTCACCTAAGCGTTTCAGATCTCAACGGCTAAGTTACGCCTGCGATCAGTGCTTCTGCAACATCTGCTCAATTCGGGCTTGGATCTTCTCATTCGGGTTGGAGGTCCTGCTGGAGGTCTGTACGAAGCCAAAGGCGCCTCGTCTATCGACCAATCAAACCGTCTTTCGGCTGCTGGGTGATCGCTGCAACGGCTGTAAGGCGTGCATAACCTAGAGTTGTCCGGATCACGATCACCTACTGTAAGGGCAGCTGGCGATTACCTGTTGGTCAACGATAGACCGCTACGCGTTTCCAACATTATTAGCTATGCCCTTCGCGACGACGTTCAGGACGATGTGCTGTTCTGGCGGCGCGAGCTTGTCAAGCCATTCGCTAGATTGTCGCAGGTATAATTGTTGGAAACGTGCAGCAGGGTCCTCTAGTGGCGCAGTGGCGTTAAGCCTGGTTAGAGACGTGGCTCCCACATCGTGTGAAGCCTAGAGGCTTGGAATGGTTTCGTCTTTTTAAAAAATCACCCTCAGTCAAAGATGCAGTAGTGTAGTGGGCTGTGGCGCGAGCGAGTCATGCAGGTCACATGGTGTTATGGTGAGTGAGGAGCACGAGGTCAATAAAATATCGCTGTATCCAGCGACTTTTGCTGTATTGGGTATCAGATGGTAGGTATGCACCTCAGGTACGTAGCGGCGATAGTACAAGAGCGCCCCACAACGCTTACAATGCGCCAATAGTCGCATCAATAGTCTCAAGGAGCCAGCATCTTCCACGCCCGGATTGCCTTCGAAATGCCCATAAACGCGATCAGGCCGAATTCCTGCCGACGATGTCGCGAAAATGCTGCAACGACACCAGAAAACACTCGATCATTCAGCATTCTAAAGAACTCCTGCTCCTTTCTCCATGTGCGCCTTAGAGAACTGCTGCAGCATACCTAGCACCCCTGCCGGCTTGGCAGCACCGTCACCTTCCTCTTCCGTCTCCGTCTCTGTATCCTTGTCTGCAAGCTCTGGGTGATTGAAGTCGTCATCAAGTTCGCTGTCTTCGCGAATCATTGTGCTCTGCGATACATCCTGCAAAGCCGAACTGCCGATTCTCCTGCCTGATTGCGGAAGTCTTCTGCCATGCGCAACGGGGCGCGATGAACGCTGAGGCGGAATCTGACGCGGATCCAGAAGGCCAGATCGTTTGGCAGGAGGAGGTCGTGCTGACAATGGCGTCGCTCTACCTTGCGCTTCTGCCTCTTCAGCTATCCGCGGCGGCGAAAGCATAGAGGGCCACGTTGGCGGAGGTTGCCAGCCTTGTCCCCAACGACCCTTGCGCCGTTGATTGCCGTACTGGCTGTACATTTGCATGAAGTTGTGCATTGACGCCTCCATCTTGTCGTCTTTCAGGCCATAATAGTCATCACGCAGCCCGTCTGGCTCCTGAAGCACCGCTGTGGCGTCCTCTGCATTCGGATCCTTCTTGAACCCGAAGACAGCATAATTGCACTGGTAGCCGATACCATCCACGTGCACTGTCTGCTCCCTGAAGAAGTCGATGAGACGCTCTGATCGCTTGCCAGCATTGCGGAGCAGAATCCACGGAGCTACGACAAGACTCAGAATCTCTTCGACAAAGATCAGTATCTTCATTTGATACATCGCAGAGAACTCTGCGCGGACCTCATTACTATGTAAGCGATCTTTCCAGTGTGCCGGCATATGGTGGATATACAGCAGCACCTCTTTGAGGTGCAGCACAGGGTCGTGAACTTCGTTCTCGTCTGGCAAAGAACCGTGGGCGACGCCGAACACTCCAAACATAACCGTCAGCCAGAAGACAGCAGTGCGACCGGGAGTGACTTCGAATCCCAGGAAGAGTTCAGGGTCGAACAGTGTCGCAAGCGCAAGGATAGAGGCTATGGCACCGCTTACGAAGGCGACAAAGCGGCAGGCCTGATCCGTTTTGTCCTTGGGAAACTGCTTCAAATACTCGTTGGCGAACGGCGAGGCCTGTCGCAGACGTCGTTGAAACAGATGCTCCAGCTCATTGACCTCCCTGATCTTCCATTCGGCGAACGGTGTGAAGCTCCGAGCGCTTACTTTCGAGGGATTACGGGTGAACTCGGTGTAGTAGCGGAAGAAGTACATGACACAGAATCGTACAATGTTGAAAGGTGCGGCAACAATACTCAACAGCGCAGCGAACCGAAAACGATTCTGCATCGCCTGTACCAGGACGCTACGGTTTTTGACGTCGAGCGCGAATGGACGAATGTTGCCTTGCTCGTCGAAGATGAAGTTGGTCATGCAAGCATTGATAGCCCACTCGAGACTTTTCGAGTAGCACTGCCGGGAGCCGATGAAGGGTAGCGGTAGCGTGAAATCGAGAATGTCCTTGTTGTACAAAGCGACGTAGTAGTTGTCCTGCCGCATGAGACGGTTGGCGATACTTTCAGCAGTCATTCGCTGTTGTGGCTTGCTGTACTTGACATATTTCCTCAGAGCCGGTCCTGGTTGAGCAGTAGCAACGTTTGCATTCTGTAATCTCACCAGCCCCTCGACGACACGCACCCAAGAGACGGTCTGGATGTCCTGATCGTCGATCCCCAGGACGTGGCGATAGAAGTCATGCATGCGGAACAGTCGTCGCGTATCATTGAGGTAGCTCGTCGTCCGGACGCACCAGTAGATCAGAAAGACAAAGATCGCAATGTTCTTCCACCATGGAGCCTTGGCCATACATCTAGGTACCATGACTTCGGACGTTGACTTGCTCAGTGGCACTTTGTGGTAGTCTATACAGGTTGTCAAAAAGGTAGCAAAACTGAAGACGAAAAGCTCGGTCGACATTTTGAGAAGCCGAGCAAGCAATATGGACCAGACGCCATGCTGAACATAGTATTCATACACTTCGAGCATAAAGCGGTCCAGACTGCTGGCGTTAGTGTATAGCCACATGGCTTGCGCTTGAGGGTCCGATCGCGGCGGTAAGGCAGCGTTTGTTGTGGCATGCGCGGTATCGTAGGTGCCTGGTCTGGATGGCGGCCTCGGGTGTAGTCCATGCTGCTGCTGCGTCGCTCTCCACTGAGCTTTGCTTCTGGCCTGAGAGCCACCTGGCGGTCGCTGCGGCATGGCTTTGCTGCCGCCGCCTTTTATCCTAGACTCCAAGAGCAGTGACGCTGGCACGTCCTCGTCCTCGTCCGGACGTGTCTTACTCCCCTTGCTGAGCCACTGTTCAGCTCCTTGAGTCTCTGGACTGATCGTAGCGCTCGCGCTCGGCTGTGCGTCCCGCTGCTCAAGCAAGAACGCTTCGGGATCATCCTCATCGTCGTGAAAAGGCTCATCGTTCGATTGTCTTCGCTGCGCCTCGAGGTCCGAATAGCGGTTGAGCTCGCGTCGCGAGCTTTCATAAAGCGGGATGTCGCCTTCGGCCGCGGGGAGGAAACGCGACAGCACTCTTGAAGACATCATCCTCGCGGCGGTAAGTTTGGACGGCAATAGGTAGTGTGTAGTGCGAGCGATCTGTCGAATGGAGCAGCATAGGCAGGAGAAGGCAGCCTAGCCTCTGTTGAAGCCCGCATTCGATGCAACGCTTCTAAGGATTCCGTAGGGACAACTGAGGGACGAGTATGCAGCCAGACATGATATGTCCAGAGTGCTGCAGCTCGAGAGTATGGAAACGTCGCGGGTCAGGTGTGGTTGGGAGCAATCAGATCATGAACACACGCACAGGTGCAGTCGACATGTGATGGGAGCTTGAGGCAATGACGTACGTTCAAGATTAGCTAAGCTGCAGGGATCTGCACTCATCTTATATAATGTAAATGTCCATACCACACCTCATGTTCACGGCCGACACGCATCGCACCGCCGCAGTAAAACCTCTGTTAGACCGTGACCAGAGGGCTCTCGATGTGTCCAGTACCATTTCCTTCGTTGCCTACAGCGTGAATGAGGCCTCTCCACCATGGCGGCAACAATGGAGGAGCCTATTCAAAATCTAGCTGAGGCTTGGCTGAATCAGGACCAAGACGACTCCACCCGGAAGGAGATTCAGGATCTCGTTGCAGGGCACAATGAAGTCGAGCTGGAGAAGCGACTACGGAAGCGAATTGCGTTTGGTACCGCTGGCCTTCGCGCTCAGATGAAAGCCGGTAACGCGTACATGAACAGTTACACCGTCCTTCAGGCATCTCAGGGCTTGGCTTCATATATCCATGAGCAGCAGGATGCCTCACGAGGCCTCAATGAGCGAGTCAAAGTGGTCGTCGGGTACGACGGGCGTCACCAATCCGAGAAGTTTGCGCGGCTTGCTGCCGGAGCATTCGTCGCGAAAGGTCTACAGGTGCTATGGTACGGCCAGCTTGTTCACACGCCATTGGTGCCATTTGCTGTGAGCCACCTCAAGGCGGCAGCCGGCGTAATGGTGACGGCGTCGCACAATCCGAAGGACTACAACGGGTATAAAGTTTACTGGGCTAATGGCTGTCAAATCACAGCTCCACATGACACAGGTATATCTGCGGCGATCGATCGCGAGACCGTCATTGTAAGCTGGGATCCGACCATTGGGGAACACAGTCCATTTGTGGCATCCATATTTGATGAGACCGTCGAAGCGTACCACCAAAGCTTGCAATCGCTGGTCTTGCCAATATCGGAAGGCGAAAAAGAGCTTTTCGCTTACACCCCCATGCATGGTGTAGGTCTTCCGTACATGCGGCGCACAGTGGAGCTTCTGGGCTTCGAACTGGCAACAATGAAGATGGTCGAAGCACAAGCGCATCCTGATCCCGAGTTTCCCACCGTGCCCTTCCCGAATCCGGAAGAGCACGGCGCTCTGGACCTTGCCATCCAAGAGGCTGATAAATGCGAATGCACAATTGTCCTTGCCAACGACCCAGACGCCGACCGGTTCTCTCTCGCAGAGAAGCTCAGGGACGGCGGGTGGCAGCAGTTGACGGGAAATCAGATTGGCATGCTATTTGCTTCGTATGTCTTGGAGACATATACTGGTGAGAAGAGCAAGCTAGTAATGCTCGCATCGACCGTCTCCTCAAGGATGCTTGCTATCATGGCGAAGAAAGAAGGCTTCCTGTTCAAGGAGACGCTCACGGGCTTCAAGTGGCTGGGAAACGTTGCTCAGACGCTGAAGGCGGAAGGCTATGAACCAGCGTATGCATATGAAGAGGCTATTGGCTTCATGTTTCCCACTGTGGTCTGGGACAAGGACGGTATAGCTGCAGCAGCCGTCTTTCTGGCAGCACGACAGAAATGGCGGCAGGAAGGTCTCACGCCGTGGCAAAAGTTGCAGGAGCTGTACAAAGCATACGGCTACTTCGAAGACGCCAATACCTACTTTATCACACCATCGCCTGACGTGACCGAGCAGGTTTTCAAAGATATCCGAGCATCAGGACCAAATGGCGGGGTGCCTGAGATGATCGGGAAGCACAAGATTTTACGCTGGCGGGACTTGACTGTTGGTTTCGATAGTGCAGGCGAGGATGGAAAGCCAGACCTGCCTGTTGATGCTTCTGCGCAGATGATAACGTGCGAGCTGAAAAATGTCTTATTCACTGCAAGAGGGTAAGAAACGGACGAGAGGACCCCTTAGCAGAGTAAAGGTCTGTGCTAACATTCTCCGATTTATAGGTCGGGGACAGAGCCGAAGATAAAATTGTACATCGAAGGGACCGGAAACTCGTCGGCCGAAGCACAGCAGTCAGCCAATGAGGTGTTGCAGGATCTGGTTTGGGAATGGTTCAAGCCGGAGTATGGCCTTAAGCTCGCTGGATCGTAACTTGGGCAGCGCCGATAGTAGAAATCAGGACTGCCCGCGACCGAACGTCACCTCAAACGAAAGGGGTTCCCGCCAGCGCCGTCTCATGGTCTTCAACATGATCTCAGCTCGCCGCACGTTGAGGCGGCTCTTGCAGTCGACCTGAGGCCCCACCAAGGACGCATAATAGAAGTGCGGCGGAACGATTATACCCTACCCATGCCGTACGGACACTCTTCTACGAGCATCTCCGATACAGCATACGGCTCGCCGCACTACGTACTAGCGAAGGTGCTGCTCTTTGGGGCTCTGCGAGACTTCCAAATAGCAACATCGAACATCTTAAAACGAGCACGAGTCGCGTTAACACCCTAATCAGCTGCTGATCGGAAGAGGGTGGCCACACTAGACGTGCATTCTGGGCAAGTACCGTGCGTTCTCCGAACTTACCAACCTTTTCCCAATTAGGAAGGAACGTTCCACAAATGACGGGCAGTGAAAAGTCGACATAATTCTCCGGTCTAGCCGCAGAGACAGGACCCGGGTATCATACAAGCTCCAAGGTTCAATTTCGGCCGTCATCGACAGCAAGCCCGTAGTAGCCTCCCAAAGCTCAGCGATTCCTACCATGACATTGTCGCGGTTCTGGATGCAGGCATCTTCGAGATGCCTCCGTCGACAGCATGTGATACCTGAAACAAGGACAATCTACAGATGCCATTGCAAAGCGTAAGAAGCACGGAAATGCAGATGGATCTAGTATGGGCATTGAAGCGGAGGAGTGAACAGCACGACTCCTAACCGAAAAGTAGAGTTGCATTGTACAGATACAGTAGCCGCGAAGCAGCACGCAACCTTCGCTCCTTGATTCACGCCAAGCTACAGCGCGCCAAAGCTCCATATCTTTTCTCCCATGCCGTCCCATGCTAGCACCCTATTAGCTTCTCAGTCCTTCTTGCTCTGCCCCGTCTGCGATATGTTGAGACCCAGCCCTTGCGTGTCAAGGTAGACCTTGTTGTTGCTGCTCTGCAAGATGCTTGCAATTTGCTTCGCGTTGTCGAATTCTCTCAGATCGACGTAAGATCTGCTCTTCTTGATCGAGTCACCAATCAGCTCGGCGGATCGTGCCTCACCCTGTGCCCTCACAACTGTAGCCTGCTTCTCTTGCCGCGCCTTGTCAACAACGAAGGCTGCGCGCTGGGCTTCTTGCTGCGCGACTTGCTTGGCTTCGACTGCGGCGGTGAATTCGGGGGAGAAAGAGAGTTGCTGATTCTCATTGTCAGCATCCAACCCCCCTTCAAACGTGTAATGCAGGTGAACTTACGGTTAGTGAAACATCGTCGACCATGATATTGAACCTCGCCGCCCGTCGTACTAGGTTGTCTCGCACCAGCTTCGACACGTTTTCTCTCTGCGTAATCAACTGACTGGCGTTGAACTGCGCGACCACGCTCTTCAGCACCTCGTTCACAATGCTGGGCAGCACCCTCTCGTCATAGTCCTGGCCTAACGTCCGGTAAATCTGCGGGAGCGCATCCACGCGCGGTCTGCTGAGGACACGGCAGGTAATGTTCACCATCTGCAAATCTTTTGTGCCGGTGAGGGAAGGGATGCTGCGGGGTTTGGCGCGAACGTCGTAATCGATGGGGGTTTCGAGCCATGGTAGGCGCAGGTGGGTGCCTTCGGCGTAGATCTCTTTCGAGACACCGCCAAGGCGGGTGTACTTGATAGCGCGGTGACCTCCGTCGACTGCGATATGTGTCAATGATGCCCCTACCGTGCTTGGTGTTGCAGCATGTAGCTCTTACCGTTGAAGAGGGCGTTGTTAAAGACCCATACGCCACCGATGCCTAGCAGCAGCAGACCTACACCTCCTAGAGCTCCTCTGGGACCTGGAGCGCCGCCACCGCCGCCAAATCTACCTGCACATCAGCATTATGCGCCTGGAGCTCCCACTCGACACTCTTTGTAGACGGGCCTACCTCTTTCCTTGCTGCTGCATGCGCTGCAAGTTCTTCTGCAGATTCGCCCACGCTTCCCTCGGATCGCTGCCCATCTTGACTATCTCTTCGCCTCCTCGGGGCTAACGTGTTCGTGTGGATGAGGTCGGTGGAAGTTGTTGTTTGCGCTGTAATGTTTCGATGACGATCACCACTTGATGTCGCCGCTGGCTTTGGTCCCTCGCGACCTTCGGACAAGCCAAGACCTGGAGCCGCCTGGGAGCTCATGCACGAACGCTCAGGCCACCGTTTGCGAACCGACATCGAGACGAAAGCTGGCCTCAGGCGTCACAACGGATTGGCACCTGCAGTGAAGAGGAGCTGACACGGGAAGAGATGCAATGGAACAGTTCGCATTGAGCGCTCAGCACGCCGGATCGATCAATCATATTCATTCCTTCCACTTCTCCGACTCGGCGATCGAGGTCGTCAAGGAGGTGAGACAGACGGTATTGATAATCATTGCTGGGTGGGCTGTCATCAGCACGGTAAAGACGATACGGGCCAGTTTCGAAGGGAGAAGGTAGTGAGGAGCATAGCAGGACTGCTGTGACAGCGGCAAAACGCATAGTCACAGAGTCACAGCGATTTCTTCGAGTAAACGTCCTTACGCCCGATACTTTCCACCTGACAAGTAACGATTGCACGACACCCAGCATGCAGTCGCGCTACATGTCACAGCCTCTGAGCTGGCTCCTCTTCGCTACCGCGACCTCTGCCCAAATCATCGACCAGCTTTCATTCGGCCAGAGCCAACCTCTATCGCGAGATGGCCGCGCTCTACCCAACTGGCAGATATCGGGCGAGAACCATCAGCCACAACTACTCAGCGATAAGGTTATCCTCACGCCGCCAGTGCCCGGTAACGCAAGAGGCGCATTATGGTCTGAGAATGGTAACCCCAACAACGAATGGGTAGCCGAGTTCGAATTTCGAGCGAGCGGACAGGACATGGGCACTGGCAACCTGAACGTTTGGTTTGCCAAAGAGAAGAGTGTCATCGGCCTCAACAGCGTATACACCGTCGAGAACTTTGATGGTCTGGCCATAGTCATCGACCAGTATGGCAGCACGGGAGGCAAGGTGCGAGGATTCCTGAACGACGGCAGTCAGAACTTCAAAGCACAGTCTGCCCTCGAAAGCTTGGCGTTTGGGCATTGCGACTACAGTTACCGCAACCTTGGCCGCACGAGCAAGGTCAAGATCGTAAACCAGAACGGCCTGGGAGTGTACGTCGATGATAGGGAGTGCTTCAAGACCGACCACATCTCACTGCCCTCCAACTACTTCTTCGGCCTGACGGCTGCTACATCGGATAATCCAGACTCGTTCGAGGTCTCTAAATTTGTTGTCTCAGGCGCCGGAGGCTCGCAGCAGCAAGCGTACCAGCCACCCCAACAGCAAGCCGTCGGTGGCGACCGTCCCACGCCTCAGAAGCTGGACCGCTTTCCGGGTTCGCCCGAAGCTCTGCCCGACCGCAGCGCAGACGAGATGACCAACCAGAACGAGCAATTTGCCGACCTTCACAATCGGCTCCAGGGAATGACGCACCAAGTAGCGAACGTCTTTGCCGAGTTTGACACCTTGAGCCGGAAGATGGAGGAGAGGCATAATCAGATGATGGGCGCTCTTGGCTCTATTCAAGCCGGCAGTGGAGGAGGGCAAGGAGGTAGTGCTGTCGGTTCGATCGAGAAGGATCTTCTTCAAGAACTGAAAAGGAAGATCGACGGCGTTGAGAAGGTGGTACAGCAAGTCCAGCGGGATGTCGAGAGCAAGGACTACCGGCAACACATGAGTGATCTGCAGAAGGCCGTCGATAATGTCAAAGGCAGCATTACCGACCACCTGCCCCATACCATGGGAGAGCGTAAGTTCCAGACCTTACCTCGCTTCTGGCGTAATACAGATGACTGACTTTTTCGCTCCAGTGATATCCGCGTCCGCGCCGAAGATGGGTATGTTCGTCTTCATCATCGTAGCCGTGCAGGTCATGCTTGCCGGCGTGTACATCATCTACAAAAGACGACGGAACAGTATGCCGAAGAAGTACTTGTAGCCGGTTCTTCCCGATGCGAGTCTGGATCCGGACGATTTGGGGGTCAGGTCATGTATGTACGTGCACATGTGTTCATGGATGTACACTAGGATTGGCATAGCAGGGCGTTGATAGCGGTTTGAGACGGGAGGAGGCTTATACTGTGCATACCTTACGTAGCCTGTATTCAATGTCGCTTCCGGTTCTTTCTTCACCTGGTGAGGCGTTGAAGAGGGGAGAACTGAGCGCAATCAATGCTAGCGTGTTGGTATCAAGATCACGATGAAAGCTATCGTCACTACCTGACGGTCCATTCTACCTATTGACGACGTTGCCAAAAGCTTGAGCACTTCACACTGAATCATCGTACGCCGATCTTGTTCAGGGGAAGAGTAAGTTAGCCACGTATTGCCAGGATCAACCGCCGAACATGCACGTGTACACGTAGTGACACGCAGTGTGATGAAGGTCGAGATGTGTACAAGCCAAGTGAATATAACGCTATTGCAAGGCCACAGCCCTTAATAATGCAGCTGCCGTATTGCTTGCATTCGAAGTCAATTATGCGGGGAAGTCCATGTACCGTGTGTACCTAAGTCGACGAACGAGAACGACTTTCACCGAGCCACCGTAGTGTCACCTTAGCACGACTCGCACAGTTCGCCCTGGTCCTTGGCAAGCATCAGCAGGGTCGTTTCCTGTTGTAACGCGGTAGGCGCTGCGAACCTGCCGTGACCACTACGGCAGTCCACGTGTCAGAGGACCAGCGTTTACATAATATGGTATTGGAGGACTGTGGTGAGACTTTGCAGGCCGAAGCTGCTCTGGCCATGCGTCGACGGGTCGGCCGTTTGTCTCGACCTGAAGATCATCCGCTGTCATATGCGCCTTTACGGCTTTACCACCGCCCGCACTCGTCGGCGTGACGGCCAGCCCACCGCACCCGCTGCAGGTAAAAACCAGCTGTAGGCGTCAGGCCTGCACTGGCCCTGCAGCAGCGAAGTCGGTGTCGGCGGGCACTGGAGCATGACGAGGTCTGGAAGCAGGGTCCATGCAAGACGACAAGACTAGTCCGTGAATGGCCAAAGCGACGCGTCCATCGCGTCTCGCACGCGTTTAGTGCTGCTGGGTAGCGGACGGCGAAAAAGCGACGGCGGTGGGATGAAGCAGAGCTACTCCAGTCCCCAGCAGCACAAATAGAAGACGCCTCCGCAGCTAGCAGGCCTCGTCAATGCCCCATCTTGACGCAGCGCATGAGCTACTGCGGCGGAGAAGCGGTGGAATGGAGCAGCTGCGTTGCCAGACCCAATAGCTACATCTCGTACATGCCAATAATGGACCACGTTGAACCAATTGACATGGCGTTATTGAAGCTGCTTGCGCGCCAAGCTGACTGACCGCTTTGCAGTGTGCAGTGTGCAGTGTGCAGCGGCAGTGTGGATGGTTTGGGCCGCGCTCGTTCTCGCATGCTGTGCTTCGCCGTCGTTTGCCCCCCAGGTCATGTAGGCGGGAACGGCTTGATTTTCCGTCATCCTCGACGAGGCATGCAATACCAGACGTGACTATCGTGAAAGGGGCACTGCCTACCTGCCTTCCTTGCCTATAGGTAGGAAGATAGTGTTCAGGCTCCTGAAATCCCGCATCATCGCGCACAAATGTTCCCCAGGCCTTCCAACCTTCGATGCCATCGTGCTGGACAAGACAGGAATGGTCGGCTGACCGTTTGGTCTGTGCTCTTTGAACCGACCAGTGAAACGGCTGTTTAGCGCTTTCAGCGGGGCCACGCTAGCTAGACGAGGGCCCGCCCGCGCTGCCCTTCCGAACCCACTTCCATTCCCACACCGTCCGACCGTCTTGATCCTTTGCGACACGATCGACCGCCTTCGACCGTCGTCGACCACCACCACGCTGCCCGCCCGCTGCTGTTGTCCGCTCTCGTTGCGAGCGCAACGTTGATCTAACGTTAGTCGCAGCAGTGACAACGCTTCCCTCCACCGACCACGCGCGCGTCGCCTCGAGCGCGACCAGACCGCGACCGCGATCCGCAAGCCGACCGCAAATCGCGCGCGCGCGTAATCGATCAAGCTTGCAAGCAAGAGAACACCATATCCTAAGTATACGTATGCATTACTCTTCGCTGCGAACGTCGGCGCGCATCGTCCACTGTATACAATTCCTGACGCGACAATAGTACGCGCCCATCGTGGTGCCAGGCGCCAAAATGCCGCCGAACGGGCATCGCCCGTCTCTCTCCATTACCCTTCCCTCAAGCTTTGAGTTTCACTACACCGATGGCCAGCTCCCCAAGACTCCAGATCAGGTGCTGGGAGAACACACACCCATGAACCCACCACCTCCACCCCGCCAGAACGGTTTCAAAGTCCGCCGTCGTCGCACTGCGGCATCCACGACTGAAGAGCAGGATACGGTCCTTCCTGACACCGTCATCCCGACAATCGAGATGTCGGAGGCTACGTCTGGAGGGACGAGTCCGATCGTGCAGGTCCCAGAACCTTCGAACGACCTGCTAGCGCCACTGCCGGCAATGGTGCAGCGTCTGGTGACCCCGCCCAAGACGCCTGCTCATCGTGTATATCCAAGCTTCGTCTCGTCTGGCGAGAGTTCGGACGATGAGTGGGGCCTTGTACATGACATGAACAAGCCTGGCTACGAGCGCTCCGGTAGCATCGGCTCCTCGTTCTCCGACTCGAGTGTGTCGTCCGCCGGCAGCTCTGCCTACTCGGCACCCAACAACTACGGTAGCCCCGGCCTTGAGACAACCGACCCTTTCTGGGAAGAGACTCGTGCGGGGGGAGAGTGGGATCCTATCAGCTCGCCTAATCCGCACAGCAGCTCTCCAGTCAAGAAGAGAGCCAAGACGCGCCGCCACGCGAAGTTGAGTCAAGAAATGGAGGATCACCTGCGTGAGACTTATGCTCGGAAGATCGGTGACCCGCGAGTCACCCCGTTCAAGATGCTCCCGGGGAGTGTTCCGCCACTTGGTCTCTGCACTCGCGTCGCTCTAGAGGCTAAGTGCTCCTGGAATAAGCAAGCCCGCAGGGCCAATCGTGCCAACCACCAAAACGCTGATGCCATGATGACATCCCGCGAAGGCTCTTCCAACTCCGGCCGTCCGAAGGACGAGATCAAGCAGCAGAAGTGGCCGAAAACGGATACCGCCACTCGCCGCAGTCTTAGGAAGCTGTGCAGGCGTGACTCGTCGATGCCAGCTCACTACCAGAGGCTGCTCCGCACGCGTAGCCCATCTCCATTCGCCTCGTCGAGCTCCATGGGTGACAAAGTAGAAGCCCCACTTCCTGGAACGCAAACGCCGCCAAAGGTGTCCTCTCCCATGGATCAAGCATCTTCTATGCAGCCAGAGGGCTCGCTCGCTCAGCTAGAGAGTGATGAGACTCCAGCCCAGCAGCCGCGTCCGCAGTCACAGCGTTCTGCGCGACCGCCAGGCTGGTTTAATCGCATCTCGCGTTCTCACGCCCATCAGAAGAGCCGTTCTCTGCAGTCTGGTCTGAGTCTGGACATGGATGCACCGGGAAGCCTCGCATTGCCCTTTGATGACGTCGCCAGTCGCTCTCATATGCTCAATAGTATGAGCACTACCAAGTCGCTCGGCCGCACTGCATTCGGCAAAGGCCCATCTCTCGATGCACCAGTCGAGCTCTCAGGGGCTCCGACCATGCCACGCACATCTCTGAAGCGTCGTTTCAAGGCCGACGAGGACAAGCCGAAGCGTGCTACGTTGGACGGTGTCTTTGGTTCGCTACAGGTGAACTCCCACGTGGCGCCCAATCTGCAATTCACCTCGGATGACAATCGCGCAACGGACAACCTCGCCGCGCTATTGGCCACCCCTGCCAGCACTGTGGATCACGAGATGAGCGAGGCTTCTGCGGTCCCCGAACCGGCTGATCGCGAGCCGTCCGTTGGTCGCGGTATGCCTCGCCGGTTTGCCGAGCCCTCTCGTCGCACTATGCCGCGCCGTCTCCCCGAGCCTCTCGGTCACAGTATGCCGCACCGTGCCGCCGGGCCTGTCAGACTCGGCTCACCCTTCCAACAGCCAGCCCGGCAGGTCAACACGTTTCCGCGCAACTTCGAGCCCACGCCTTCCAACCCGCAACCGTTTCGCGCGGCTCTGCTCCAACTCGTCCCCAAATCCGGGTACTCATCCAGTCCGGCCGGGTCAGTTGACCCGTTCTTCTAGACAGTGCCCACTGTCTGCCACGGAAGACGACACATGAACATGACTGCACACGACCATGAAAGCATTTTAACAGCATCGATACCCGTCGGCCGCCTTTTTCCGACTTCACTTTACTTCTCGCAGAGCTTGCTGGGCTCTGCATATGCAAAAAGCTTTTCGTCATTTACCAAAAGGGTCGCTTCACAGTGGCTCGATCGGCTTCTCCTTTCGACATCTCGCCGCCGAGGCTAATCATCTTGAACGGGAGATATCCGAGCTTTTCACAAGCTCATGTATGTACAACGAAGATTATGAGCACACGTAGAAACGCGGTTTCGGCGCTGGGCTCGGGTGGGTGGGTGGGTGGGGTTTCTTATGGGTTTCTTATGGGCTTTTTACGTTATCATTCATGGAATGCTCGACGCTTAGCTAGTGCTTTTTCAGAAGCTACACCGCAAGAGCATTCACTCAGTCCATGTGCTCCATGTCATCCTATCACTTCAGCCGTATGCACATGTTCTTTCCGTGCGCTCGCTCATGTGACTCTTGTGATCGGTGACATTGAAGTTGCGTTTTGCCCCTCGGCAACTTCCGAGACAACCACGTCCCCTACCTTGCCTCCTGAGCCCAGATCAATTGCTTCACAATATTGTAAACAATCGGAAGAGGCACCTACTTCGCAGCAAGATAATGCAAGTCGCCGACAAGGACGCGAAAAACAATGTCCGCTTGCAGCCCACAAAGCTGCTTGAGCTTCCCAGCTCGCTACGAGCCATCTCGCTGAACTGCTGGGGTCTGAAGTTCCTCTCCAAACATCGCAACGAACGCCTTACGGAGATTGGCCGCCAATTAGCCCAGGCATCACCAGAACCGTCAATCGTCGGCCTGCAAGAATGCTGGACCCAGCAGGACTATCTCGCTATTCGCGAACTGACTAAACATGTCCTACCTTACGGCAAATTCTACTGGAGCGGGATTTTCGGTGGCGGCCTGGCTATCCTTTCCAAATGGCCCATCGAAGAGAGCAGTATGTACCGCTACCCTCTTAACGGTAGGCCTGCTGCCTTCTTTAGAGGCGATTGGTATGTTGGCAAGGGCGTAGCATCCGCACGGATCCGCATTGGGCCAGCCCGGAAGGACGTTGTCGAGGTCTTCTGTACACATCTTCACGCACCGTATGAGAGAGAGCCGAACGACAGCTATATCTGTCATCGGACGGCGCAGGCGTGGGAGATTGCTAAGATGATGCGGCATGCTGCTGAGCGAGGTCATATGGTTCTGGGGCTCGGCGATTTCAACATGATTCCGCTGAGTTTGGCACATCGGATTATTGAAGCACATGCGCCCGTCAAGGATATCTGGCGTTTGGTGAGGCCCGATTCGGCCATTGGCGCCGCGCAGAACCCGGTCGAGAAGGCGAGAGGCAAGCCTATCCCGACCGCTGAACAGTGTCTAGTCGAACATGGCACGACCTGCGATAGCAAGTTTAACACGTGGCGCTGGAGCAAGCAGATGCGGAAAGCGCTTGAACGAGGCAAAGACAGTGAGGTCGACCCTTCCACCCCGGACTTAAGGGCGAAGCGATTGGACTACATCTTCTTCGTTAGCCAGGCCAATCACGCCTGGGACGTCGAGGACGTCCGGGTCGGTATGACAATGCGGCACCCGACGCTCCGCTGCTCGCTAAGCGATCACTTCTCCATCGAAACGACACTCGTGAGGCAAACGACACTAGCTGACGTCGACGGCGAAGTCAACACCCTTTCCTTCCTCCCTGTGGACACCTACGACGAGATTCTCGCCATGATCGCCAAATACGACATTCGCGAGCGCCGGCAGCGCAAACAGCGACTCGCGCATTTCGTAGCTGAGATCGGGATTTCCATTGGCTGTTTAATCGCGGTGTGGTGGTCGCCGCGGAATTTTGTGGCTTTCATCCTTATGTTGGTCAGTACCCTTGGGCTTAGTGCTGGGGTGATTGATGGGTTGATGGGAGGTTTGTTTGTGGGGAGTGAGATCCGGGCGTTGAAGGAGTTTGAGTTTGAGATTAGGAATACGAGGGAGTTGGCTGTGAGGGCGGCAGAGGGTGGATGAAAAGGGGGGGGGGGGGGGGGGGGAAGATAGAGGTGGGCTTTGGGGGTGGCTGCCAGATCGAAGTTAAGACAACCCAGGCGTCTTGGGAGGACGTAGCTGGCACTGGTGGTATTGTACAAGTTTGCAGAAAGGAACGGACGGGGCCAGTATGGCATTGATATGTAACATACTACTAACCAGCTCAGTCGTAGCCACTCTGAGAATCAAGGCCAGAGGTCTAGACGCTCGAAGCTAACATAGACGTGACCTTCCCCAATCATCTCACCATCCACAAATCCAATCGGTACATCCGTCGCATGAGCCTTTTTAGCGACTTGATTCCCTCATGCTTCAGAGGAAGCTCATGCTTCAGAGGAAGCTCATGCTGTCGCTCTGGAATAGCACTGGCACCGGCTAAGTACGCAGTCGCAAAGTCTATGCTGCCTGCTAAGGGCCGCTGACGGTGTACCGCGAATCGCTGATCACGTACGTCTTGGTCCTTAAGCAATGAGAAGTAGCAGAGTAAGTGTCCTACGCCATGACGCACCATGACGCTCTGGGATCCTTGTGACTCTACCACTTGCATGAGATTTACGCTGGGTCCTTTCGAATGTTGTTTACAGTGCATTTTTTCACGGAACTTGAAACCGCAGACCCAGCGTCGAAGTGAACTACGAGCAATGCAACCTCCGGGTATCATCCCGTAATCCATATAACGCCTCCAGCGCCACGCTCAGCTTTAAAACCTCCCGGAAGCATGCTCGCTCCGAAGCTTTTTCCCCACGAACGCCAGCTACCAAGACCACTCGTTCTCAGGAATTCATCTTCGGCTTGGACTTTGCCTCCTTCTTCTTCTTGGCCTCCTCCTTCTTCGCCTTCTTATTCGCCTCGAGCTTCTCCTCGTTCTTCCTCTTCAGACTCGCCTTCTCCTCTTCGGTCTTCTCCTTGGGCTTGAAGAAGCCTTCCAGCCGACTCTGCTGGCTCGACTTGAGGTTCTTCGACAGCCGCGCCGCCCCAGACCTTACCCTGTCCTCGTTGAAGCCCTTATCCTCGACAAGATACTTCACCAACGCCTCTACGTCAGGCGCCTCCCATTTGAAGTCACATTCGGGATCCTCTGCCTTCCGTACGTCGGGTTCCTGGAACAGGATGCGGGCGTCCTGGTATGGCCAGTCCTCTGGGAAAGTGAATTTGTTCGTCTTCTCGTTGTTTTCCACTACGCCTTCGAGCGTCTTGTGTTCCCTAATCAAGTTCAGCGCGACTTTTGGGCCAATACCCTTGACTGGGTCGACGTAGTCACAGCCGAGAAGGATGCAAAGGTCGATGAATTGATTGAGATCCATCTCGAGGTTCTCGAGGACGGCATCAAGGTGGATCTCCTGAATGGGCTCCTTGCGTTGCTCAGAAAAGGTGAGCTTGCGCAGCAGGACTGGTGAGTTGAAGGTAAGCGTGTCCATGTCCTCGGAAGCTGCGGCATAGACCTTGCCTGCTCTGGCCAAGACCGCGCATTGCGCTTCGGCTTCTGTCGGCGCGATGATGTATGGCACCCCCATCAACTTGAGCAGCTTCTGCGCTTCCGCGTTGTGCTCCCTTGTCACCCTAACAGTCCGTCTGCTGAACTTCTCAACCTCCTCGGCCGTACCCGTCTCTTTGGCCTCTTCATGACTCTCCTGCGCTTCACTCTTCCTCGCAAAACGTTTGGCAAGCTCTCCGCTCTTCAGCTTCGGTGGCGCTCCGTCGAACACATAGAGCGGCTTGATGCCGTTGTCGACAATGCGTAGTGTGCGGTAGAAGAGGCCCATCAAATGGGACGTTGTCTCACCCGTGTCCGACATGAGCTGTTGGCCATCGCTACGGACGGCGACCAGGAAGGAGTATAGAGACATGGAGGCATCGATGGCGACTTTGCGGCCGAATTGGTTCTTGATCTCGCCCTCCTTGATGGCTTCTGGGCAATTCTCCTTGAGCCTGTCATGTCGTTACTTCCAGAGCGTCTTCCCATACGGTCAGCTGACTTACAACTGGTAGAGGTGCTTGATACCCATTTTGGCGGGCTCCTCGTGTGGTCTTGCTAGTTGAAGAAAGTGTGTCGTGGTGAAGTTGAGCGCGCAACATCCATGTACGCGTTTTCGCGAACCGTTCGTGCTTCGTGACGCGGGGCATGACGTCGAATAAGAAGTAGTCGGTCGCTTACTGAAGCCACTCGACGGATTAATCAATTTACGTCGGGACCGCACACGAACTTGACGAGTGGGTCGACAACTGCTTAGGCGGGGCACAACAATTTCTAGCTTTGGACAGTCACGATCAGTTAAAGCTGCTCTGCATTCGAAGGGCAGTTCAAGCCGCTTGGCCGCGCAGGAACATTCCTATTACCTCGGCGCTTGAACCGGCTTTCGGATATGTTAGACCTCATTGAATGACATTTAGACGCTGCAAACCCGTACGCATCAGTTTAGACTCTGACCTTTCCTCTTAACGTACACCTCAAGCGTAGGTACAGATTCTTGGCTCTTCCTCTCCGTTGTGTCACCTATACATAATGTTCAAAGCAGTCACCTGCCGGGCCGCAAGGCAACTCATTCAGCCTTCCCAGACAGCATGCATAGGCCGTCGGTATGCGCATGCACCTGCACAATTCGACTGGAAAGATCCTCTGGGCGCAAGCAATCTATACACCGATGAAGAGCTAGCAATAGCTGAGACGGCGGAGTCATACTGTCAGGAGCGAATGCTTCCACGGGTCCTTGGTGTGCGAACCTCGACCATGTCGTCATTCTGTCAACCTAGCTAATTATTACTTTAGACGCCTACCGGAAGGAAGACTATGATAGGAAGATCCTAGAAGAGATGGGTGAGCTGGGCCTGCTTGGGGCCACGATCAAAGGGTACGAGTGCGCAGGCGTCTCATCCGTCGCCTCGGGCCTCATCACCAGAGCGGTCGAACGAGTAGACTCTGGCTACCGGTCTGGCATGTCAGTCCAGTCGTCGCTAGCTATGGGAGGAATAGAAGAGTTCGGGACAGAGGAGCAGAAGGAGAAGTTCCTGCCCGCCATGGCAAAGGGCAAAATGCTAGGATGCTTTGGCCTGACGGAGCCGAACCATGGCAGTGATCCCGGGTCAATGGAGAGCACGGCGAAGCCTCATCCCACCAAGGAGGGCTACTACAGTCTCTCGGGTTCCAAGACTTGGATCACCAATAGCCCGATAGCCGATGTCCTCCTTGTCTGGGCCAAACTTCAGGAAACTGGCAAGATCCGTGGCTTCCTCATCGAGCGCTCGCAATGCCCGCCAGGTACCCTTGAGACGCCGAAGCTGAGCGACAAGAACGGACTTCGCGCTTCGTTGACTGGCATGATCCAGATGGACGAACTGCCTGTACCGAAAGCCATGATGTTCCCCGAAGTCGAAGGTCTCCGAGGCCCGTTCTCCTGCTTGAACAGCGCTAGATATGGCATTGCATGGGGCACAATTGGTGCTCTCGAAGACTGTATTGCTCGGACGCGCGAATACGCTCTCGAGCGAAAGCAGTTCAAGGGCAACCCTCTTGCCAAGTACCAACTCGTGCAGAAGAAACTCTCGGACGCCACCACCGACGCTGCCTATGGCATTCTTGCCGCCTACCAAGTCGGCCGCCTAAAGGATGAGGGCAAGGCGGCGCCGGAGATGATCTCCATGATCAAGCGCCAGAATTGTGATCGGGCATTGGTCAACGCGCGAGTGCTGCAAGAGGTTTTTGGTGGGAACGCGGTAAGCGATGAGTACCATATCGGTCGGCATGTGGCGAACCTGTTCGTCACACAAACTTATGAGGGCCAGAGTGACATTCACGGTAAGTCTGATCTCAAGCCAAATCTTTGTGAACGTCAATGCTGACGGTCCTACAGCCTTGATCCTCGGACGTGCCATCACCGGTATTCAGGCCTTCTGCTAGACCAACAGACAGAAAAGAAATCGAAAGAGGGTGCAAATCTAACGAGGGCGCATGAGAAGTTGATAGGGCAAATACAAGCATGGCGTTCTGACTGTCTTCAGCGCTTGTAAGGTGGTAAATGTGTACCTACCATATAGGTGTGTCTCCCTCGCTCGTGCTCCGCCATGACGGTTACCGCAGTGAACCTAGCCCGTTGGCAGTGCACGCGCCGCTTTAGCCGCGCTGCAGGTGTTCAGCAGGCGTCCCTGCGTTCTGCAGCGTATCGAAGTATGTGTCACGGTGAAGGCGTCATACTTTCCGTCGCCTTCTGCCTTGCAAGTCACATGCACTGGTGTTCTGCAATTGCAATCCATCTGCCGACAATAGACTCGCGTGTGGTTCTTTGGGCCTCTGTCGCGTAAAGTCCGGATACAGCGGGAGTAGCCGAGCAGCCACTCATACGTCACGTCTAGCCCGCCCACCGAGCCTTTGAGTGACTGAGACTTGCCTCACCAACACCAACACACCAACACCACCCTCGCGGATCACTGACAAGACTAAACCACCCTCACGACTGCGAACATCAGGTCCCGACTTCACTGCGAGTCTATCGTGCCCTCACATACACACACACACGATGGTGAGTGATACCGCCTCCACAACGTCAGGCTTTTGCTAACAATCTTGTAGGCTTTGAAGCGTATGCCTGCCCCTTCTCTGCCGCCACCTGCGGTGCGAATACTGATTTTCTCTAGGCATCAACAAGGAGTTGACCGACCTGGGTCGCGACCCGCCCTCATCCTGCTCTGCCGGCCCTATAGGCGATGACCTCGTGAGTCCCTTCCCCATCCGCCAACCCCACTACCGCCCCTCCATGCACTTTCGACCGCTACATGACAGCGAACCTTCATGTCGCGCGGCTATAGGGATGGAAGAGCATACGCTGAGAATGTTTGGATGTAGTTCCACTGGCAAGCCACAATCATGGGTCCGGGCGACTCACCATACTCCGGCGGTGTCTTCTTCCTCGCAATCCACTTCCCCACCGACTACCCTTTTAAGCCGCCAAAGGTCAACTTTACGACCCGCATCTACCACCCGAACATCAACAGCAACGGCTCCATCTGCCTCGACATATTGAGGGACCAGTGGAGCCCGGCGCTTACGATCTCGAAAGGTAAGACAGTATCAGTTCGAAAGGGATGGGCAAGGCCAAGTACTGACAGACATTGATGTAGTGCTACTCTCGATCTGCTCTATGCTCACAGACCCGAACCCAGATGACCCGCTGGTGCCGGAGATTGCACATGTCTACAAGACCGACCGCTCGCGGTACGAGGCCACGGCGCGGGAGTGGACAAGGAAGTATGCAATCTAGAGGAGCAAAGCAGGACAGGAGTACGGCATGGGCTATGAGGGAGTGCCGTGGTGGTGAGCGCCGGCTTCCGCCGCGTGGCGACAATGACACAGCAAGCTGCGGCTAGCATATGAACGGATGGCTTTACTTCGGCTTTGCGATGGCCGCTGGCATAGGATGGTATTTCTACCCTTCATGCTGCGATAACATGGGCGCGCGTTAGGCGTGAACTTGCTCTTTGAGTGCTTCTTGAAATCCTTTGCGTCCGCATCCCATCTTACCTGCTTGCGTGTCAATTCGCCGCCCTCCCGGAAGCGGGAACCCCTATCCTTTCTGAACAAGTCACTTGTCTTGTCGTTTCTTCATGCCACTACGTGCTCACACGACTCCTCTCTGACTTCACTGAGGGCTCACGGACCAAGAATCAGTGTATGGCGAAAAAGGATTGTAGTACATACACCTGGAGAGAAATGACTTGCTTGGCTGACAGACGCAGATCTCGAGCGACACTGGGCCCACAGGTCATGTCGCCGTAGATCTGCTGGAGACGGTAGGTCCGTATGAGCCACGGAGAGCCCAGTACCCAAAGGGTCGACTCCCACGAGCGACCTCTTTTCTTTCCTACAGGTCATGGATCATATGATTTCAACACTTCTGTTGCCTCGTACAGAGGCGAGTCGTGATCTCAACTCCTAAAGTGACGGGCACTCAAAGAGCTGGATGGAGTGGGAACGAAGGAGCATGGGCTTGGGAAAAGTCAACCTTGAAGGCGCGGAAATACATGTGGCACGCGTCGTTCGTTCACAAGGACGCAAAGAACCGAAGCAGCCGTGTGAGACGACTGATTTCGCTACTAGAAGCCCTCATCATGCATTGCAGCGTCCTGTCTCAATTCTGAACAAGCGAAAGCACATACCGAGCGAGCAGCTCTATAGTTCTCCTTCAGCGTCCTCTCAAGCCCAAGACTAATGTGTCTCTTTTCTTGGGCTGGAGCGGCTCTGGAACAAGCTATTCAGACCAATTACTTTCCTATGCCTCTCGATACAGCTAAGTCTACCAGCATAATGGCGATGTGAGTCTGGACAGGCGTTGGCGATGAAGCCGTAGCTTGACTCTAGCGCCGTAAAGACCGAGCCGTTTCAATGTCAACAACTGTCTCTCAATAACACGTTGGCACCGTTGTCAGCCAGATACATGTACGAATTATTAGATGCCGGTGGGAGACAGCGACGATAAGTGGCGTCAAATCTGTAGTGAAGTTCGGCTAGCGCGAAGCCCAGAATAGGAGGGAGGCTCGGAACGCAAGGCAGATCTGCGTCTAGCTCGGCGCTTGCGGTCCCAGAAGCTCGGGAGTTCAGGGCACCTAGGCACATGAAGGCAAGGTACAGTACCTACTTTACCTAGGCACATGTTTTCCAACCAAAAGCAGCCCAATGCTTCCATCACCTCCCTCCCCACTCTCGCCCACCATCCACCCTACCCTCTTCATGTCCTCGTGACGGCACACCCGTTTGCGTAGGTCTTCGCTTCCAGCGATGTCCACTCGTTCCGCCCTCTCCCTTCTCCTCCTCGCCGCGCTCTACGCCTCTCTAGTCCTCGCGCAGCAAGACACCTCGATCGTCTACCCTACGACCGCCGCCGCAACCGCAACTCCCTTACCTTCTGCGCACGGCTACACCTACGCCGGCTGCTACAATGAGACCACTCGGATCAAGAACGCAGGCGGCGTGAGGGCATTGCCGGACATGTCCGTACGTAAAACAGCAGCTCTCGCACATTTCAACGAGACGAAAGGGAAAGACGGAAAGCTGACGCAGAGTACACAAAGTCCGCCAACAACACCATGACCGTCTCCTCTTGTCTCGACTTCTGCGCCCAAGGCAACAACGGCACAACCATGAACTACGCCGGCATCGAATACGGCCGAGAATGTAAGTCTCTGGTGCGCTTGCATATTCCAACCGAACCGAGAGCCCACCTACCTAGCCACGCGCAAAGGGGGCTCACAGGCAAACCTGAGCTGACTGGGAGGGATGTTGTCACGACGCATTAGGCTACTGCGGACAGTACCTCAGCGCGCTTTCGGAAGAAATCGACGCCCCAGCGCACTGCGTGTACGCGTGCAACGGTAACGCGTCCGAAGTCTGCGGCGGGCAGCTAGCCATTACATTGTATAACCTCACGGATGCCTCCAAGACCGGGACGGCCTGGAGCGTAGTTTCGGGCCAGCCAGCTTGGTATGGTTTCGCCGCTTTCGTCATGTTGGTTTTCGCGGCGATTCTGTGATGACGCTCTGCGCTTTTGGGCGGAGTTGGAGGAGTTTCAAAAGGGGAAAAGACGGCTTGGAAGGTCCTTGTTCTCATGGGCAAGGTTGGTTACTAGAAGAGCGCGGCATCAACGGAACGGGATATCCACTGCAATGTACAGTAACGAGATCTATGAAGCGACATTACCTGACAGAACAGCTTTCAAGCTTTTGGACTGATGTCTGAGCCCTGAATGATGAGAACAAACGGCATTAAAGTGCTATTCTAGGAGCGCGTCAAAGTACCTACCCGAACCGCTAAGGTGGGTGACAGCGAAGCCTCCAACAGCGGCTCCCATACCACCGCTCAGCCCTCCCAGACCGGCAGAATCGTTGGCCGACTGAAGCCACCTTTTTCCTTCCTCCCACCCTGGCCCAACACAACAGGCTTAGGTCTGCGGTAAGTATACCCAAAGAAAGCCCCTCTTTTTCTAATCTCCATCACTTTTCGCCCCACGGCTGGATCCCTCAATAACTTGTCCCTCGCCCGCTTTTTTTCCTTCTTGGGCTTCGACGCTGCCGCTGGGTCGGCGCCCCGCTTCTCGTCCACTTGCGCCACGCGCTCCGCTTTCCACGCTTCATATTCAGCACCAAAGTGGTCTTTAATCCGCTGCAGCTCCCCGTCCGAACAATCTTCAATCCCTAGCTCCCGCCTCTCGCGCGCCTGGTGCTCGGCTTTCCAGCGGTCAAAGTGCGCGCCCAGCATCGCTTTGGCGTGCTCCTCGTCAACGTCGCCTTCGAGTCCCAGCCGCTCCTGAATGCTGACGAAGCTCGACGAGTCGTCTGTGACAATGTCCTTTTCGTCCTCAAAGTACTTGGTAATGGACTGGTTCTCGCGCACGCGCGGGACGAACGGGGGTTGCATGAGATGCATCTGCGACCAGGGAATGCTGCGGAAGTACTGGTGCGTTTTAATTTCCTCGGCGCCGTTGGGGTAGACGTGGCGGGCTAGCGGACTCACGTTTTGGGCTGCGATGGAGAGGCGACGGCCGAGACCACGCTCCGTGTGTCGGTATTGCCGCGAGCTGAGACGGACTTCCTTATCCGTGAGGATGCCTTGCAAGAGGTCGATGACGGTGTCGGTTGGTGGCGGCAGCAGACGACGCTGGTCGGACGTCGGGCGCGACCACCGCTCGTGGTAGGGAAAGTGCAGCATGGCGCGGTGGTTGACGATGCTTTCCTTGGTCTTCTGCCGGTTCTCGCAGTAGAAAGGCGTGCGGCCGTAGAGGCATTCGTACAGGATGATGCCGATGCTCCACCAGTCGCAGCGCCCGTCGTACGGCTGGCCCATGATAACTTCGGGCGCCATGTACTGGCTGGTACCGACGACGCTTCTGGCGAGTTTGCGGCGCTCGGTGCGGTTCCGATAGTTCAGCAGGCCTTCCTTCTTCGCCACCTCTTCCGGGTCATGCTTTGGCTTGGGTTTGCCTTCCATGTGGACTTCTTCTTCCTCTTCTTCGCCTCTGGCAGCTAGCTCGTCTGCTATGTCCTGCTCGTCGCCATCGAGCTTGATTCCCAGCTTGTCCAAGAGGCTGTATCGTTGGTTCGAATAGTACGACTGGCTGTGCGCCCAGTGGCCATCGAAGGCCAGGCCAAAGTCGGAGATCTTGAGATGGCCTGAAGCGCTGATAAGAAAGTTGTCGGGCTTGATGTCCCGGTGGATCCACTTCATCTTGTGTGCCTCCTCAATGCAGAGTATCATCTCCGCCACGTACTACTTGGCGACGTCCTCCTCCAGCACATCTTCGCGTAGCAGCAAGCCCAAGAAGTCGCCGCCGATCATGTACTCCATCACGAGATACAGATTGGTGTTGTCTTGGAAACTGGCAATGAGCGGCACTACCCAACGTGAGCCTTCAGCGCCGACAAGGAAGTCACGCTCGGCGCGCAGATGGCCTTCCTGGCAGGCTCGTAACATTTCGGATTTGCGGATGACCTTCATGGCGAAGACGTCCGAAAGCGGCTTTCCAGGCGGCAGTGTACGTTTTGTGGTTCCATCCATATTGCTGATGCACGTTGTCGAAGCGTTCGAGGTCTTGCGCTCAGGACTACCACTGTCTTTCTTCTGGCCGAATTGGCCAGGACTGCCTCGCTCCGTCACTAGTCGGACGACACCGAAGCTGCCTTTGCCGAGGACACGGATGACGTCGAATCCGGCAATAGAGATGCCCTTGACCTTGTGACGGGCCATTGTCGTTGCTTTCAGCACACGCGATTGTCGGAGGTGGTCGCTCTCGGTCTGCAGCCATTGCTGTCGAGCTGCGACACGCTCGTCGTGCGACAGTCCTTTGTCGCACATAAGCTGCTCAAACCTCTTGCGCCGGATCTCGCGCGGTGAGGCTGGCTCCAGGAGCAGGTCGTTGAAGTGCGTCTCAAAGTATACCTTGGCAGCAGAGACAGACTCAATAGTGGCGACTGACGGCTGGGCCTCGACCGGGGCCTCCTGGACGGGAATCAGCAAGTAACGTCCAATGTCCTCCTCGATTGGCGGCAAGACATTGTCGTCTGCGCCACCAGAGATGCTCTTCGAGTTATTCTGGGCGTCTTCCGGCGTTGTGCGCTTGTAGCGTGATCCAGAGGAGCCAGGCGAGTTGAAGCTCGTGGCCGCTGTGGATGCAGTACCGGCCGGCGACCAGTTAGCATGGTTAGGCTTAGCGGTATACGAAGCGGTGGAGCTCGGGGTGCTAGGCGGAGCATTGGCGTCTTCGACTGTACGACTGGCGACCGCGTCCATGTTGGTGTTGATGTATGGCACGCTTGGCCGAGTCCGCGGGGTTGCACGGTGGACAACGGTCGACGTGCCGCCAGTACCATTCAGCTTGCTCTCGAGCGTAGCAATGCGCTCGGAAAGCTTAGAAGAGACTCGACTCGTGCGAGAGCTGTTAGATCCACGTGTCGGCGACTCTTGGTCTCCCTTCTCGCTGCATATCCCATCCAGCTGAGGCCGAGCTTGGTCTTCAAAGTGAACAGAGCGTCTGCGCAGAGGTGGCACTTGCAGCTGCTGGCTCTGGCTCCCAGAGGACGACGAGAACCTCGACTTGATCTTGCCTAGCTTCTTGTAGATGGCAGGGGGTGGCGGTGTGGCAACGCGGTGGTTTGGCAGTGCAGCACCGTCCATCGTCTCAGACATATGGGTTTCTTTGAATGTCAGCCAACTTCCTCGATATGTCATGGCTGAGTACCTACGTTGACGACCTCGTAGCTTGTGAACGAACTTGGAAGCTGAGCGTCGGATCTTCAGCAGACCAGATGGTATAGTTGGCGGGGCGGCAGGTAGCGGAGCTGGAATCTCGGAGGGCGGTATTGGCGTCTCTGGTGGACTCCCAACCAATGGTGATGATTGAGCAGACGGAGCAAGCTGGACAGGCGGCACGAGGGTAATCGGCGCGGATGGAGCGGCAGATGTCGATCGGTTGAAAAAGCGAGACCCAGAAAGCTTCCTTCTCAGGGGCCTGGAGAGGGTCTGTCCCGGTCGATCGGGGACAGCTCCAAGAGTCGAGCGGTTGAAGATGCGCGAGCGAGACTTTTTTCTCTGAAGCGGAGAAGTAAGGGGGTTGTCGGTGGCAATGCTTTGCTTGCTACCAAGAAGCGGCATGTTTCATGCCGGCGTTAGTAATGTGCAGAATGGATGCTGGGTGTAAGAGGGAGGAGACGGTAGCGGAAGAGGAGGAAGAAGAGACGGAGCCATGTGAGAGGGTGTTGAAAGGGTGTAGAGCCGTAGTCAGGAAATAGCGGGTATGTACTTGCCGTGCATCTCAGGTGGCAACTAATGGCAGCCACGAAGATGTCGGATGGAGGAGGTGCAGGCAGTCGCTGTCCATGGTCGCCCGGCCTAGCAGTACAGCTGGAGTGTACTACAGGTCGTATCTACCTGCCGCCGTGAGTGTGTCCACGGGCGATATCTCGTGGCGTCGGGTGTTGGCGTCTGGACATTCAGGGATGTATCACGAATGTCACTCCGAGTGCGCAAGAAATGATACCTAGGTAATGATGATAATGATGCCTGCAAGCCAATGGACAAGGCGAGAAAGGCATCTGGCGTCAGCTGCAAGACGCACGTGCAAGTGCATGCGCGCGGTCACGTGGCATTCCTCGAGGTTGCCTCTGCATCTGGCAAATTCAGTGGGCCCCTCGCCGCTGGTCGAATCTTCTTCGCAACCACCTCTATCTCTATCAACACAACAGCAACCACATCTACACCACGCCCGCAAGCATCCGACAACACACTACATTGCCGATACCTACCGACGAAGCCTTACCCAGACGACCGCAAGCGACTTCACCCGACCATCTACGACCACGCTCCGCCTTCGCAAAACCTCCATACGCCGCCTCAGCCATTCAGATCAGTAACCGTGGCAGCTCAACCCAATGGCCATGTTATATACCTCCAATTCGCGTAACAGTAGTAGTAATCACTACGGCCGTCTCGTGGCGAGCGAGTCGACCAGGCGCAGTAACACCCAGGCATCGGCCTACGCCGTCAACGCCGCCACCATGGCGCTGACGGGCTATCATTTCTCCACCCGCGGGGCAGGAGCATCGGGGTGGTAGGTCACTCTCTCACTCTACCTCCTACACTACCAATGAGCACACACGCTGACTCGTTTCATCACCTGTAGGTGGGTTTGAGGTCCCCTTGGTCGGGATCCCCTCACCGCCACCGTCTCCGAACGCCGCGCCCATAGGAGGTAGCGGCCATCGTCGCCCCGGGCTCCCAGCCCGTGTGCGCAGTGGGGACGCCGCGCATCATATCACGGAAGAGTGTGAGAGGCTCTTCTGCGAGACGCTGCAGACTGTATTCTTGGTCGAGAAGGATACCGGTCTGGAGAACTCGCTGGTGATGGATGCGCAAGAACGAGAAGAATCGAGGAACGATGACAACACGCGAAGCGACGACGGCGGGCACGGCATGGCGATACCGCAACAGACGCTCCTCAAGCACGCCTTGCCCACGCCTAGCCCGTCGCCGACGGATGCCATGTTATTTGCAAAGCCTTGCGGCCTGGTTAAGGACTTGATCGAAGTCTTCGACTACGCCGGCGGCCTGCAATTCCGAGGCTTCGTAGCAGAAAAGGACGACGAGCGCGCCCTTTTCGTCTTCTTCGACCAAAGCATAATCGGCGCGGACATGAAGCCTGGGTAAGTCAAACTAAACTCATCGGAATACCAAAAGCATCGATCGCTGACTCTAATGCTTCATGGTCCACAGCCTTATGGCCCTCCTCGAGCTCGCCGGCAGCGACTCCTTCCAATGCACCCAACTCATCGCCTGCGTAGACCGCACAGCCGCTGCCCCCGACGTCGCCGACACCACGCGCGATCTCGGCTGGGTGGGCTTCGAGCTGCTAACGCTCGACGCGTGGGCGGGTGGCGACGGCCGCCACCCACAGGGCTGCTGCATCAGCGACCGATGGATCTTCATGGGCATGGATATCTGATTTGTGTGAAGTTCCTGACCTGACTTCCTGTCCCAAAGAAAAAGAAACGGAAATCGTGTTGCTTCTTTGCTGCATCTGTGGAGTTGGAAGCTTTTGTCGAGTAGGGACGCTCTTGCTTCTGGGATTACGCACTCTAGTTCATTTGCCTCAAGCGTTTTACACAGGTAGTTAAGAGGTGCAATGGGCAATAGCATGACAATACGTTACCAACCTAAAGGTCCTTTGCAAACATTCGGAAAAGCAGGAGAACAGACGGGGAGACTTTCGGAGAAACTTTTCTTTGTTCGCGCGCACGCACACAACTACTACCCACGTCTTCATTCCCTCTCTCTATCTTATCAAATTCCCAGAAATAGCCCAGTTTCAAAAAAAGAGGGGGCAAGTCACCCTTCCTGCGACACATCACCCCATTCAGTGTCACAGTTCCTCTCTTCTCTCCCTCTCACCGCACCTCAGCATCTCCCTCCGCCCTCCCGAATCATCCATACCTGCTTGTCTGCTCTCAATTCCAAGGAACGCTCCCCCAGTCGTTATCAGAGCGCGATCTCTCGTGCTGACATGTATGCGGGCATGCGTGCCTACTACGAGCTTACGTCCTGTCGAAGCCAGCAAGCGTTCCAAGATGTCCAATAGTGATCAGAAGAGCGGCGAGAGGAAGGGGCGGGACCGTTCTCGTTGCTTTTCGGCCCCCCTTTTCCCGCTCCCGAACGCTGGCTGGGGCGCCTGTAGAAAGTGTAAAAAATCTCAAGAAAAAAGCCAAGACAACGCTCTTTATGTGTTTTGTGTGTGTGGATCTGTGTGTGTGTTTGGGTCATTCCGTTATGGGGCTTCGTAATTCCGTGAAGGCCGGGTCAAGTCGTGGTCGTGAATCGTAAAATGGTGGGGTTACTCGGGGCCGGAGCGCGAGAGAGAAAGTTTAAGTAGAGAGTGATGACAGATGAAAACGTCGTCTTCTCTTCGTAAAGGAGTTGGATCGGCATCGAATCCTGCGTCTCGCCGGCGCACAGTCGGGTCATATTCGAGTACGGCGAGCGAGCCGCTTATCGCCTCATGCCGCCTGCCTTGACGGTGTGAGGCTGGCTGATGGGTCGCATGGCGCCCGCGTCGGTGCGTTGGCGCTTCAAGCTCGCGTCACCGCTGGCGCTCAGCGGCCGTCCGTAAGGATCCTCCTGATCGTCTTCCCGGCCGCGTTTGTTCGAGGGTGGAGCGCCGTTCATGGATGGATACTGCTGGGGCTGGTAGGCGCTCGGCGCACCGTACGGATCCGTGCCATTCTGCTGAGCGCCAGCGCGAGTGTCGTTACTCATAACATAGTTGAGATTGCTGGAGGGCAGCTGAGAGGCCCGATGCGGCGTGCTGTAGCCGGTATACGTAGTGGTGGTCCGAGGAGTCGCACGGCCAGAGCCATTCTGATGCGGCGAGTGCGTCATCTCTGGCGAGATGTGGGCAGGATCAGAGTGCACCGGTCCTAGTGTGGAGTTAGGCTTGTAACTATACGAGGCCCGTCTGGCGCCATATGACGCACTACTGGTATGGGTATATTCACCCTCGTGTTCGCCATCGGCATCCTGCTGACCGCCGTAACCGTCGTGAGGCTTGCTGTCCGGGTGTTCGTTCTCGGCGCCAGCGCGAGCAGGCGGGCCCATCTCATGCTTCACAGTGCTCGGGCTGGACTGTACGCCGCCGTAGCGTGGCAGACCAGACTGCGAGTATTGGCTGTACGTAGGCTGAGAGTACATGGGCCTTGTGCTGTCGTACGGCTGGCTCGTCTGGTATTGCATGCCCTGAGTGGTACCAGGAGGAGTGGTAGCTGGAGACGTTGGTAGAGTTCTTGCGGACATGCCAGTGTCAATAGAAAGTGGCTGACCTGAGTTCATAGTCCCCGCGTGTCCGCCACTGTACTCGTAAGAGCTACCTGCATTGCCCATACCCATGGTCAGACTCGATGCACTAGCGGGCGGCGTTGGAAAGGTGTGCGCTCTGTCGAGGCCAGGCCTACCGGAAGCTGGATGAGGGGCAATGGAGTGTGGCGGCTGAGGCATGCTCGCGCTCATCGGATTAGACATCGAATGGTGGTGGGTGAGTGCAGGGGGCTGCGAGCCTTGTGGGGTTCTCATATAGTCGGGCTGATCCGGGCGACGGGCAGCCATGGCAGCATTTCCGATGCTTTGGCGCGCCTGGTTTGTGGGGTGATAGAGTAAAGCGCCGATGTTGTGCACGAAGAGAGGGTAGAGGTGCTCTGTGATCTTCTCCTTGTTCGCGAAGTCCAGCGCGCGGTCGAAGGGGATCCTGTCGTGCGATTAGCGATGAGGACAAAGATACCTCGTAACGTTTGACCTACCAGACACCCTTGAGGTGCATAGGTCCAATCTTCACCACGTGGCGCGTCTTCTCGCTCTTCAAGATACCATCGCGACGTCCACGCGTCATACCAGCGACGTTCAAGAGCTTCGTGCCATTGATCATGTGGTTGTCTTCACGCCTCGCAACACAGACCCCGTTCGCTTCGACCTGGAAGCACAGGCTGCCTTCATCTTCCCACAGCGTCGCCGTGACCCTCGGCTTCATGCCCGGTGGAGCAATCTGCCCCGTCGTATCAAACGCCCGCTCAAACTGCTGCCCATTACCAGGAGCCGGTTGACCCGCAGCACCCATCGTCGGCAGCGGTAGTTGCGATTGAGGCAGCATCTGACCGCCCATCGAGGCAGAGACGGGATGCCCAGCAGACATGGGAGGCATGGTAGTCGGATACGAGTAGCCGCCATAGCTCGAAGGCGCGTAGCTGTGCGAAGCAGGCTGCAGGGTCTGCGGCTGACCGTATCCGGAGTATTGACCCATGCTCGGTGCTGGCCCGGAAGGCGGAGGGTGAGACTGGCTCACGTCCATGTACGGCTGCGGTTGGTTCATGCTGCCGTAGTTGACCGGGTTGAGCGGATTGAGTTGGTACTGTGCGGGATGGTAGTGCGCCGGCGTCGATGCACTGGCGGAAGGGTAGGTGACTTGCTCCGGCGACGGAGTCTGAAGGGTGTGGGCCTTGTTGCCGTCGAGCGACGAAGCGTACGATGTGTTTGATTCGTGCGAGTGGTGCGCGACGGACGAGCCGCTGAAGGACCCAGCCCGAGGCGACGAGCCTATGGAGGACGCGCTCGTCTGCTGCTGAATATCTGCCGGGTATGGCGCAAACGGTGCGTGGCTCCACTGGCTGTCGTTTCCTCGAGCGTGGACCTGCGACAACGGTGGGAGCGCCAGCTTTACGGTTTGCGGGTGGAAGCTGGGAGAGGAGGGTGACTTCTGGTGTGAAGGTGAGGGCGGAGGTCGTTGGTGCGACTCCGCTCTTCAATCGTGAAGCAGTTGTTCAGCCGTGACCGTCGTAATGCCAAGTGCAGTGCTGGAAGGTCGTCTATTATGCCAGGAGCTAACGATGACGCCGCAAGCCAAACACTCGAGCAACAAACGCCAAAGTCGTCAATGCAGCACGCTTCGTCAAAGTCGTTAAAGGGTCGTTAAGGTCGTGAGTCGTGATCGATGGAGCCCATCCACTGATACTGTTAGTTACGGACCTGCAGGCGAGGACATGGTGTTAGCAGATGGTCTGGGTCTGGTCGGGTCAGGACGTGATCAGCGGGAGTGGGAATAGTCAGATGCACGACGGCGACTATGGACGCACCCTGTCGTCTAAGAAATGCAATGCATGTGTGGGAGCGGGAGCGCAAGGTGCGGTGCAGTGGGGGGAGCTTGGAGTTAGGTAGTCGGGGAGTGAGAGGTAAGTTGCGGAGAGGGAGGTTGGCTTAGCGCAGGCTGGCAGCCCCCACCACTACCGACCAGTCGCAGAGCAGGCCAGTATCGATAGGGAAGAAGTAGTAGGCGGGGATCGGAAGCTCACGAGCGTTGGTGGGCAGCGGCTCCGAGCGGTGGGGTGGCGCGTGCACCTGCAATAACACCGGTGGACGTAATGGAAAGGGCCGGCTTTACCTTTTTGTTTTGTTGTGTGTTGCTGTGGTGGTGTCTGTGGTTTGGTGCTGCTGGTATCGCCAATAATATGGTGGATGGCGAATGGCGAACGATGAAGGCTGGAGTGGTGATAGTGGTGGTGGTGGTGATGCTGTTGCTGCTGCTGCTGCTGCTGCTGCTGAGTCGGAGGTGCGAAGAGCAGACAGGCGCGGGCGCGGCAATGGACGGGAGATGTCTGGGGCGTTTGCAGCCGCAACGGCAGGCACGTTGGCCGTTGGAGGGTGCAGTGCACTGTGGATGCTGGAGGGGCGCGGGAGACAAGGTGAGGTCGGGAAGCGGGCGCCAGGCGAATAATTGTGCAGGTAAACGGAGGTGCCTTAGTGAGCGTCAGGGAGCAGTAGTAGAGTGGTAAGATGCGTCTGCGTGTCTGTGTATGCGGCGCGATGCACACTGCGATGCGATGCGATGCGTGTGCGGGCCGGCGCGTTGGCGACGTGCCAGGGCAAGTCAGCCTGTCAGGTGGGAGCTGCAACAACACGGTACACCTCGTGGAGCGAAGCTGTAGCGTTTGGCGGTAAGGTAGGCACAGCGCGGTCGATGCAGGCAGACGCAGTGCCTAAAAGCGCGCCGGACGACCATCTGCTTTTCGGTTTTTTGATGAGACACGAATCGAGCGCCAGGCCAGCAGGCATGCAGGGATCTAGCCGGCGGCGAGTGGGGATGTGGCTGGCCCGCCGCTTTCGCTTGGTTAGTGTTAGCCAGGAATGCAGGCGCCCAGTCGGCAGCCCGTGCCCGTCAGTCTGACCGTCTGCCCTCTCGGGCTCGCCAGAGAAGGCCAATGAAAACCCGTCGGTCTGATCGTCGCTGCTGCGCTGGGAGTCGATCTCGTGCACGCCGGCCCGTCCGTCTTCGAGGCTGCTACGTCGACGCGAGGCAATCGATGCAATAACACACCCCGACTATTCGACCATGCTCTCCTGTCCCACCCCCTGAATGCGCGCAGTCAACGGACACGAGAGAGGGAGAGAGAGGGAGAGAGAGGCCGAGGCGGCCACTCGTCAGGGCGGGTACCGCTCCACTCACGCACGAGATGGCGTCGATTTAGCAACAGCCACAGCGGAACAATTGATGGCGAAACGGTAGTTTGCGACGGGGATTGTCTGATTGATAGGCTGGACGCCCGTCCACGCGCGATAGCGGATGATTCGATTCAGGGGCGCTACGGCCAAGAGAGCTAGCCTCCCATCGAAAGGTTTGTGGAGAGCAGCTCGTCGTTCCGACTCGGGTCATCACCTCTGGTAGGTGAGGTGTGAGGAGGTGGGAAGGATCATGAAGCCTGAGGCGGCGACTGGCGGCGCGCTTCGACCGTACAATCTACACGACGGGAACTCTATGCGCTATGCCATGCGTTGCCGTCTGCAGTCCATCGATTGACTTTTGATCTGCTCACACTACCTGACTCCTGAGAACCCGTCGCAGCTGCTGCACAGCGCTTGCGAGGCTGTGCGGGCCAGCCAGGCGCCTGTGCCCTGCTGCTGGTCCTCGAGCGCCGGCGAGACGATCAGATTGCGGAGACGTGAACAATTCGCACGGACACTCTGGCGAGAAGCAAGCGAGCTGCGAGGATGACGGGCATGATAGCTCGGCGGGCCGATATGGAGATGCGACGCTGGCCTGCGCACCAATGAGGGACCTAGATTTGTGGGCAGCGGGGAGTCCCCTAGCAGTGTAGGCGGCGAGCATTGAGAGAGCGGGCTGGCCACTCATCGTCACAGGGGCGGCAGGTACTTCGACCTTGAACAATAATCTTGGACAGTGAGACCTTGCGCCAGCGTACTTTAGGTTACTAGGTAGCGTGCTGATTCAAGGGCTCAAGCCAGGGTGGAGGCAGGCAGCACATGGTTTGGATGTCAGCACGACACGACACGTTGAGCTGGGCGTGAGAGGGAGAGAGAGAGAGAGCTTGGGCCTGGTCACACCGACGGGACGTGCGGGCAGAAACAACGAAACATTGACCCGCGACGTCGGGATCGCAGCCGTCTCCTTTCGGCAGTCGTACCAGGCGTGCACCTCCTGTCGTCATCTCCGCCGTGCGACGTGCCCGTGACATGCGCACGAAATAATGCAATAGTGGCCTGGCTCGTGATCGCTGGCGCGCCGCAGCGGATGTCGCGATGCTGCAGTCGCCATCAGTCTGAACCAGGTCGGATCGTCACAGTCTACATGTTGAGGTAATCATCCACCGCGCGAGGTCGTTTCGTCCATTGCAACTGCACTGACTGCAGGTCGGTGGGCGCGCCCCTAGCTCCCGGCCTACTCCAACGGCTCCTGCTTCCCGCCGCAGCCTGCATGCGTGTGATACCGCATAACCCTAACAATATCAGAAGCCTGGGCCCTCGCCGATATGTAAACAGCAACAAAACGGCAGGGCGGGTCCGGGCGCTGCGAACAGCCACCCTACCACCGCTACTAATACAACGATACAACGCCCGATACAACGTCTTCATGGATCTGTGCGCGAGCAAGCACTGCCGCGAGAGACGCTCGCTCCGGAACGGCCCACCGGGCAGCTCACAGGATCGCCAGCAGCGACGAGGCGGGCGGCCGGCGCAGGTGACGGCGAGGATCAGGCCTCTAGCCTCTCTGACAACGACGACGGACAACATATCGGGCCAGGTAATTCATCAAGGCTCGGCGACGGCGAAAAGTGATGGTCTGTTCGAGAGCCCACACTCAAACGCCATCTCGAATGAAAGCCGGACACGTCGACGAGGCGATCCAGTCTAGGCAACCTTAAACACGCCACACTTTCAGAATCCTGGCGCTGGCGCGATGGTTGTACGAAGGGGGTGACGGTGAGTTCTACTCCTGTCCTCAAACCACCCACAAATAATTCATCACTTATTGATCATTCGTCACCTATCCCTGATGAGGCCCTTCCACGAGCTCCCCCGTGAGGCGTGCAACGCTTTTCTTGCTCCCAAATCAGACCTGAAACGGATAGAGCACCGACGACGCGACAGAGCAGGCTGCTTGCTTGCGGCTCGTCGATTGCCCAACCGCATGGCAGCGGGCTTTGGGCGTGCCGTGTCGTGTCGTGCGTGTCCACGAGGTTGTCCGCATCGTCGAAAAGGAAAGCATCCCTTGTCCCCCAATCCATGTACCATAGTAGTCATCCAGCATCCATGTTGAAGCGAGTCGGCGGGGCTCTCTCTCACCGCCATTCCGGCAGCCGGTGGAGCTCGGATCGTGATTGGCCGGCGTGACCAACTAAAAGAGACTTCGATAAATTGTTCTTGTTGTTGCTGGAGCAGTTCCACCAGAGCGGGGCCCCTTCTGAACTTCTCCTCTCGGAATCGTCTCGTGTCACGTGGGTGTGCGACTGCAGATGTCGACGCTTGTCTCTGGCCGCAAGGCCCGACGAGCGTGGAGGATCGCAAGACATGCAGACATTGTTCCCTCCTCACCAAGCACAACCATCATGCCCGTCACACCCTGCCTTGCTTGCCGAGCCTGGTTCACATCCCGGTCGTCTGCTGCAGCATAAGCTACCCACGTTTGTCAGAACCTTTTCATGGTTACGGTACAGCAGTACGGTAGTAGCGGTAAGGTATTTTACGGTTTGCATCGGTTTGCCTCCTGCTGGCTCTCCAGATCTTCCTTGCAGCGGTGCGATCTGGCGTGGGCCGCGAAGGCTAGTTGCCTTCCCACCTTTCCCCTCCGCATCTCGTACAGCGCAAGACACGCTTGCAGCTGCCAGCATGCGCAGGGCGGCCGCAGTAGCAGCGGCACCGGCAGCAGCAGCCTCTTTTTTTTCATGTACGTTTGGGCTTTGTTGCTGCTGCAGCGCGCAGTCGCGGCTTCCCACACCAATGCCAGGCACCTTAACCTTCATGTAGGGCTACGCTACTATACATACCTGACGGTCTATTCGACCAACACTGTTTGTTAGAGGTTGGAAGAATGACAACGACCCGTTGTGCTAAACCCCATGACAGTCCCAACAGCCCTTCCACGGCGAAACTCGTACAAGAGGCGCACAGAACCATCGAAACGACCGGCTGGCACCGTCGTACCAATCCCGCCTGAGGTCTCTCCAATGATAAACAAGTTCAGCACCTCTTCGCCCACCGCCGGGAGGAGGGAGAGCCACGATAATAGGCCTCGCGGCGCCCTTGCACAATGGCCGTTACACCTGCTCTTATCGTTGTCGAATGAGACAATGTAGGCGATCAATTTACTTATTTCTCGACGGCCACGAGACCTCCTCGCGTGGTACCTTCTTTCCTTGACCGCCTCGGATGGAGTAGAAACACAAGCGATAGGTCGGGGTATCGATAGGTTGTGGTGTTCACGACGGAGGATGGCCTTTGCGAATTGGCACTGGGAGTTTACGTGGTGCTAGGTACTGACGTCTCGGTCCTTGCGGAGGGCGAAAGAGCAGCTTGACGGCTTTGCTTTGGGCAGTGGTTTGGTATGAAGCACGCTGAGCGACTTCAGGCTGACTGAGTGGGCTCCTGTACCTTGTAGCAGCCGTGAAGGCGACCAGGTGACAGGCAGACCAAATCGACGCCACTCGTAGACCCCAAGCTGACTGTGAACACCATTCCTACGGGCGAGTCCTGGGATTCGTCCATACCGCCGCTTATTGCCAATAATATGGCAGACATCCCAGCACCTTCCATCAGAGTGCTCACCGAAGGCACCCTACCCCCACAACACCTCATCTTACACACCTTGTTCCCACTTTCAACATACATCCACACACCCTCGTTCCAGTCTGGACCAACCAAGACAATCCTCCGAAACTACAAGTCAACAGCTTTCGTTACTTCACCTATGAGTACCGAGCATTGTCTTAATCAGACTAGACAGCCGCCGTCATTACACATTCACGTCCTTTTCCTTGCCACCGCCTACACGACTAGCAGCGCATAGCAACGCTCTGCCCCGCAACACCGCAACACTGCCATTCACAAGAGCGTTGCTGCCACGCCAACTACCGGCAATAGCAACGACAATGTCACTCTTGGCTCATGAGACGGCATCGGTGAGGGAAAAAGCAAAGTCAAGCAACGCTGAAGTCGAGCAAATTTGCTGCAACCCAATCGCAGAGGGCACCGCGACGGATTTTGGTCTCCCGAGCCCCCTGCCCTTCTCCCACCGCATTACTTATGAGTACGCCAGAAGTTTTCCAAAGCATCAATGACTTACCAGCCAGGCGGCCAGGCGGCCAGGCGGCCAGGCGGTACTAGTTTACTCGTCCGTCTGGCTTTTTTTTTTATGAACCACCACATCCAGAGACCCAAGGGGCTTCCTATCTAAACAGCTTGCAAAGGGCTAGTAGGTGACAATCAACAGGAAAAACATTAAAACCCTTGACTCCCCATAACTAAAGCAACGACCGCCTTCGCTCCATCCTCGCCCCTTTTCATGCATCCGACACCCAACTCCATCGTTCCTTGGGCCAGGCCTCGACCTATGTCCATTTCCTTCCCAAGTGAATCCCGCACCTTACTTTCTCAAAAAGAAGTCCCCCTGCAGTGATTGCCGTTCACGCTTTTTGCACCGCTCCAGTAAAGACGGCAGGCTCAAGGATCCACAGCGTGAAAATTTGATTTAGAACCATCCGCTTCGTCCGAATGAAGCCGCCAAAGTCGCGCCTGAAGATCGAAGCTTATCCGGAAATCCACTCACGGTCCCCTTCTCTGCTACAAAGGCGGTCTACCGATTCTTTTAGAACTCCTCTCCTCTCCTTTCGATCCTCTTCAGTAATTCCCTCGACGGCCGAGGAAGATCTCCAGGCGCGGGGGCTTTTATCAGCGATATGGTGCGTGTGTACTTAAAGTCGCCTTTGGACTTTGCCTTTGAACTTCATGGGATTACTTCAGTAAAGGTGCGCCGCGACTAACAAAGAAAAGGGGAACATTGACGCACCGTTGAGACATCACTATGGTAGGGATAGACAGGAAGGCGACCGTGAAGAGCGAGCGGCGACTCGAGACGCTGCGAGAATTTCCATTCTCCTAGGTAATTTCTCGTCCAATCGCCATAGCGGGAAGATAGAAAAAAAGGGGGCCATAGCCAGAAAATGCCGTGGACCCAGAACCAAGCCGTCAAGCGGCGCTCCGCGTCGAGCATCCCGTACAGACAAGACAGAGCACAGAGCCGAGGGCCTAGTAATAAGGCCGCCCGCCCTCTTCCCACTTCCTCACCACGCTCACATCCCCATCCCTGGGCTCCGCCAACCTTTCCTGCGCCCCGCCACCAAAACTAATCCTACCACCTCCACCCCCACGATTCCACCTCTCCACCCCACCGGCATTCCCATTCATCGGCGATCCCTCCAGCAACCCAACCGCCCCAACCCACTCCCACACTCTCCCTACGTCCCCACTCCGCCCCTCCCTTACCATCGGCCTGACATTGCTATTATTCTCCACCTTCGCTCTCACCCTCTCCCACAGTTTCGTCCGTCTACGCGCGCTGAACTCCTCCCTCAACACATCATCCCTCAACTGCGCCACACTCACGTAATTCTCGCCATACCCGACGGGGTCATAAGCATGTAGACTTGCCTGCCGACTCAGCTTCTCCAGCGCCAAGCTAGCGAGACGTTTGGCTTCGCGCTCGGTCGCGCGCCCGCTCGTGATAGTGTAGCGGGCGTAGCCCCCGGCGCTCAAGGTGAGGATGATGCCTACAAGCTGCCAAAAATTCTGTCTAAGTGATTGGCGTAGGGATCGCTGGACTGCGCAGGTGAAGGGGACGCGGGCGAGGGAGGTGGAGCGGAGCGTTGAGGTGCCGGTGTGTCTGGGTGGAGGACGTAGCTGTTAGTATCACTATCTCTTAGCGTAATCGTTCTAAGTGTACTGCTCTCGCTTCATGGGAAAAAGGGGAATGGAGGATGCGTGTACATGTGTGACTTACCCGTCGGTTCCGCTGACGATCTCCTCGACCCCTTGAATCTCGCCTAGAGCGCTGGACCAAAGGTCCTCAAACTCCTCGTTTGACATGCCTTTGCGCCTCTTGGTGCCAATGGCCTGCTTAAGCTCCGTCTCCTTGACTTCGGCCTGAGGCGCCTCGCCACACTCGAACTTAGCGTTGCGCTCTCGTAGCTCCTCCACGGCGCGATCCTTGACTGCGCTGACCTTCTTCGCCTTGGCGCTGTCCGGCTCGCAGCTTGGGGGGAGTAGGACCGCGCCAGCCAGGCTGAATGGATGGGGCACGAGCACAAAGCCGGGCTCGCAAGTCGTCTCCAGATGCTCGCCGCAGAAGGAGTGTGCGGGGCAGAGCTCGCATTGCGGACGCAAGACATCTGCCCAGTCCGGGATGGCGACGCCTGCGAGCTCGATGCTTGGACTGCCGACGCCGCAGTAGCCTACCTCGAGCTTTTCCTGCCGGAAGAAGGCGGCGAGACCGGCGAGGAAGACGACTGAGATTGCCCAGGGTGCGTTCTTGGCGGCGTGGGATGGACGCTGTCTTTGCCTAGGTCGGGTCGGTACGAGCTCGCCAGACTGCTCGGCTACGACCAAGTCTTCCTGCTCATCCGGTGTGAACTCTTCTGTCGGCTCCACCTCCGCCCGTCGCGATTCTGCGGCTGGCATGTCGAAAGTCCTGCGCGTTGGCACTACCGCACCATCCATTGGATCTCCGTGCGGCCTCACCTCCTCGGTCCGTCGTCGCACCTCCCTACTGCGCCGCCTCTCTGCGTCGCGATTCGTCGTCATCGTTGTCCGTCTGCGCTCTGTGTCTCGGTTCGTTGGCGGCGGAGGCGATCCGCCAGATTGAAACACATTCTCATTCGAGAACGGGCTTTCATCGTCTCTACCTCGCTGTTCTCTCGCACTCGGTGTCACCGCAGCACTGACCCGCGACCTCCTCGATGCCGGTCTTTTAGCGTCATGACCCGCATCATCCCCTTCGTATTTCCTGACACTCCTCCCTGACACCCGTCTCGATAAGTGATCAGGAGGCGCAGTACTGCCTCTCGTCCCTCTCGGCGTTGGCGCAATCACATCTTCTGCCTCCTCAGTCCTCGCGCGAGTCGACCGCCGCGAGGATCTCGTCGCAGCTGAAGGTGGGGCCTGTAGCTCCTCTTCCAGCTCGTCTTCGTCAACCGAGCTCTGCGTTGCCGGCACGTTCTCTATACCGCGACTCGTGCGCTTGACCCGCGCGTTAGCGTTGCGGAGCTTGCGGGCCTGAGGCAGGACATGGTCGTTGAAGAGATCGATTAGCTGGCCCTTTTTGGCGGAGGAGGGATAGTTGACGTTGTGCGCGACGAGGATGGATCGTAAACGTGGGATCGTTAAGGAGGACGGGTCGAAGCCGGGCTCTAGGTAGGCTTGTTCGTCCATCGTGGAGGTATCGTCGTCGCCGTCAGCCTTGGCGCAAATACTGCGCCAAGTTGTGCGATGTGCGTCGGAGGGGCGGGGCGCGGTGGTTGGCGGCGAGAGGAGACGGGAGGCGCAAAGGAAAGCGAAGTGGAAGTGGAAATGGAAGTGTTGATCGGCGTCAGAATTATTGTTTACAGCGCGAAGCACAGGACAGGACACGCAAGGCAACCACCACGACCCGTTGGTCGAAGCTCGAGCTCCCCCCCCTGCCAGTGACGTCGCTGTACACAATCAAAGCTTCAAACAGAATTCACATGCCAAAATATCGACTTTGATGAATCAGAGCGACGCGTCTGTAACCAAAACCACTGCTGCAAATCGTTTGATTGAGCCTAATCCTCATCAAAGTCCAACCAGTGCATTGATTAAGGCAACATGGCAGTCTGCGCGAAATGCCAGAAGCCGCTCACCATGGACATCGACGACTACGACGACGACGAAGACGTAGTCGCGAGCTCCTCCACCCAACCACCCAAGACCGTCCCGGACGATGTCCACCTCCCCTGCAACGACCACCTCCACTGGGAATGCCTCCTCGACTCCTCCGACTACTCCGCCTGCCCCGCGTGTTCGCAATCCATTCTATCGACCCCGCCGTCCAGCTCCCAGCCACAACAACAACGACAGCAACAAGACGAGCGACGCATCATCGTCACCCTCCACAACGAAGGCGGCGTGCAAGAAGCCCTCGACATCTTCCCTCTCCTGAAAGAAGAAAGTTACCTCCGCGCCCACCCCCACGAGCGCAAATGCCGCGCCTTCCTCGAATTCGCCCGCGAAGGCGACTACCACGCCATCGCCGACGTCCTGAAAAGCTGCGGTGAAAGCCCCGACTCTGACGACGACGACGACATCGACGGCGACGACCAAGTCAACAACACCCACCCACCACTAACGGCAGACGCCCTCCTCCGCTACCAAGATCCCCTCAACTCCAACGAATCCGCCCTCCACGCCGCCGTCGCCAACGGCCATCGCGAGGTCGCCTGGTTACTCCTGCTGCTCGCGAGCACGTACCCGGAGCTCGAGGTGCCGGCGCTAGTGTTCCAGGAAGCGGCGGCGCTGGGCGTGATGCGCGAGGAACAGGCGGGGTTGGTGGATATACGGAGTTTGAGGGATGCGGGAGGCAGGTCGGCGGAGGATGTGGCGAGGCAGAGCGGGATGGTGTGGACGGGGTGGGTGGGAAATGGGAGGTTGGCGATGCCTGGTGGAGGAGGGGCCGAAGGTGGTGGTGGGGGAGGGGCTGTGACGGTTTGAGGGTTGGATGTGCGGTCGTTTGTGCGAAGGCGTGGTTCGCAGGTGTCGGGAGAGGAATAGGTCGTCTGGACTTTACTCCCTTGCCTTTGCGGCCGGTATCAGGCCTGGCCCCGGTCAAGCGCGAACACATAGGCTTGGCCATAAAGTACCAGGCAAGACAAGCTCGGCTACTTCCAGGAGTTGTCAGTCACGAACACCGTTCTCAGCGCCATCCTCGATTCAGTACCAGCGGAAACCTGGATAACATCGTAGGGGAGCCAGATCCGCCAGAATACAGCCACAGTAGGCTTTTAGGATGCTCTCCCCTCCTCCCTCCTCCCACCTTGGAAAGTACCAACACCAAGCGATGTCAGGCTACAGCGGAAAGAGATACAGCATACATAGCCGTCCAGTAGGGGTGTTGAAACCCGCCAACCCCTCAAATTCATCCCCTCCCGTGTCCCATATCCTCTCACACCTACGACTTTGGCGCCGAACCGGCCACAGCAGAACCCGCCGCCGCAGCGCTTGCAGCCCTCGACCTCCCACCAACGACCCTCTGCCCACTCAACAACTGCGACAGCAAGAAATGACTCACATCCTCATCACTCCAATAAGACAGATGACTCGCAATCGCCGCAATCAAGTTGATATCAAACACCCCCTCCTGAATCGCATAATCCACCCTCCCATTCCGATTCAGCCTCCTCACCTTCTCCTCCTCACGTCGTAGCTTCTTCGCCCGCTCTTCCGCTTCCCGCCACGCTGTACTGCCCATAGCTGCTGCGCCGCCTAGACCGCCTGTGGCTTCCGAGTCCGTTTGCACGGATTTGCGGCGTTTTTGGTAGCCCGCGAAGAGAGTTTCGATTTCGGCGTCGATGAGGGTGGGTGGGTGTTGGCCTTTTTTGCCTGCGGCGAGGGCGTCGTTGGCAATTTGTTCTTGTTTTTCTTCGTTTACCGTAGTGATTTCTTGGCCCGAGGCGGAGATGGGTGGGTGAGGTGGTGGGGAGGTGGGGATTACGCCGGCGGTGATGTTGGTTCCGGCGCCCATGGAAAGTGGCGTACTGGTTTTTCCGCTCGTGCTGGCGGTTCCGCTGACGCCTCCAGCGCTTATTTGGTTGCTGGCGTGGCTGCTGGTCGGGAGCTGGCCTGTGGATTCGTTGCCGGTGTAGCCTAGTCCGCGCGTGAGTAGGCTTGAGGCCATGCTCGACCACATGCTGCTGACGCTTTGGCTGACGCGGGCGCCGATGCCAGTCAGACCTTGGCCCATGGGAGCGCCGAAGATGCCGCGTTTTGTGTAAGGCAGGGGTTGAGGCTTGAGCGTCGCCATGGCCGGCGAGATGAGGGGTTCGATGCGGTACGAGATGGGGTCGGTCGGGTGGAAGATGTTGAAGACTTGCGAGCACTTGGGGCTGGAGGTGGGCACCTCGGACGGGGGTGTCATGCCCATGGTGCCGAGCGGACTGCTATTCTGCCGGGCACTGGCGAGGGGGGGCATGTCGAGCAGCGGATCCTCCATGCTTGTCGTCGCGCGGCGACGCTGGGCGTCTTCTTTGATGCGCGCCACGATGTTGCGGCCTTTGAGCATCTGGAACAGCCCGATCGGCGAGCCTAGCGCGTAAAAGTCTTCTACTTCAAAGTCCAGTTTGAGCGCGTGCTGTTCCCGGCGATGAGTCTTGCTAGGATGGATCTCCTGGCCTTGCCGGCAGAGAATGTCGAACATGATTGCCGAGCCTAGTGAGTGCCCTATCATGCTCACCTTACCGTCGAACGTAGGGTTCCGCTGCATGAACAGCTGGTAGATACGGTTGCATTCTGACAACACAATTCGAGATATATGGTCCTTATACGCTGGGGACTGATAGAGTAAGATGTCAAGGGCCAGGTCGGTAATGAGGTTTCGCACGGCGGGGACGCCCTCGACAGTGATATCTTCCAGACTGGGAAACTCGTCGTCGTCCACGTCTGTGTCACCAAGATCGTGCTCCTTGCGGTTATGCTTGAGACTTTGCTTGGGAAAGTCCAGCAGATGGCGCCAGCAAATAGGCAAGACTTGAACACGGCTGTTCACGCGCTCGACGTTGCCCAGTTCGGCATTGAGTGCACGAAGATCAGGGGAGTCGGCGTACACCGCTTTGAGCGTCTTGCGGAGAGTATTGACGTCGTGCACGAAGTTGACGCTGTCGATACGTAGTCCGAGACGCTGGCCGATGCCATGAGTCACCAAAATCAGATGCTCGATGTCACGCCCTTGCTCATCGCCTTCCGTCTCACGGTAGTCGTCTTCGATCTCGCGCTGATCAAGTCGTCTTGCCTCTTCTTCTTGCTTTTCACGATCTTCGCCCGACGTGTCTTCCAGTAGAGACGACATCTGCCTGGTCAAATTTGCCCGCCTCGTCTCTGAGAGACTTGGCCGTTGCTCGTCGCCGGTGTCCTCCGCTTCACCTTTCTCACTCCTCTTCTCCGCAGAATCTTTGCTGCTCGCCTTATCGTCGCCGGCCTTGTCGGCCTTGGCCTCAGGCTTCCTGGCTGGGTTGATATAGCCCCTTGTCATCTTGACGCCAGCAAAGTGCCCACCCCCGGCGAAGCGTTGATACATGGTCGAGCTCATCCGAGACATGAAGTCGTCTGTCAGTAGCCAGGCGGTATTGCCATCTTGATACGTAACCACAGAGTTCATGTGAGACCCAAAAAGCCGGTAAGTGTTCTGCGGCGGATCGCTGTCGGCTTCTGTCGTATTACTCTGACTTGCTTGGCCAGCAGCTTGCTCAGCGGCACGAGATCTCAAGTCACTGGCCGAAGAATGAGGAGTAATCGACGCCGCCTCTAGAGCTTTCCTGGCGCCGTTTACATCCTGCCCTGGTGTCCAAGAGATAGGTCTAGTGCGCGGTTGTGAGGGTGATTGCTGCTTCTGGGCTTGCGCCTGCTGTGCTGAAGGCAGCCTCCAGGCCTTCACTTTTAAAAAGCCTTCTTCCAGCTGCGCAGCCAGGTTCTCGTCGCAAGGCCGTTGCGTGCTACCGTCTTGGTAGAACCATGTGCCTCTCCGTACATCGTACACGGGGCCTAGCCAGTACGCAGGGGCAAGCTCTCGAGCCTCGACATCAACATCGAACAGCCAGTCCTCGTTGACAGGAACTTTTGGATGTCTGTCACGGCCTTCTTGATTCTTAAGATTGACGTTGGGTTTGCTGTCCGATATTGTAGCGCTGCCTCTCTGCAACGATATGTCACCACCTTTTGACTCCAATCTTGTTTGTGCATCTGTGTCTTCTGCCTCCAACAACGTCTGGAACGCTGCCTCGATGGCCTTCGAATCCCTTACTGAGAAGGCAGCATACTTCTTCGGCGTTGTTTTCGGCTTCTCTTCCGCCCTATATCCAACCGCAGGATGAGGCCGTCTCTTCGGGACGTCAACAGCGTGAAACCAACAAGGCCGCAATGCTGGGCAGTCCTTCGGATACTGCTTCAAGCTTATCCTATGCCGATGACTGACGACATGATCTCCTCCCTTCTGCTGCCGCAAAGGTGGTTTGGGCGGCGGCTTGCTCTCCTTGCCATCGCTGGGCGGTATGCGCGGGCTTCGACTCCAGGGCGATAGCTTGCTCAGGTAGGATGAAGACGGCTTCTGGTCGGTCTCATCCTGGGCTGACATTGTAGCCCGCTCCGGCCATAAGCCGGATTCTCGTTTGCTCAGCCAGACTGAGGGTCGGGTCGTCTGCCCTTGATCGGAGAAGAACCAGGGGTACTGTCGCTTGAGGTATTGCGTCCAGGACGAGATTCGAGCCAACGTGAATCTTGTTGGATGGGCGTGTTGCAGGAGGGATCGGGCGCGAGGAGATGGGTGGACGATTGAGAGGGGCAGAGAGTTTTAGTCGAGTGAGTCCGTGTTCATGCCGTTGGGGATGTGAGACGAGAAGGTAAGATACCTTATCAAGAGAGCGACGAGGATGAATACAGGCAGCTGACATAATGACCGTCTGACCGTCTGACGTACCTCGTTTCGTACATCGCCTGTCCTTGCGCCGTTGCTCGAAGGTTGCGGCAGGACCCGCCGCCGCTGCCGAGGGCTCGTCCCTGGCGATCAAACATCCGACGAAACGTGCAGCTACAGGTACATTACATACCTACCTTACGTAGGTACCTTACCTTATCACATGATCCTTTGGCTCTGATTAGAACTACCGGACGGAGTAACATTCTCTCGGACTGGGCTACTGTTTCAACCAAGGGTCGTCGAGCAGGCTGCGTGCTGTCGGCCGATCTTCTGGGCGCCAGCGTAGCATCGAACGCAAGAAGATCAAGAACTTCTCCTTTCCCTCCGCAGTAAGATTCTTTGCCCTGTCTTCCAGCGTGTCTGGCGAGAGCGGAGGATTGCCTTTCCATTTGCCTATCATGAGGTCAGGGTGTTGATGCTCTCTTTTGCATGTGTTGCTCTCCGCGCCAAATTACCTTCAGCATCGAACACTCGCCATGCATGCGCACTCCGCAGTTGGAAGTCCATCGGCGGATGCCCGATCAAGCCAACCATCTCGCCAATGTGGACACGATTGTTGTGGTATCCTTCCTCGTCACGACCATCGAAAAGGTGTCGCAGCTGTAACATGTCCCACACCTAGAGGGAAGTCAGCAATGTGATCAGCTTGGTCAAGCGCGCTCGACTCACAACGCAGGCGAGGTTCCAGATGTCGACGCTCTTATTCCAGTCTAGTAGGAGGAGCAGTTCAGGTGCTTTGTAAAGACTGGGTTGTATGTTTGTGTAGGGTAATGATGATCCAATGCGAGCTTCTCCAAGATCGCAAAGTACGAGTGGACCAAAAGCATGTCCTTTAGGGTGTCGGAAGTTGCGCGAAGCGTAGATAGTCCTTTCGGCGCTGACGACCTTCTTCGGTGTAGGATTGTCGCGTTCATCCTCGGCAAACGCAGATAGCACGCTTAAGTCTTCGATCTGTAACATCAAATTGGACAATTTGATGTCTTGGGTTGATCATCAATCTCACATCTGTGTATACAGAATTGGAAACATACCACAATGCGCCATGTCCGCCTCCGTGTGGAGGAAATCCAAGGCTTCTAGCAGATTCGAACCGCTTCTTGGACGAGATCTTCTGGGAATTGCCGAGCCTTTCCTCCAAACCTTTGAAGATCCAGCATGGTCGTCTGCAAAGGCTTATACACGAAGCAGAGATGCTCATACTCTTTGTGCTTCTGTACGTAAAAATAGTCGAGTAGTTGACGGATGTGTGACCGCCCAGAATGGGAAGATCTCACATTTGACAGGTGCTCGTACGCCATCTGTTCCCGGTGAGCCACATGTGGGGAGGTCCTCACGTAAACTTTGACGGCCACGAACTTGTCAGTCCTTTGAACATTAGTATGACCATGAAGCCGCTCTTGAGAGATAGGTGGCGAGAGTACTTGATATCTCGGCAGAACCATACCGTAGAATTGGCGCCGAAGCCAAGCTTCCCTATTACATCGTATCGAGAGCCAAGTCTTTCCCCAATATGAACAGGATAGAATTGTTCCGGCTCATAGTCTGGGAGAGTCTCTTCCTCCAAGGGTTTGTCAGGTGCTATTGGCGATGATGCAGCCATGGAGGTATGCGAGTGTCGGGTGTGAAATGAGTCCCTGGGGCGAGGCCCGCTAAAGGAGACAGGAAGATCATTGATGAGTGTTCGATAACGGGGACGAGACTGGGAACTTCGTCTGAGGAAGCGACTCATGGTACCTCCATGCCGTGATAGCATCATACAGATTGCAACGGCAGCGTGTCGAAGAGCTTGCGGTGCAGGAGAGGACAGGAGACTTGGAGGTCAAGGTCATGCATACATGTTACTGATTAGCGCCAGGGATGGCTTAGTCAGGGCTGAGTCTCTACACAAATCAACCCTGCCCATACCTCCAGTGATGCCAGCTGCGTACAGGTGTCAGTCTACGCCGGAGCGCTCGGATTTCTAATTCTTCTGTACAACCCAATAAGGCCTAGTGAGACATGTGCTTCCCGAACATAGAACAGCGTCCGATAACACACAGGGCGTTTCGCCGATGAAGCTTGCTCTGACGACTTCATATCTAGGTAGCAAGTAGTAAAGCGGAAAAAAATTTAGGAAGGCGAACGAACTCGACGAATACCGTTCTCCTACAACGTGTAAAGTAGAAGCCCATCGTCTGTGTCTCGCCCATTTCGCAACCGAAGTCCAGAATGTTCGAAGCAACCCAGCAGCGGCTTATTTAGTACGTCGGCAAGACCCATCCATCACAGATCACCACGCCCGGATGGAAGAACAAGGTGACAGCTTCTGTGAGCGACTCGAGAAGGATGTTAGCATCTCTGATTGAGACTCGATTGAATTGGTCGGACGGTGCTGACGAATCCGATTCAAAGACGCCAGCGGCGAAATGATTACTTTGGCACACGTACACGAGGACGGGTTTGGGAGGTGATACGGTGGTAATCGGATGTCGTAAGGGTTGTGGTCTTGCGCTGCTGGTACTTTGCGATGCGTCCAGTCTTCGTGATCAAGGTGATGAGCACTGACGAATTCCACTTGAATTGACAACTTTCGCCATCGCTGTGACCCGAACGCTCCAGGTTTCCTGTCGCCAAAGATATGCATATTGCAACGACAAGAAGCACCATAGTGCTCACTTCCGCTCCCTCTCCAACATCTTCTCCAGCACCTCCATCCACATCCGATGCTTTCCCATCAAGTCTTTCCCGGGCGCCTTGAACAGCCGCGCCAGCACCTCTCTTAACTTCGTCCTCAGAGTCTTCAGCACAATCATCGTCTTCCAGTCTCTGACTTTATACCTCAATCTATTACCATCGATCACAATAGTACCGGCATACATGTGAAACACCGCGTCCCCAGCCAGCAGCACCAGAGCAACTTCCGGTGCTGGTGTCGTCTCCTGGGTGTTGGTGAAGCGTGACGAGCTCTGCATGATGCTGTAGAAGGACAGCAGCTTGATATCGGGAGACAAGCTCGTCTTGTTCACGGACGTGGGATGTAGGCCGAGAGTCTGGTTGTTGGCGATGTTGCGCCAGCCCTTGCCTTCTCTGTTGATGACTTTGGGGTAGAAACTCCAGGCTACGACCGAATGGACTAGTGCGTCGTCCTCGTCTGCTTTGCGGTAACGTTCGGGCAAGGCGACGAAATTGCGTGTCCTACTGCCTGGACGAACTTTGGAGAGAGCGGCTCGCTCGCTGGATCCGAGTTGGACGAAGCCGGCCTCGACCAGCGACGTAAGCAGTTGTCCTTTCAGGTCTTCAATGTTGGCTAAGTTCTGCGGGCTGAGGAAGTTCTTGTTGCAGAACTGATATTCTGACATGCCCGATGTAGTACACACTTTGCGCCATGCAGAGTATGCGTTGTAGGCCGTTAGGAGATCCGAATCGCCGCGCTTGAAGCCCAGGCGAACCGTGTCGGCCTGCTTCTTCGCATGCATGGGATTCAGAAAGGGTGATTTGGACGTCAGTGTTGCTGCAGCTGTCAAAGCGAAGTCCAGGCAGCCAAATACCGAGGCAAGGAGGATCAGCTTGCCGAGTTGGGCATCGAGCGGTAGTTTGGCGAGCTGCTGGCCCAGTGGCGTTAGCTCTTCATTCGACGTCAGAGCGTCCACCTCGATCAGCGCGTCGATTGCTCTTCTGATGTTCCTGGTCGACGGCGGGTCCAACGCCGCTGATAAAGCTTGCTCGATGCCACCCAGCTTGCAAATCTTAACCCGCATGACCAGATCCTGCAGGGACAGACGAAGCATTTCTGGTGTTTGGTTCTCGGCCATGATCTCGTCGTGCCGGTATTTGGTGAAGAGATGAAAGCAGATACCTTCCTGCACACGTCCAGCACGGCCGCGGCGCTGTTTAGCATTGGCTCGAGCGATAAAAGACAAGATCAGGCGCGACATCTGCCGCTTCTCGTCAAATCGCATCTCCTTGTGCTTGCCTGTGTCAACAACGCACGTCACGTCTGGGATAGTAATGCCCGTCTCCGCAATGTTGGTGGCTAGAACAATCTTTCGTTGGCCCGGTGGAGGTATGTCAAAAGCCGACTGTTGATCTTCGCTCGAGAAGCTCGAATGCAACGGATGTATGCGCCATCCTTTCCCAAATGCCGCATGGCTGGTCAGCATGTCGTTCAGCTGGCGAATCTCCGCAATACCCGGCAGGAAGATGAGAATTGCCTTGCTGTATGGCTGGTACGCTTGGTCATAAGCGACTTTCTGCAGTAGCTTGATGATCAAGCTGTAATCGATTCGATACTCATCGTAGCCGGCAAGCGTCTTTTTCGTCTTCTTGCTGTAGCTGTTGAGCTGTTGACCGGCGCCTTCTGCGCTTGCAACCTCCTTCTCGCGCTCGGAGTATTCCTCTTCATCCACCGCTGCCTCGGTGGCATCCTCGTTCGTGTGACCAGTGAGTTCTATTGCATCTTCAAGGAACTTCGCCTGGACAGGAAAAGTCCGTCCCGGCACATCGATAATGGGTGCTCCATTGAGGTAGTTCGAGAATTTTTGCGCGTTGACGGTCGCTGACATGAGAACAACCTTGATATCTGGTCGGCGGAGGAGTAGTGATTGCAGGATGATGAGCAAGAAATCCGTGTCGATGCTGCGTTCATGCACCTCATCGATGACCAAGTGAGTAATGTCGCCAAGACCGTCTGCGTTCTCCAACATGCGCAGCACGATACCCGTGGTAGCATATACAAGGCGAGTTGTAGTACTAGTGTGCGACTCGAGGCGAATCGAATATCCAACAAGCGATCTTGCCGTACCAAGATCGCTTTTGTGCTCGCCCATCTCTTCGCTCACTCTCCGAGCCAACGAAATTGCCGATATCCTACGGGGCTCCGTACAGTAGATTTTGCAGTGACGGCCCTGTGCTAGCTCATGCTCTAGGATGAATGCTGGGAGCTGAGTCGACTTCCCACTTCCCGTTTCCGAAACCAGAATGGTCACTTGGTGCCGCTCAATCGCGTCCAGTGTAGCGTCTTTAAAGTGATACATCGGCAAGTTCATCCTGAGTAAGAGCATCTTCTGGTATGACGCCGTGGACGCCTTTCGCGCCCACAAATCCTGTAGCTCCTGTGAGACGGGTGGCTTTGTAGACTTCTCCTTTTCCCGCTGCGTATTAGGTGTAGAGGTACCACTTGCTACCTGGCTGCGTTGTCGACTGCCAGCTTTGAAGACAACTTCCCCATCGTCGTCGCTCTCATCTGCCCGCTTTGCGTTCTGTTCGATCAGCTGTCGGAGTTCTTTGACAACATTGCGGTCTTGCGCGCTCATTCTCTCCTGCTTTCCGAGGACGAGCTCATCCCACAGATTTCGAAACGCTGGCGGCAGCCTCATATGTGCCTTTTCCTCTTTCGGAGAGCCTGCAAATATGAGGAACAGAGCTACCGTCGCAATGTAAGCCTCGCTCTGCGCAGAGTCGGGCGTAGCCTCCAGCATCATCGTGAGGATTGCTTTCCGTAGCGAACTTTGGACCTGGAGCGCTGGCACGATGTCACCTTCAAGCAGCCCTTGGTCTTTTGACCATGTAATGATGAGGCAATGTCGGCTGGCGTATGTTGTTGGTGATATCAGCTTGTAGGCAAATTTCACCTGAGAATCCCTAGCCTTGCACGTCTCTTCAAGTACGCGCTTTGGGTTCATGCCAGTCAAGCGACCAAAGTCTCTGACCATGACATTGCTGGGCTGAGCACCAGTTGCGCCTTCCGAAGTGGACTCCTTTACGCCGGGCAATGCATCGAACATGCCACCGAGCATCTCACCATCTTCTTGGTCCTCTGACTCCTGCAACAGCTCCAATCCAAGCTTTTCGGCCTCGTCGGTGACTCCATTGGTAGAGGGTTTCTCGCCACGCGCAGGCTCACTATTCGGTCTGGCGTCTTGAGAGAGCTGTAGTCGTCTTCGATCCGAGGCTTCACGCGCGAGGCCAACTTTCTCCTCCGCCCAGTGCGCGTCAGCTTCGCGTTGATCAAACAGCACGTCGGCCTCAATCTTCTGTAGCTTTTGTTGCAGCTTTCTCTGGCCGCTACCGACCGCAGCAGGCACAGCCGGCTTTGTCGCTGGAGCCCGCTTCTTCTTGACCTGAGCATCGTCCAAAGCTGGATTGAGCTCGTACAGCCTGGCTTTGGTGCGTAGATAAGTCGACAAAAGCTCGTCAGGCTCCACGTCGCTTTCAACGTCGCTGACGTCGATGTCTTCTTCCTCTGTAGGTACTGAGGCTTCGTTACCTTTCGGCGATGCAGAATCACGCTTGGAAGACCGGGTATCGTCGTTCGCCACGCTTGGCTCGTCGCTGTCAGGCAGAAGCTCCTCCGTGACTGCTCTAGGCTTCTGGTAATCGTAGTCGAACAGCTCTCCCGTGACACAGTTTGTCGAGAGCCAGTCCAAAGCATTTGAAATACCCCACGCAAAGCCACTGCTGTCGTGAGAGGGTGGATGTGCCACGACCCACCCAAGGACTTCATTCACACGAGAAGGCGGAATCTCAAGATCAAGAAGACAGTTGCGCAATACCCATACCTTCGAGAGTAATTCGTCACCTACCGGCGACTGTAAGGTCTTGCTACCATTGAGCTCTGATTCGCTTTCAGCCACGGTATAATCCAATACCTGCTGCATCAACTCATCAGGAAGCCAATCCTTTACGGACAAGAAGTCGGCCTGCCCGCGCAGCACGCGCTTGTCAGTGTCTAAGCGGCCGACCTGGCGCGCAGTCTCTTTGCGAACTTTGGCAGCATTCACTTCAACGAACTGCTGAAGCTCCGAGGCCTCGAGCTGAGCCTCGAGCTCTTCCGGACTAAGCTCGTGTAATTCGCGTTGCGGATCCGGTTTGGTCTCCTCTCCCTTAGTGTCAGGTGACTCTACTGACGTAGGTGCGGTATCTAGCGTTGCTCTGTCAGAAGCGTTGGTGCTGTCGGTGTCTTTTGGATCAACGACAGGCTTGTTGGCTTTGGGGAGCGAGGTAGTAGCAAAACCTCGGGCCGGATTCGCCGCAGGCTTTGTCCTTTTTTTCTTGTTACCGCCTGCCATAATGTATTCGGTGTGCAGATGGCCAGAGGCGGCGAGTCGTGACTTGTGTGCAGGTGTTGTTCGAAGACGGAAAAATCATGGAGTTCCGCATGAGGCAGGTGGGCGACGACACCAAAGCCGCAGCCGGAAGTGTTCCGCTTCCAATACGGTGGTTTTGCTCTTGACATCCGCTGGACGCGAGCACCACGTGAGCAATCAAAGCCATTGGCACCAAACACACGGAATGGCGCAGGTGGAAGTCAATGGCGAGCAGCAGGGCTTCGATGTCGTCGCCAGCCGCCGCGCCTTGCTGTCCAACTCCACGAAGCGGAGGACAGCAGAATTGAACACGCTGCACGATCGTGTTCTCGGATCAGGTAGGTAAGCCTCCATGCTTGACAGCGCACGCAAAGCAATACTCGGTCTCTGATTTCTATTTACGTAGGTGCATCTTCTCAGGAACACGCTGTCGTTTTCTTGCTTCTCCTCGATACCTACGCCCTTTATGTCGACACTCGATCTCGCCAAGCCGTCGAAAGATGCATATCCGCGATCGCTTCGACGCCCGAAGGGCAGGACACGCTTCCGGGTCTCCTCGATGAGCTGGAGAAGGAGTCGAAGAAGACCGCCATTGCGCCAGCCAACGCCTTCGTTCTGGTCCGCTGGAGCTCTCTGCTGATCCAGCACGCGGCGGCGAAGAAGTCACTATGGGAGGTGACGAGCGAGAAGCTGTTGACGATTCTGACGAATGCATTGGATACACTGCTGGCGTCGCGACCGAAGGGCAGCACATCTTCCACAGCTGTAAGGGTGAGCAGGCGCGCGGTACGGACTCTGGCAAGGGCAGAATTTGGTGCTGAGGCTGTGGACTGGTGCATCTCTTCGCTCTCTGCCAAATCTTCCGGTCCAGTCCCGAAGAATGCCGTTCCACTCGGCATCATTGCAGGCGTTTGCAGAAGGCTGTCTGATCGAAGCTCTGTTGTAGCCGCACGTAAGGCGGACTATATCGAGTTCTACCGCCGCGAGATGCTGGGCTCCCGCGTGATACTACCTGCGTACGTCTCGAACGCTCTCTACGACTTTTGGACTGGATTCATGACGGCAGAAGACATCAAAAACGATGTCGCTCCATCGATTGAGAAGTCTCTACTTCGCGCGCCTGAGATTGTACTAAACGATCTCGTGGCCCCTGTAGTCTTGGCGCTGCCTGACGGCCTTGACCTTTCTGAGGTGCTAGTAGATAACCTGCTCAAGTCACTGCTGTCAAACATCAAATCAACAAATGCAACCACTCGAGATGGTGCCGTGCGGACATTCGAGGCGATAGCACGGCGCTGTCACGATGAGAAACTAGTGGAAAGGGCTAGTGAAGAGATCCTTGGACCACTGAAATCGAACAAGGTCTCTTCTGCAGATCAGCGGGCGATACATGCTCAGATGCTCAACGCGTTAGCTCCAAGCAGCTCTCTTTCGACGAAAGTAATGCAAGGTCTCAGCGCTGTAGCGACCAAGGAAGCCAATGATGCGGCAGCATCTGCCGAGATGGCTGCACTTGCAGGGAGTGTCGTCTATGCCCTGACAAACGACGTCAAGCTGGAGAGTAGCGCTGTTGACGCCTTCACGAAAGGGTTGACAGAGAAGCGTATGCCGATACGACGGCTGTGGGCCCTACGTTTCGCGGACATCTTCTGGCGTTTGGATGAGGAGATCTTGTCCAAGGAAAGCACCGCCGCCTTCCTAGATTCTGCGATCGGCAAGCTCGTTGACCTGTTCAACGAGATCGCTGCGAACCCTCTGCCGGCGTTACAGAGCGGCCAGGTCCCCGTGGTGTGTGCGATCACTGCTATCTGCCTGATGAAGGTGCCAACAATGCCTAAGCTCAAGAACACGTCGATCGTGAAGAAAGCGAGCGTAGCCGAGCGAGCTCTGATCTTTGAGCCGAAGCCCTCGTTTCTCCTTAACCCCCGTGTCTATACCAAGCTCACCGCAGAAGAGGATCTGAGATGGTGTCAGCGTGCCTTGTATTCTGCTTTCGAAAAGCTGCCACAAGGCAAGGACTCTTCTACTTTGCGCACGGCTTGGGCTCAGGCGGTTATCTTCCTCACTGCTGGAGCTGCCATTCCGCCGAAGATCGAACAGGAGGCTATCACTGCTCTGCAGGGTCTGTACTTCAAGCATCCGGAAGCAGTCGCAAACACCATCATTGATGGACTATGGCAATGGTGCGAGGACGCCGAGCTGGAGGCGAAGGAATCGGCAGCTGTTGCGTCAAAGTCGGGACGCGAATGCCTTTTCAAGGTCGTGCGTGCAATCTGTGTTAGTCCAGATGCTCTCCCAGCCGATGTTGGGCCTGTCCAGAGGGAGCATGTGGAGCGCCAACTGGTGAGGCTACTGGTCTTGTCTCGACCGCAACTCATTCCTCGCGCTTTATGGATCGAGCTGTGTCTGCGTACTGGCACAGACCCCGGTACCCTCGCTTCTTCGGCTTCCAAAGAGTGTCTTGACCAGATACTCACAGTCACAGACAACCCGATTTGGAAGCAACTTTTGGCGTTCCAATCTGCGGCATGTGGCGCAGCGGCAGAGCTTGCCTTCGTGGCTCCAGAAACCATGACATCGCTCATCGTCACTCAGATCTCCCTGGATCTCAACCCGGCACAGCTCGAAGAAATTGGACCAACCGAAGCTGCGATATACCGCACACCGGAAGGGACAGCCTTCGTCGACGTGCTTTCAAAGCAGGGCCAAACGCAGCCAGTGAGCAAGAACACGAGGGATTACGACACGCTGAAATGGGAAGAAGAACTCCGCGCCCAGCTGGCAGCCAAGAAGGGTCAGACGAAGAAGCTAACTCCAGAGGAACAAGCCAAAGTGAAGACTCAATTAGAGAAGGAGTCGACTATCCGAAAGCAAGTCGCTGGGATTGATGCTCGATTAAGACGTGGAATTGGCATCATTAGCGCCCTCGCCATTGGTCCGCCCACCGAAGCAGACGCATGGTTCGGACCATCCGTGAAGCTACTCTTTGAGGTGATACAAGCTGGTGCTGGATTGGTACTAGGCGATACTGCCGCTCTTGGCTACCTCGAGTGTGCGAACAAGACGACATCCCGACTTGGGCCGCTTCGACCTTTCGTTGGCGTCGCTACGCTGCGGTCAGCAGGTGTCACCGTACTACCAGAAAATCTTCTCGCGGAGCCCCTTGGCGATCTTGTGACTCGTCTGCTGTACCGCCTCCGATTCTTAGGTGAGCAGAGGCCATTTGACACGGTCACGCTCAGCTATGTGTTAGCTTTGGTCTTTCTTGTTCTCGAGAAAGGCGGCGTGGGGCGCTCCGTCGAAGAGGACGCCGACGAACAGATTGTACTTGCTATCGAGGTGCTCTCGTTTCATACAGAAGCTTGCAGAGACACTCGACTGCCGCGTCAAGGCTTGTTTGACATACTGATCACTGCTATGCAGAGATATACACAGCACTTCAGATCGCTGAAGGATTGCTTTACCGATCTCTGTCGGTGTGTCGCGCCCAATATGACTGAGGCGGAGACCGACGTGGTTGTCAAGGGCGCAATCGTTCCAGAGCCATCCGTGCGCGGAGCCGTCTTGCAAGCCATCAGCGCAGAGCTGGAGCTTGCCGATCGAGAATTCTACGAAGAGATATGGCTGGCTTGCCATGACGATGTACTAGAGCATGTCGACATTGCTCAGGAGATCTGGCAGGAGAACGAGCTCAAAGTTACAACTGACTCCGCTGAGAAGTGCTTGCCGTATCTGCAGTCAAAGGATGTGCAATTGCGCCGTGCAGCAGCGCGAAGCATTGCCGCCTCCCTCGAAGCCATTCCTGCTGAGTTCGGACGCGTTCTCAAACGCCTGCAAGATACCTATGCCGAGTATGCAAAGCCACGGAAGCCGGAGCTTGATCGCTATGGTATGCCGATCAAAAAGGATCTATCTGACCCGTTCGAAGCGCGACAAGGAATTGCGTTTGCGTTCAGAGAGCTGGCGCCGGTCTTTCCGCAAGGCCAGTTGGTCGCTTTCATGCTTTTCCTCATCGAGAATGGACCGCTCGGAGACAAGAGTGAGTCTGTGAGGGAGAGCATGGTCGATGCTGCGACCGCCATCGCTTCCTCCCGTGGGCAGGACCAGGTGGAGTCTCTGATGAAGTTGTGCGAGAATGCGCTCGAGAGCTCCGCCAGCAGCACGTCGGCGCAGGATCTCGTCAATGAGGCGGTGGTAATCTTATACGGTGCGCTGGCTCGGCACTTGCCCAGTGGTGACGGTCGAGTTCCCAAGGTGGTTGACCGCTTGCTGTCGACCTTGAGCACTCCTTCTGAGTCTGTTCAGTACGCCGTGGCCCAGTGCCTTCCGCCGCTGGTGCGTGCCTCGAGCAGTCAGGCAAGTCAGTATATGCAGCGTATGATTGAGGAAACGCTGCATGGCAAGAAATACGCGAGCCGGCGTGGCGCTGCCTATGGCCTTGCAGGCATCGTCAAGGGCCGTGGTATCGCGGCGTTGAGAGAAAGCCGCCTGCTTTCCACCCTCCGGGCCGCCACCGAGAACAAGAAGGACCCCAACGAGCGACAAGGTGCATTTTTGGCTTATGAGCTTCTGTCTCTCTTGCTTGGTCGGATCTTCGAGCCATACGTCATCCGAATCGTGCCTCAGCTCCTGGTAGGCTTCGGCGACTCCAGCACCGACGTTCGCGAGGCCTGTCTCGATTCTGCCAAGACCTGCTTCTCCTCGCTCAGCTCTTTCGGCGTCCAGCAGGTGCTGCCGACCCTCCTGGAAGGCTTGGACGAGTCGCAATGGCGCAGCAAGAAGGGCGCGAGCGACTCTCTTGGCGCAATGGCCTACCTTGACCCTCAGCAGCTGGCGGTGAGCCTCCCAGAGATCATCCCGCCGTTGACGGAGGTCCTCAACGACACGCACAAGGAAGTCCGGATGTCTGCCAAACGAAGCTTGCAGCGCTTTGGTGACGTGATCACTAATCCAGAGGTCAAGAGCCAAGTCGATATTCTACTGAAAGCTCTGAGCGACCCGACTAAATACACAGACGACGCCCTTGATGCTCTGATCAAGGTCAACTTCCTCCACTATCTAGACGCGCCTTCGCTGGCGCTCGTCGTTCGCATCCTGGAGCGCGGTCTTGGGGAGCGATCCGGCACGAAGCGAAAAGCGGCTCAAATTATCGGCAGTCTTGCGCATCTTACTGAACGTAAGGACCTCCTTCAGCATTTGCCTATGCTCGTTGCTGGGCTGCGAATGGCGATTGTTGATCCCGTGCCGACTACGAGAGCGACTGCGTCAAAGGCACTCGGCTCAACGGTCGAGAAGCTTGGCGAGGACGCTCTACCAGATCTTATCCCGACTCTGATGCAGACGCTTAAGTCTGACACTGGAGCTGGTGACAGGCTTGGGTCTGCTCAAGCCCTCAGTGAGGTTTTGGCGGGTCTGGGTACTGGTCGCCTCGAAGAGACGCTTCCAACAATCTTGCAGAACGTTGCGAGCTCCAAGGCTACTGTGCGCGAAGGCTTCATGTCTCTGTTCATATTCTTGCCCGCCTGCTTTGGTCAAAGCTTCGCTACTTATCTGGCGAGGATCATTCCTCCGATCTTGGCCGGTCTTGCAGATGACATCGAGTCCATTCGCGAGACGGCTCTGCGGGCTGGCCGGTTGCTGGTCAAGAACTTTGCTGCACGATCAGTGGATCTACTATTGCCCGAGCTCGAGCGCGGTCTGGGCGACGACAGCTACCGGATCCGTCTCAGCTCGGTCGAACTGGTCGGCGACCTCCTGTTCAACTTGACTGGTATCAGCGGCAAGACTGAGGCAGAAGACATGGAAGAGAATGCCATGGAGGCTGGTCAGTCCCTGCTGGAAGTGCTTGGCGAGGAAAAGCGTAACAGAGTCCTGTCAGCGCTATACATCTGCCGCTGCGACACGTCGGGCCTTGTGCGTACTGCTGCAGTCAACGTCTGGAAGGCACTGGTGTCGTCGCCAAAGACGTTACGCGAACTCATCCCGACGCTCACCCAGCTGCTCATTCGCCGCTTGGCCAGTTCCAACATGGAGCAAAAGGTCATCGCCGGCAACGCTCTTGGCGAGCTCATCCGCAAGGCAGGCGAAGGCGTGCTCGCTACCTTGCTCCCTACGCTCGAAGAAGGCTTGCAGACCGCGACCGACAGCGATGCCAGGGAAGGTATCTGCATCGCGCTCCGCGAGCTCATCACGTCGGCCTCGCCAGATTCGCTGGAAGAGTACGAGAAGACGCTCATCTCGATCGTGCGCACAGCGCTGGTCGATCCAGACGAAGATGTCAGAGAAGCTGCGGCGGAAGCCTTTGACTCGCTACAGAAGATCATCGGCAAGCGTGCTATTGATAAGGTTCTACCGCACTTGCTCAATTTGTTGCGCTCTGAGGACGAGGCCGAGCACGCCCTGGCTGGTCTGCTGACACTTCTGACCGAGGCGACGAGGTCCAACATCATTCTGCCCAATCTGCTGCCGAACCTGCTCACATCGCCGATTTCTGCCTTCAATGCTCGTGCCCTCGCGTCCTTGGCCGAGGTGGCAAGTTCGTCCATGACAAGGAAATTACCCAACATCCTGAATGCGCTCATGGACAACATCGTGACGACGAAGGATGAAGCCCACAAAGCCGAGCTCGACACTTCTTTCGATACGATTCTTTTGTCTGTTGATGAGTACGATGGTCTCAATACCATGATGAGTGCAATGCTGGCTCTGGTGAAGCACGACGATCACCGTAGACGAGCCTGTGCCGACCTTCATCTTGCCAAGTTCTGTGAAAAGGCTTCCATCGATTTCTCACGCTACTACCCCGACCTCATCCGCGTCCTGCTCATCGCTTTCGACGACAGTGACAGCGAGGTGGTCAAAGCTGGCTGGAGTGCTCTTAATGCGCTCACACAACGTCTGCGGAAGGAAGAGATGGAGTCACTGGTCATCTCGACAAAGCAGGCGCTCAACCAGGTCGGCGTAGCAGGGCACCCCCTGCCTGGCTTCTCCCTGCCAAAGGGCATCAATGCCGTCCTACCCATTTTCCTGCAGGGCCTCATGAACGGGTCTGCCGAGCAGAGAACTCAAGCGGCGCTCGCGATCTCCGACCTCATCGACCGCACAGCGGCAGAAGGCTTGAAGCCTTTCGTCACGCAGATCACGGGTCCCCTTATTCGTGTTGTCTCCGAGCGCTCGACCGATCTCAAGGCCGCTATCCTGCTTACGCTCAACACCTTGCTCGAGAAGATCCCGGCTTTCCTCAAGCCCTTCTTACCCCAGCTCCAGCGCACTTTTGCCAAGTCCCTCGCTGACCCGTCGAGCGAGGTTCTGCGTTCGCGGGCTGCTCGCGCGTTGGGCACCCTCATAACCATGACGCCCAGAGTCGATCCGTTGATTGCTGAGCTAGTCACAGGCTCAAAGACAAGTGACTCCGGGGTCCGCAACGCAATGCTCAAGGCTCTATATGAAGTCGTCAGCAAAGCCGGCAAGAACATGAGTGACGTCTCACGCAATTCCATCCTCGGCCTGATCGACTCCGACGCCGGCGAAAACGACGACACGTTGAACATCACCTATGCCAAGCTCCTCGGCGCCCTGATCAAAGTCCTCCCCGCAGACGCTGCGACCAACCTCATCAAAAGCCGCGTGCTCACAGCCCACTTCACGCACTCCTCTGTCCTCTCCCTTAACGCCGTGCTCGTTGAAGCTCCGGAATCCCTCACAACCCAACTCGCCGACATCACCCCCTCAATCATCGTACAAGGCATCGCCCATCCCCAACCCTTCATTTCCGACACCAGCGTCCTCGCCGCCGGAAAATACCTCCTTGCGCCCTCGAGCCCCAAAACCTTCGATCATACTAAACCAATCTTCGCCGCCCTGGCCGCGGTCATCCCACCGGGCCACCCGGTCGACACGCGCCGTCTCGCACTCGTCGTCCTCCGCACTCTCAGCCGCGAGTCCCATGACCTCGTGCGTCCGCATCTCGATACCCTCATCCCACCCGTCTTCGCCAGCGTCCGCGACTTAGTCATCCCGGTCAAACTCGCCGCCGAAGCCGCGTTTCTCGCCTTACTCGATATCGTGGAGCAGGAGCGCGCGGTGTTTGATAAGTACATTGCGGGACCTGGAGGCGCGGCGTTGGCGCCTGCGACGAAGAAGAGTCTTGTGGAGTATACGACGCGGATTGCCATGAGGCTTGCGAATCAAGCGAGGGAGAGGAGGGTTGCGGAGGGTGGGGCTGGAGGGTTGGGGTTGAGTAGTGACGAGGTGGAGGATTTGCGTGAAGTCATGGCGGTTGGGAGGGTGGATCTGGGGGAGGTGGGGTTTGGGAGTTGAATGTGTATGAAAGTAGAGCAGGGGAAGGGCAGGAGTGAGAAGTGAGGAGTTTGTGTGTAGAAAGCGAGAAATTCAAACCTTTCATGATCCTTGTCCGTGGCGCTCCGGAGGTCTTTGTCTCTTGAACATGGCGTTATGGACGCTCTGTGTTGATTGTGATTGGAGTCCCTAAGTGGCGGCAAATGAGCAATGGTTTTCAGGGGCGCTGGATGTTGCAGCTCGAGACACTACATCTGATGGCTGTGACATGGTCCCGTGCATATCTGGCCTGCTCGGCTGGGCCTCTACCTCCTAAGGTGTAGTGAGAGTACGAGGTCGATCATGAATAGAATGTCCGAGTACCTAGCGTTATGCCCTGTGACCGTACAGAGTAAATAACGGGTAAGGTAAGGTACCTTCTGGAATAAATAAGGTACCTTACTTCAGCAAGGTCTCTAGCCAGAAAGGGAAGCTCGAGTGCACGGATGACCCTTTTCGCGTGAGTCGGCCGCTTTCGCGCTAGCAGAGAGAGAGAGCGAATGGAAGGTTCACAGTTCCTCACACTGCAACACACCCACATACACCTCTTCACTCGACAATCACTCTCCGCTCACTCACTTATCACGTTCTCGACGGGCTTACGAAGACTACGACCCCGCCACATTACACGCCGAGAACCCTGATTCGGCTGTCCGAATTCAAAGAACCACAGACAGACAGACAGACAGACAGACAGACAGGAAGTAGCAAACCTTCCTCAAAGCCACACACACGTGGACACGAGCGAACCACCCCCCTCCCCCAGGCGACACAAGCGCTCCCCTCCACCCCCAGCGGCAGCGCCTCGCTTCGCCTCGCAGGCTCCGATGCCGCCCCAAGCACACCACCCCAGCCTGCTATGAGCGCGCAGCCTCCTCGGCCCACCCCACCACAGCCTCCACCGCCGCGGCGCTCCGGCAACATGGACACCTCCAGTGCTCCCGCCCCGCTCCCCACCTTCCGCACCTACCTCAGCCGACCCGTAATCGCGTCTTTCCTCGCCGGCGGCATTGCCGGCGCCGTCTCCCGTACCGTCGTCTCGCCTCTCGAGCGCCTCAAAATCTTGCTGCAAGTCCAGACTGGCGCGCAGACGGAGTATAAGATGAGTATTAGTAAGGCGCTGGGAAAGATGTGGAGGGAGGAGGGGTTCAAGGGGTTGATGGCGGGAAACGGGACGAATTGCGTGAGGATTGTGCCGTATAGCGCGGTGCAGTTTGGGAGTTATAACTTCTACAAGAGGGTGAGTTTTTTGAAATGCTTGTTTGGTTGCTTGTATGGCTGCGGCGAGTGAGGCTGGTGGTGATGAGGAGAAAGGTCTAGTCTATAGGCAGCTAACACCCAACAGTTCTTCGAAGCCTCACCCGGCGAGCCCCTCTCCCCCGCCCGCCGCCTCCTCTGCGGTGCCACCGCTGGCGTGACCTCCGTCACCTTCACCTATCCGCTCGACATTGTCCGCACGCGCCTCTCTATCCAATCCGCCTCCTTCTCCGCCCTCCAGAGCGCGCCCCGAACCGCCAAACTCCCCGGCATGTGGGAAACAATGAAAACGATGTACGCCAGCGAAGGCGGCCTCCCCGCCCTCTACCGCGGCATCATCCCCACCGTCGCCGGCGTCGCCCCTTATGTCGGCCTCAACTTCATGATCTACGAAAGTGTCCGCCATTACTTCACCCCCGAAGGCGCCGCGAACCCTTCCTCTATCGGCAAACTCTGCGCCGGCGCTATCTCTGGCGCTGTCGCACAGACCTGCACTTACCCGCTCGATGTCCTGCGCCGTCGTTTCCAGATCAATACGATGACTGGTATGGGCTACCAGTATAAAGGCATATTCGATGCCATCCGCGTGATTGTACGCCAAGAAGGGCTCAGGGGTATGTACAAGGGCATCGCGCCAAATCTGCTCAAAGTTGCGCCGAGTATGGCAAGCAGTTGGTTAAGTTTTGAGCTTACGAGGGATTTCTTTGTGGGCTTGGGGGGCAGGGAAGAGGAGGGCGCGATATGAGAGAGCTTCCGTATCCTGGGGAAATAGAGGGAGCATGAGAAGAGACAAGACCCTAGCGAATGGATATACATGCATGTGAGGCGAATGGCGTTGGAGGCGGAAAAGAGGGTTACACTGTGAGGGCAAACGAAGGATGGCGCAAAGCCGACTCGGGAAATTCGAGGAACGGAAAGAGGGGCAGAGAGGCTAAGAGTACATTCACCCTTTCTCAAAAGGAGCGAGGCGTTCCGGACGGGAGGCGAACCACTGGAGGCGTTGGTCCCTTTCTTCTTTTTTGTCAGGGAAGGGTTGGGCAGAGGTATTCAGCAAGCAGCGCAGCTAAGAAGGATTCCCTCGTCTCCCGATCTTCCCAGCCTTTTCAAAGAAATTAGTTCTGTTCAAATGCAAAGAGCTGGCTGGATAGGATGGGATGGGATGGACAGATGTTACATGTGCTGTACACAAATCATCCCCTCCTATCAGTTCCTGGTCTACAGCTGGTTTCGGAACTTTCGAGCCGAAATTATGAGGGCGGCAGGAGTGTTTGATATCTTGTTACTTCTAGCCTTCTTGTCTTTGGCACCCTGACTCTGCGCTCTCCTGTGCTAGACTTGCTTTGCTTTGGGACAGAAAGCCCTTCAGTTCCTTGAGAGGGATTGAGACGCGAGTTTTAGACCTAGGTTGAGCGCGTAGTGGATGTGGACGGGCGCTTACTCGTGCTCGTGCTCGGTATCATGGTTGGGGCATTTGGTTCGGAGGGCTGGCTCTGCACTACTCCCCGCTGCCATCGCGAGATCCTCCTCAGGCAAACCCTTGGCCCCTCCACTGCCTCCCTCGACCGTCCTCCGCCCCGTCTGTCCTCAAATCCCTGCCCAGCCCGTACACTTGTCCCACCCCCTGTATCTCTTACGTTGAAAACGACAATGGTAGAACGAAAGGAAG